>NW_022638244.1:30000-267500 GCF_010993605.1 Petromyzon marinus
AGCATACACACTCAGCATACACACACAGCATACACACACAGCAATACACACACAGTATACACACAGCATAGCATACACTCAGCATACACACAGCCACACTAGTCCTCACCTACAGCATACACACAGTATACACACAGTATACACTAGTCCTCACCTACAGCATACACAGCATACACACAGCATACACACACAGCATATGCACAGTATACACACAGCATACACACAGCCACACTAGTCCTCACCTACAGCATACACACAGCATACACACACAGCATACACACACAGCATACACACACAGCATACACACACAGCATACACACACAGCATACACACACAGCATACACACACAGCATACACACACAGCATACACACACAGCATACACACACAGCATACACACACAGCATACACACACAGCATACACACAGCCACACTAGTCCTCACCTGCAGCACACACAGCATACACACAGCATACAGCATACACACAGCATACAGCATACACACAGCATACACACACAGCATACACACAGCCACACTAGTCCTCACCTACAGCATACACACACAGCATACACACACAGCATACACACACAGCATACACACACAGCATACACACAGCATACACAGAGCCACACTGGTCCTCACCTGCAGCATACACACAGCATACACACACAGCACATACACACACAGCACATACACACACAGCCACACTGGCCCTCACCTACAGCATACACACAGCATACACACAGCATACACACACAGCACACACACACAGCCACACTAGTCCTCACCTACAGCATACACACAGCATACACACAGCATACACACACAGCATACACACAGCATACACACACAGCCACACTGGTCCTCACCTACAGCATACACACAGCATACACACACACACAATGTACACACACACAATGTACACACACAATGTACACGTACACACACAATGTACACACACACACACACAATGTACACACAATGTACACACACACACTCACACACAATGTACACACACACACAATGTACACACAATGTACACACACACAATGTACACACAATGTACACACACACAATGTACACACAATGTACACACACACACAATGTACACACACACAATGTACACACACACACACAATGTACACACACACACACACAATGTACACACACACACACACAATGTACACACACACAATGTACACACACACACACAATGTACACACACACACAATGTACACACACACACACAATGTACACACAATGTACACACACACACAATGTACACACACACACAATGTACACACGTACACCCACACAATGTACACACACACAATGTACACACGTACACACACAATGTACACACAATGTACACACACACACAATGTACACACACTCACACACACAATGTACACACACACACACAATGTACACACACACAATGTACACACTCACACAATGTACACACTCACAATGTACACACTCACACACAATGTACACACAATGTACACACTCACACACAATGTACACACACAATATACACACAAACGTACACACTCACACACACTCTGTACACACACACACAATGTACACACTCACACACACAATGTACACACTCACACACACAATGTACACACTCACACACACAATGTACACACTCACACACACAATGTACACACACACACAATGTACACACACACAATGTACACACACACAATGTACACACACACAATGTACACACTCACACAATGTACACACACAATGTACACACTCACACAATGTACACACACAATGTACACACTCACACACAATGTACACACACACAATGTACACACTCACACACAATGTACACACACACAATGTACACACTCACACACAATGTACACACACAATATACACACACTCACACCCACTCTGTACACACACACTCTGTACACACACACAATGTGTACACACACACACAATGTGTACACACACACACAATGTGTACACACAATGTACACACACACAATGTACACACACACACAATGTACACACACACACAATGTACACACACACACAATGTACACACAATGTACACACAATGTACACACACACAATGTACACACTCACACACAATGTACACACACAATGTACACACACAATGTACACACTCACACACAATGTACACACACAATGTACACACACACACACAATGTACACACACACACACAATGTACACACACACAATGTACACACAATGTACACACAATGTACACACAATGTACACACAATGTACATACACACTCACAATGTACACCCACAATGTACACACACTCACACACACAATGTACACACTCACACACACACAATGTACACACACACACAATGTACACTCACACACACTCACATCCACACACTCACACACACTCACACACAATGTACACCCACACACACACTCACACACAATGTACACCCACACACACACACTCACACACAATGTACACACTCACACACAATGTACACACTCACACACAATGTGCACTCACACACAATGTACACACTCACACCCACACACACACAATGTACACACACTCACACACAATGTACACACACAATGTACACACACACACTCACACCCACACAATGTACACACACACACTCACACCCACACACAATGTACACACTCACACACACACACACACAATGTACACACACACTGTACACCCACACACACTCGTACACCCACACACTCGTACACACACACAATGTACACACTCACACACACACAATGTACACACTCACACACACACAATGTACACACACACACACAATGTACACACACACACACAATGTACACACACACACACAATGTACACACACACACAATGTACACACACACACACAATGTACACACACACACAATGTACACACACACACACAATGTACACACACACACACAATGTACACACACACACAATGTACACACACACACAATGTACACACACACACACACAATGTACACACACACACACACAATGTACACACAATGAACACACACACACTCACACAAAATGTACACACACAATATACACACAAACGTACACACTCACACACTCTGTACACACACACACACAATGTACACACTCACAATGTACACACTCACACACAATGTACACACAATGTACACACTCACACACAATGTACACACACAATATACACACAAACGTACACACTCACACACACACACACACAATGTACACACACACACAATGTACACACTCACACACACAATGTACACACTCACACACACAATGTACACACTCACACACACAATGTACACACTCACACACACAATGTACACACTCACACACACAATGTACACACTCACACACACAATGTACACACTCACACACACAATGTACACACTCACACACACAATGTACACACAATGTACACACTCACACACAATGTACACACACAATATACACACAAACGTACACACTCACACACACTCTGTACACACACACTCTGTACACACACACAATGTACACACACACACAATGTGTACACACACACACAATGTGTACACACACACAATGTACACACACAATGTACACACACACAATGTACACACACACACAATGTACACACAATGTACACACACACAATGTACACACACACAATGTACACACACAATGTACACACTCACACACAATGTACACACACAATATACACACAAACGTACACACTCACACACTCTGTACACACACACACACAATGTACACACTCACAATGTACACACTCACACACAATGTACACACAATGTACACACTCACACACAATGTACACACACAATATACACACAAACGTACACACTCACACACACTCTGTATACACACACACACTCTGTATACACACACACACACACAATGTACACACTCACACACAATGTACACACTCACACACACAATGTACACACTCACACACACAATGTACACACTCACACACACAATGTACACACACACACAATGTACACACACACAATGTACACACACACACAATGTACACACACACAATGTACACACACACACAATGTACACACACAATGTACACACACCCACAATGTACACACACACAATGTACACACTCACACAATGTACACACACAATGTACACACTCACACACAATGTACACACACACAATGTACACACTCACACACAATGTACACACACAATATACACACAAACGTACACACTCACACACACTCTGTACACACACACTCTGTACACACACACAATGTACACACACACACAATGTGTACACACACACACAATGTGTGCACACACACAATGTACACACACACAATGTACACACACACACAATGTACACACAATGTACACACACACAATGTACACACACAATGTACACACTCACACACAATGTACACACACAATGTACACACTCACACACAATGTACACACACAATGTACACACACACACACAATGTACACACACACACAATGTACACACACACAATGTACACACAATGTACACACAATGTACATACACACTCACAATGTACACCCACAATGTACACACACTCACACACACAATGTACACACTCACACACACACAATGTACACACACACACAATGTACACTCACACACACTCACATCCACACACTCACACACACTCACACACAATGTACACCCACACACACACTCACACACAATGTACACCCACACACACACACTCACACACAATGTACACACTCACACACAATGTGCACTCACACACAATGTACACACTCACACCCACACACACACAATGTACACACACTCACACACAATGTACACACACAATGTACACACACACACTCACACCCACACACAATGTACACACTCACACACACACACAATGTACACACACACTGTACACCCACACACACTCGTACACCCACACACTCGTACACACACTCACACAATGTACACACACACAATGTACACACTCACACACACACAATGTACTCACACACACACAATGTACACACACACACACAATGTACACACACACACACAATGTACACACACACACACACAATGTACACACACACACACAATGTACACACACACACACAATGTACACACACACACAATGTACACACACACACAATGTACACACACACACACAATGTACACACACACACAATGTACACACACACACAATGTACACACACACACACAATGTACACACAATGAACACACACACACTCACACAAAATGTACACACACAATATACACACAAACGTACACACACACACACTTTGTACACACACACACACAATGTACACACACACACAATGTACACACAATGAACACACACAAAATGTACACACACAATATACACACAAACGTACACACTCACACACTCTGTACACACACACTCTGTACACACACACACAATGTACACAATGTACACACACACAATGTGTACACAGACACACAATGTACACACACACACAATGTACACACAATGTACACACTCACAATGTACACACACACACTCACACACAATGTACACACACACTCACACACAATGTACACACACAATATACACACAATGTACACACACAATATACACACAATGTACACACACAATATACACACAATGTGCACACACATGTACACACACACACACTCTGTACACACACACAATGTACACACAATGTACACACACACACAATGTACACACACACAATGTACACACACTCACAATGTAAACACACACTCACAATGTACACCCACAATGTACACACAATGTACACACAATGTACACACACTCACACACACAATGTACACACTCACACACACACAATGTACACACACACACAATGTACACTCTCACACACACTCACATCCACACACTCACACACAATGTACACCCACACACACACTCACACACAATGTACACACACACACTCACACACACTCACACACAATGTACACACTCACACACAATGTGCACTCACACACAATGTACACACTCACACACAATGTACACACACAATGTACACACACACACTCACACCCACACAATGTACACACACTCACACACAATGTACACACACAATGTACACACTCACACAATGTACACACTCACACACACACAATGTACACCCACACACACACTCACACACACACTCACACACACAATGTACACACACACACAATGTACACCCACACACACTGTACACACACACTCTGTACACACACTGTACTCACACACTGTACTCACACACTCACCTTGGGGTTCTTGATGTGGTGAGCTTCGTCCAGAACGAGCCGCGCCCAGTTGACCCGCCCCAGGGTCGCCCCCCTCTGGGGTCGCGACCTTTGACCCCCGTCGCCAACCTCCCGGGCGACCAGGTTGTAGGTGGTGAGCACCACGGAGTAGCGGCACAGCCTGCTGACCAACACCATAGCACCACCACGTCACACGCTCACCACCACCAGCACCAGCACCACGTCACACGCTCACCACCACCAGCACCACCAGCACGTCACACGCTCACCACCACCAGCACCAGCACCACGTCACACGCTCACCACCACCAGCACCAGCACCACGTCACACGCTCACCACCACCAGCACCACCAGCACGTCACACGCTCACCACCACCAGCACCAGCACCACGTCACACGCTCACCACCACCACCACCAGCACCAGCACGTCACACGCTCACCACCACGCTCACCACCAGCACCACCAGCACGTCACACGCTCACCACCACCAGCACGCTCACCACCACGCTAACCACCACCAGCACCACGTCACACGCTCACCACCACCAACACCAGCACCACCACGTCACACGCTCACCACCACCAGCACCAGCACCACGTCAAACGCTCACCAACACCACCACCACCACGTCACACGCTCACAACCACCACACACACTCACCACCACGTCACACGCTCACCACCACCACGTCACACGCTCACCACCACCACCACCACCACGCTCACCACCACCACCACGCTCACCACCAGCACCACCACACACGCTCACCACCACCACCACCACACACGCTCACCACCACCACCACACACGCTCACCACCACCATCACCACCACCACGCTCACCACCACCACCACACACGCTCACCACCACGCTCACCACCACCAGCACGTGTGACGTGGTGCTGGTGAGCGTGGTGGTGAGCGTGGTGGTGGTGGTGAGCGTGGTGGTGGTGGTGAGCGTGTGACGTGGTGCTGGTGGTGGTGGTGAGCGTGGTGGTGGTGGTGGTGGTGGTGAGCGTGGTGGTGAGCGTGTGTGGTGGTGGTGGTGAGCGTGGTGGTGGTGAGCGTGGTGGTGGTGGTGGTGCTGGTGGTGAGCCTGTGTGGTGCTGGTGAGCGTGTGTGGTGAGCGTGGTGGTGGTGGTGAGCGTGTGACGTGGTGGTGCTGGTGGTGAGCGTGGTGGTGGTGGTGAGCGTGTGACGTGGTGCTGGTGGTGAGCGTGGTGGTGAGCGTGTGTGGTGGTGGTGAGCGTGTGACGTGGTGGTGGTGGTGGTGGTGAGCGTGTGACGTGGTGGTGGTGCTGGTGGTGAGCGTGGTGGTGGTGGTGGTGAGCGTGGTGGTGAGCGTGTGTGGTGGTGGTGGTGAGCGTGGTGGTGGTGAGCGTGGTGGTGGTGGTGGTGGTGAGCCTGTGTGGTGCTGGTGAGCGTGTGTGGTGAGCGTGGTGGTGGTGGTGGTGAGCGTGTGACGTGGTGGTGCTGGTGGTGAGCGTGGTGGTGGTGGTGGTGAGCGTGTGACGTGGTGCTGGTGGTGAGCGTGGTGGTGAGCGTGTGTGGTGGTGGTGAGCGTGTGACGTGGTGGTGGTGGTGGTGAGCATGTGACGTGGTGGTGGTGCTGGTGGTGAGCGTGGTGGTGAGCGTGGTGCTGAGCGTGTGTGGTGGTGGTGCTGGTGGTGAGCGTGGTGGTGGTGGTGGTGAGCGTGTGTAGTGGTGGTGAGCGTGGTGGTGGTGAGCGTGTGTGGTGGTGGTGAGCGTGTGGTGGTGGTGGTGAGCGTGTGGTGGTGGTGCTGGTGAGCGTGGTGGTGGTGAGCGTGTGTAGTGGTGGTGGTGAGCGTGTGTGGTGCTGGTGAGCGTGGTGGTGGTGAGCATGTGTGGTGGTGAGCGTGGTGGTGGTGGTGGTGAGCGTGTGTAGTGGTGGTGGCGAGTGTGGTGGTGGTGAGCGTGGTGGTGGTGAGCGTGTGTAGTGGGGGGTGGTGAGCGTGTGTGGTGCTGGTGAGCGTGGTGGTGGTGAGCGTGTGTGGTGGTGGTGGTGAGCGTGGTGGTGGTGGTGAGCGTGTGTAGTGGTGGTGGTGAGCGTGTGTGGTGCTGGTGAGCGTGGTGGTGGTGAGCATGTGTGGTGGTGAGCGTGGTGGTGGTGGTGGTGAGCGTGTGTAGTGGTGGTGGCGAGTGTGGTGGTGGTGAGCGTGGTGGTGGTGAGCGTGTGTAGTGGGGGTGGTGAGCGTGTGTGGTGCTGGTGAGCGTGGTGGTGGTGAGCGTGTGTGGTGGTGGTGGTGAGCGTGGTGGTGGTGGTGAGCGTGTGTAGTGGTGGTGGCGAGTGTGGTGGTGGTGAGCGTGTGTAGTGGGGGTGGTGAGCGTGGTGGTGGTGAGCGTGTGTAGTGGTGGTGGTGAGCGTGGTGGTGGTGAGCGTGTGTAGTGGTGGTGGCGAGCGTGTGTGGTGGTGGTGAGCGTGATGGTGGTGGTGAGCGTGATGGTGGTGGTGGTGAGCGTGATGGTGGTGGTGGTGAGCGTGGTGAGCGTGTGTGGTGGTGGTGAGCGTGATGGTGGTGGTGGTGAGCGTGTGTGGTGGTGAGCATGTGGTGGTGGTGAGCGTGTGTGGTGGTGGTGAGCGTGGTGGTGGTGAGCGTGTGTGGTGGTGGTGAGCGTGTGTGGTGGTGGTGAGCGTGCTGGTGAGCGTGTGTGGTGGTGAGCGTGTGGGTGGTGAGCGTGGTGGTGGTGAGCGTGGTGGTGGTGAGCGTGGTGGTGGTGAGCGTGGTGGTGGTGAGCGTGGTGGTGGTGAGCATGGTGGTGGTGGTGGTGAGCGTGGTGGTGGTGAGCATGGTGGTGGTGAGCGTGGTGGTGGTGAGCGTGGTGGTGGTGAGCATGGTGGTGGTGGTGGTGAGCGTGGTGGTGGTGAGGGTACCTGAGTGGTGAGGGTGGTGGTGGTGGTGAGCGTGGTGGTGAGCGTGGTGGTGAGGGTACCTGAGTGGTGGTGAGGGTACCTGAGTGGTGGTGAGGGTACCTGAGTGGTGGTGGTGGTGAGCGTGGTGGTGAGCATGGTGGTGGTGGTGAGGTTACCCGAGTGGTGGTGAGGGTACCTGAGTGGTGGTGGTGAGGGTACCTGAGTGGTGGTGGTGAGCGTGGTGGTGGTGGTGAGGGTACCTGAGTGGTGGTGGTGAGCGTGTGAGCGTGGTGGTGGTGGTGGTGAGGGTACCTGAGTGGTGGTGAGGGTACCTGAGTGGTGGTGGTGAGCGTGGTGGTGGTGGTGAGGGTACCTGAGTGGTGGTGGTGAGCGTGGTGGTGGTGGTGAGGGTACCTGAGTGGTGGTGGTGAGCGTGTGAGCGTGGTGGTGGTGGTGGTGAGGGTACCTGAGTGGTGGTGAGGGTACCTGAGTGGTGGTGGTGAGCGTGGTGGTGGTGGTGAGCGTGGTGGTGGTGGTGAGGGTACCCGAGTGGTGGTGAGGGTACCTGAGTGGTGGTGAGGGTGGTGAGTGTGATGGTGGTGGTGGTGAGGGTACCTGAGTGGTGGTGAGGGTACCTGAGTGGTGGTGGTGAGCGTGGTGGTGGTGGTGAGGGTACCTGAGTGGTGGTGAGGGTACCTGAGTGGTGGTGAGGGTACCTGAGTGGTGGTGAGGGTGGTGAGTGTGATGGTGGTGGTGGTGAGGGTACCTGAGTGGTGGTGGTGGTGAGCGTGGTGGTGAGCATGGTGGTGGTGGTGAGGGTACCTGAGTGGTGGTGAGGGTGGTGGTGAGGGTACCTGAGTGGTGGTGGTGGTGAGCGTGGTGGTGGTGGTGAGGGTACCTGAGTGGTGGTGGTGAGGGTACCTGAGTGGTGGTGAGGGTACCTGAGTGGTGGTGGTGGTGGTGAGGGTACCTGAGTGGTGGTGGTGAGGGTACCTGAGTGGTGATGGTGGTGGTGAGGGTACCTGAGTGGTGGTGAGGGTTCTTGAGTGGTGGTGGTGGTGAGCGTGGTGGTGTTGGTGAGGGTACCTGAGTGGTGGTGGTGAGCATGGTGGTGGTGAGCATGGTGGTGGTGGTGGTGAGGGTACCTGAGTGGTGAGGGTACCTGAGTGGTGGTGAGGGTACCTGAGTGGTGGTGGTGAGGGTACCTGAGTGGTGGTGGTGAGGGTACCTGAGTGGTGATGGTGGTGGTGAGGGTACCTGAGTGGTGGTGAGGGTACTTGAGTGGTGGTGGTGGTGAGCGTGGTGGTGTTGGTGAGGGTACCTGAGTGGTGGTGGTGAGCATGGTGGTGGTGAGCATGGTGGTGGTGGTGGTGAGGGTACCTGAGTGGTGAGGGTACCTGAGTGGTGGTGAGGGTACCTGAGTGGTGGTGGTGAGGGTACCTGAGTGGTGGTGGTGAGGGTACCTGAGTGGTGATGGTGGTGGTGAGGGTACCTGAGTGGTGGTGAGGGTACTTGAGTGGTGGTGGTGGTGAGCGTGGTGGTGTTGGTGAGGGTACCTGAGTGGTGGTGGTGAGCATGGTGGTGGTGGTGGTGAGGGTACCTGAGTGGTGAGGGTACCTGAGTGGTGGTGAGGGTACCTGAGTGGTGGTGAGGGTACCCGAGTGGTGATGGTGGTGGTGAGGGTACCTGAGTGGTGGTGGTGAGCGTGGTGGTGGTGAGCATGGTGGTGGTGGTGAGGGTACCTGAGTGGTGGTGAGGGTACCTGAGTGGTGGTGGTGAGGGTACCTGAGTGGTGGTGAGGGTACTTGAGTGGTGGTGGTGGTGAGCGTGGTGGTGTTGGTGAGGGTACCTGAGTGGTGGTGGTGAGCATGGTGGTGGTGGTGGTGAGGGTACCTGAGTGGTGAGGGTACCTGAGTGGTGGTGAGGGTACCTGAGTGGTGGTGAGGGTACCTGAGTGGTGGTGGTGAGGGTACCTGAGTGGTGGTGGTGGTGAGCGTGGTGGTGGTGGTGAGGGTACCTGAGTGGTGAGGGTACCTGAGTGGTGGTGGTGAGCGTGGTGGTGAGCATGGTGGTGGTGGTGAGGGTACCTGAGTGGTGAGGGTACCTGAGTGGTGGTGGTGGTGGTGGTGAGGGTGGTGGTGAGGGTACCTGAGTGGTGAGGGTACCTGAGTGGTGGTGGTGGTGGTGGTGAGGGTACCTGAGTGGTGAGGGTACCTGAGTGGTGAGGGTACCTGAGTGGTGGTGGTGGTGAGCGTGGTGGTGGTGAGGGTACCTGAGTGGTGGTGGTGGTGGTGGTGAGCGTGGTGGTGGTGAGGGTACCTGAGTGGTGAGGGTACCTGAGTGGTGAGCGTTCGCGCGCCTCACCGTGGTGCACACACACGGTGAGGCGGCCGGCTGCCGTCCTCTGCTCAATCTCCTGCCGCCAGTGGTGAAGGAGCGACGCTGGGCACACCACCAACGTGCCACCAGAGGGCAACACACCACCACCCTCAACACCTACACACAGTCACACACACACAGTCAGTCACACAGTCACACACACACACAGTCACACACACACACACAGTCACACACACACACACAACCAACGTGCCACCAGAGGGCAACACACCACCACCCTCAACACCTACACACAGTCACACACAGTCACAGTCACACACACAGTCACACACACACACACCACCAACGTGCCACCAGAGGGCAACACACCACCACCCTCAACACCTACACACAGTCACACACACACAGTCACACAGTCACACACAGTCACACACACACAGTCACACACACAGTCACACACACAGCCACACACACACAGTCACACACACACACCACCAACGTGCCACCAGAGGGCAATACACCACTCTCACCACCTACACACAGTCACACACACAGTCACACAGTCACACACAGTCACACACACACAGTCACACACAGTCACACCCTCACACAGTCACACACACAGTCACACACACACAGTCACACACACACAGTCACACACACACACACCACCAACGTGCCACCAGAGGGCAACACACCACCCTCACCACCTACACACAGTCACACACACAGTCACACAGTCACACACAGTCACACACACACAGTCACACACAGTCACACACACACAGTCACACACAGTCACACACACACACACACCAGTCACACACAGTCACACACTAACACACAGCCACACACACACATAGTCACACACACACACAGTCACACACACACACAGTCACACACACAGTCACACACACAGTCACACACACAGTCACACACAGTCACACACTAACACACAGCCACACACACACATAGTCACACACACAGTCACACACACAGTCACACACTAACACACACACACACCACCCTCAACACCTACACACACAGTCACACAGTCACACACTAACACACACACGGTCAAACACACACAGTCACACACAGTCACACACTAACACACAGTCAGTCACACACTAACACACAGTCACACACAGTCACACACACACACAGTCACACACACACACACCACCCTCACCACCTACACACAGTCACACAGTCACACACAGTCACAGTCACACACTAACACACAGTCACACACACACACCACCAACGTACCACCAGAGGGCAACACACCACCCTCAACACCTACACACAGTCACACAGTCACACACAGTCACACAGTCACACACAGTCACACAGTCACACACTAACACACACACACAACACCCTCACCACCTACACACACAGTCACACACACAGTCACACAGTCACACACTAACACACAGTCACACACTAACACACAGTCACACACACACACCAACAACGTACCACCAGAGGGCAGCACAACACCACCCTCAACACCTACACACAGTCACACAGTCACACACAGTCACACACACACACAGTCATACAACAACAACAACCGCCATTCGCCACTAAGTGGCGGTGACGTCACCACGACGCTTGTGCCAGGCTACGTGCACCCTGAGGCCACGTGAAGTGTCGAACGCCCGCTGGCAGGAGGTCACGGGGCAGACCCAGGTGCCACGGGTCGACTGACTGAGATGACTGGCTGATGCACCACCTGTGCCCCTACTGTGCCAACCTGCTGTGCTTTAGCCACCCGGCGCTCCGCTCGCTGTTGTGAGCGTCGCTCCTCCGCCCTCCGTTGTTGTTGGAGGGCGACTGCCTCCAACTGCCCAGTAGCATCCTTCACGAGCCTCCTCCACAGAGGCCGATCTTGACACCGCTGGTACCAGTCATCGGCAAGTCCACTCAGCTCCACGTCCTCCTGTACCACATCACTCCATCTCTTCTCTAGCCCGTGCCGCGCCCGCTTAGCCCCCTCAATCCGGCCAAACAAAAGCTGTTTCGGCATGCGGTGGCTGGGCATGCGGGCTACATGACCCAGCCATCGCAGCCTTGCCTGCCGGAGGAGCTCACCGATGGGACCCTGCCCAGATCTTTCAAGGATTTGTGAGCTCCTCACACAATCCAGTCTGGTTAAACCCAGGATGGATCGTAGGCAGGCCAGCCTAAATGTTTCTAACCGGCGAAGATGTTCCATTAGTAGAGAAGGGAGGGAATGACTGTGGCCGAGAAGACCTGAAGCTTAGTGCGGAGCGACAGACCAGGTAGCTTCCACACAGAGTTACGCAACCGACGAAAAGATATTGCCGCTCAACTGATTCGGAGTGAGACCTCTGCTGTTAAACTGGAGCCGGTCATAAGCACACTGCCCAGGTATGGGAAACTCTCCAATCTCTCCACAACTGCCCCATCACCGATTGGGAGTTGTGGGGGTGGAGTGTCCGATGGTACAAAATACCCAGGCAGGTGCTTAGTTTTGGTGGGGCTGATGGTAAGGCCCCACCTCTTAGTGGCACGCTCCAGTCTCAGCAGCAGCGTCTCCAACTCCTCCTCTGACTGAGCAGCTATTACCAAATCATCAGCATACATAACGTGGTTGAGCAATAGGGAGCCATCCCTTGACCGCACCCGGGCATCGATTAGCCTCCCATTATATCTGTACCATATGGAGATTCCCCCGGTACAGCTATTGAAGGCTTCACGAACTACGTGGTCAAAATAGATGTTAAATAATGTGGGAGCCAGAGGACATCCCTGTCGCACCCAAAGGTGTACAGGGAATGGCTCTGACTCCCGGCCACGTAGTTTTACCCGGGCCCGCTCACCATCATGAAGGTCCTTAATGATCGTGAGCAGAGGGTCAGGTACTCCAAAAGCACGAAGAACGACCCAGAGCCCAGGCCTACTGATGGTATCATAGGCCTTGACCAGGTCAATAAAGCAGAGATGTAGGTCTTGTTGGAATTCCCTACACCTCTGCTGTAGCAGACGGACAGACACACACACACTAACACACACACACTAACACACAAACACACACTCTAACACACAAACACACACTCACACACACAAACACACACTCACACACACTCACACACACTAACACACACACTCACACACACTAACACACACACTCACACACTAACACACACTAACACACTAACACACACACTAACTAACACACACTAACACACACACACTAACACACTCACACACACTAACACACTCACACACACTAACACACTAACACACACACACACACTAACACACACTAACACACACACTAACACACACACACTAACACACACACACACTAACACACACACACACTAACACACTAACACACACTAACACTCACACACACACACACTCACACACACACACTAACACACACACACTAACTCACACACACTAACTCACACACACACACACTAACTCACACACACACACACTAACTCACACACACACACACACTAACTCACACACACACACACTAACTCACACACACACTCACACTAACTAACACACACACTCACACTAACTAACACACACACTCACACTAACTAACACACACACTAACACACTAACACACACTAACACACACACACTCACACACACACACACACTAACACACACACACTCACCCACACACACACACTAACACACACACACTCACACACACACACACACTAACACACACACACACACACTCACACACACACACACACTAACACACACACACACACTAACACACACTAACACACACACACTAACTCACACACACACACTAACACACACACACTAACACACACACACTAACACACACACACTAACTCACACACACACACTAACACACACACACTAACACACACACACACTAACTAACACACACACACTAACTAACACACACACACACACTAACTAACACACACACACACTAACTAACACACACACACACTAACTCACACAAACACACACTAACACACACACTAACACACACACTCACACACACACTAACACACACACTAACACACACACTAACACACACACACTAACACACTAACACACTCACACACACTAACACACTCACACACACACACTAACACACACACTAACACACACACACACACACTAACACACACACTAACACACACACACACACTAACACACACACTAACTCACAAACACACACTAACACACAAACACACACAAACACACACAAACACACACTAACACACACACTAACACACACACTAACACACACACTAACTCACACACACTAACTCACACACACTAACACACACTAACACACACACTAACACACACACTAACACACACACACTAACACACACACTCACACTCACACACACACTCACACTAACACACACACACTAACACACACTAACACACTAACACACACTAACACACTAACACACACTAACACACACTAACACACTAACACACACTAACACACACACACACTAACACACACTAACACACACACACTAACACACACTAACACACACACACTAACACACACACACTAACACACACACACTAACACACACTAACACACACTAACACACACACACTCACACACACACACTAACACACACACACTAACACACACTAACACACACTAACACACACACACTAACACACACACTCACACACTAACACACTAACACACACACACTAACACACACTAACTCACACACTAACACACACTAACTCACACACTAACACACACTAACACACACACACTAACACACACACTAACTCACACACACACTAACTCACACACACACTAACTCACACACACACTAACACACACACTAACACACACACTAACACACACTAACACACACACTAACACACACTAACAACAACAACAACAACCGCCATTCGCCACTAAGTGGCGGTGACGTCACCACGACGCTTGTGCCAGGCTATGTGCACCCTGAGGCCACGTGAAGTGTCGAACGCCCGCTGGCAGGAGGTCACGGGGCAGACCCAGGTGCCACGGGTCGACTGACTGAGATGACTGGCTGATGCACCACCTGTGCCCCCTACTGTGCCAACCTGCTGTGCTTTAGCCACCCGGCGCTCCGCTCGCTGTTGTGAGCGTCGCTCCTCCGCCCTCCGTTGTTGTTGGAGGGCGACTGCCTCCAACTGCCCAGTAGCATCCTTCACGAGCCTCCTCCACAGAGGCCGATCTTGACACCGCTGGTACCAGTCATCGGCAAGTCCACTCAGCTCCACGTCCTCCTGTACCACATCACTCCATCTCTTCTCTAGCCCGTGCCGCGCCCGCTTAGCCCCCTCAATCCGGCCAAACAAAAGCTGTTTCGGCATGCGGTGGCTGGGCATGCGGGCTACATGACCCAGCCATCGCAGCCTTGCCTGCCGGAGGAGCTCACCGATGGGACCCTGCCCAGATCTTTCAAGGATTTGTGAGCTCCTCACACAATCCAGTCTGGTTAAACCCAGGATGGATCGTAGGCAGGCCAGCCTAAATGTTTCTAACCGGCGAAGATGTTCCATTAGGGGGGTCCACGTTTCGCAAGCATAGAGAAGGGAGGGAATGACCGTGGCCGAGAAGACCTGAAGCTTAGTGCGGAGCGACAGACCAGGTAGCTTCCACACAGCGTTACGCAACCGATGAAAAGATATTGCCGCTCGACTGATTCGGAGTGAGACCTCTGCTGTTAAACTGGAGCCAGTCATAAGCACACTGCCCAGGTATGGGAAACTCTCCACTCTCTCCACAACTGCCCCATCACCGATTGGGAGTTGTGGTGGTGGAGTGTCCGATGGTACAAAATACCCAGGCAGGTGCTTAGTTTTGGTGGGGCTGATGGTAAGGCCCCACCTCTTAGTGGCATGCTCCAGTCTCAGCAGCAGCATCTCCAACTCCTCCTCTGACTGAGCAGCTATTACCAAGTCATCAGCATACATAACGTGGTTGAGCAATAGGGAGCCATCCCTTGACCGCACCCGGGCATCGATTAGCCTCCCATTATATCTGTACCATATGGAGATTCCCCCGGTACAGCTATTGAAGGCTTCACGAACTACGTGGTCAAAATAGATGTTAAATAATGTGGGAGCCAAAGGACATCCCTGTCGCACCCCAAGGTGTACAGGGAATGGCTCTGACTCCCGGCCACGTAGTTTTACCCGGGCCCGCTCACCATCATGAAGGTCCTTAATGATCGTGAGCAGAGGGTCAGGTACTCCAAAAGCACGAAGAACGACCCAGAGCCCAGGCCTACTGATGGTATCATAGGCCTTGACCAGGTCAATAAAGCAGAGATGTAGGTCTTGTTGGAATTCCCTACACCTCTGCTGTAGCAGACGGACAGAAAATATGGCATCTGTGCAGGACCGCCCTTTACTGAAACCGCATTGGGGCTCCGCAAGCCTCTCCTCAGCGTGCCTGGCAAGGCGATGCTGAATAATCCTTGCCAGGACCTTTCCCGGCACACTGAGGAGTGAGATGCCCCTGTAGTTGTTACAGTCTGTGCGGTCCCCCTTCTTAAAAAGGGGGACCACCAGGGCATCCTTCCAATCCTGCGGAACCCGTCCAGTGGTCCAGACTGTTGTTATGATGTCATATAGGGCAGTCTGTGCACAAACGCCACCCTCCCTCAGCATTTCGCTTGGGAGATCATCTCTGCCCGCTGCCTTTCCTGGTCTCAGACTCCGGATCGCCTTCAATACTTCCTCAGCAGATGGCACCTCAGCCAGCCACTCACAGGGGGTGACTTCATCCAATATTTGAGGCACCGCAGCCTCAGCAGGGTCATCCTCACTTTGTGCCGCGATGTTTTCCTGGCTGAGGGATTTTCCCTCCCCCAGGACCTCACAGAAATGCTCAGCAAATCTGCGAACCTGTTCCTGGGGGTCAGAAATTGGATCACCGTTTTTTCCCCTAATGATGGTAATAGGTGTGGCGCTGCAGGTTACTTTTTTGATGGAGTTAAATAGAGATTTGTGATCACGGGTCACTGAGGCAGACTCCATCTCCTCAGCAACCCGCGACCACCACCCATCCTTGCAGCGCCTCACGGCTCTCCGAACCTCCGAGCGAAGGCTGCGGTAAGCCTCCTCATTCTCTGACGTGGGATTCTGTAGCCGATGACAGTGGGCCTGTCGCTTTTTCTCAACCATCCTGAACAACTCCTCTGTCATCCAGGGTGTCTGGGGAGGTCTGGACCGCGTACCCAAAGCAGCCATTGCAGCTGCATGAGTCACAGTCCTAAACCTCGCCCATTTACCCTCGACATCAGGAGGAGTCGGGGACGATGCCAATCCCAGCCGCAAGCGATGATGAAATTCTCGCTTGCAACTTTCATCAGATAACTGAGACCAGGCCATGGGGTCCTGGGTGTACACCCACCACCGGAGTGGAAGAATGGCAGGCGCATCTTACAGATGACTAGTCGATGGTCAGAGGGCAGATCAGCTCCACGGTAGGTCCTGGTGTCAAGGACATGGGCTCGCATTCGCTGGTCCGTCACTATGTAGTCCAGCAGATGTTCTTGCTTGGACCCGGCATGCATCCATGATGTTGTGTGGATGCGCCGATGCCGGAACAGCGTGTTGGTAATTACAAGCCCATGGGCTGCACAAAAATCTAGCAGCCTCCTACCGTTGTTATTGAGCTGATCTGGCCCATGCCCTCCAATCACTCCAGACCAGGTGCCAGTATCATGACCAACTCGGGCATTGAAGTCACCCAACATGATGACTCTATCCCGAGGGGCCACTTTAGCCAGCACCTGTGACAGGAGGTCATAGAAGGCATCTGACTCATCGGCTTTGCCTGCATCCCTCCACGGATGTTCATCTTCGGTGGGGGCATAAGTAACCACGACCACCATTCCTCGCCTCCGGTTGATGGGAAGGCGAGCCCAAAGTAGCCTGGGGCTTACAGCTTCCCACACCTCACCGCCACGCTCCCACGCCCCCTTCATTCTTTTGTTCAAAAGAAGACCCACACCCTGTTGTTTGGCAGTCTGCTGCCCCGAGTAGAGGACTGTCCACCCCTCATGGTGGCAGGAGCCAGAGCCGGTCCACCGGACCTCCTGAATGCCGCATAGATCCAGGCGGTACCGGTCCAGCTCCCGACAGAGGAGTGGCAGCCTCTCCTCTGCAGTGAGCGTTCGAACATTCCACGTGGCCAACCGTAGTGGCTTTTCGTTGTTTCTGGAGTAGCCCCGAGGGTAGGTATTCAATCTCCTGGCTCCGCCAATTGGGGTTTGGCCAGGAGACGTCATAGACGCCTGGCCCCCCGGGGCCTCCGGCACAAGCTTAGTTGTTACATATTTCATTCGTAGTTTCGTGGTAATTAATTGAAGGTGGAGGGGTTACCAGCCCCTCGCACCCGTCCAGAGCCCCCGTTTAGCCCCTGTGGTGGACACATATGCCATGAGGGGAGGAGCCAATCAAAATTGGATCTCCCCCCACAGCGCTGTCCACGACAGAGTTGCCCGTCCGGCACCGCGAGGAGGTAGGGGGTTGTTTTGCCGGACCTAACACACTAACACACACACTAACACACACACACTAACACACACACACACACTAACACACACACACACACTAACACACTAACACACACACTAACACACACACACACACACTAACACACACACACACACTAACACACACACACACACTAACTAACACACACACACACACTAACACACACCCAAACACACACACACACTAACACACACTCACTAACACTAACACACACTAACACACACACACACACTAACACACACACACTAACACACACACACTAACACACACACACTAACACACACACTAACACACACTAACACACACACTCACCGTGCTTAGAGAGCCAGGTGGTGGTGGTGGGTGAGGCGGTATCTTTAGGAGGTGCGTGGGGTTCTGGA
Source organism: Petromyzon marinus (assembly GCF_010993605.1). Lineage (NCBI taxonomy): Eukaryota > Metazoa > Chordata > Hyperoartia > Petromyzontiformes > Petromyzontidae > Petromyzon > Petromyzon marinus. The sequence continues at coordinate 50,453 of NW_022638244.1, forward strand.
CGGCTCATCAGCAGTGCGATGACCGTCAGGGTCTTTCCCAGCCCCATGTCATCCGCTGGTGCACGCACACACACACACACACGTATAGACACACACACACACACATGTATAGACACACACACACACATAGACACACACACACACGTATAGACACACACACACAGACACGTGTAGACACACACACACACACGTATAGACACACACACACACGTATAGACACACACACGTATAGACACACACGTATAGACACACACGTATACACAACAACAACAACAACAACAACCGCCATTCGCCACTAAGTGGCGGTGACGTCACCACGACGCTTGTGCCAGGCTATGTGCACCCTGAGGCCACGTGAAGTGTCGAACGCCCGCTGGCAGGAGGTCACGGGGCAGACCCAGGTGCCACGCGTCGACTGACTATACACACACACGTATAGACACACACACACATGTATAGACACACACACACACGTATAGACACACACGTATACACACACACACGCACACACACACACACACACGTATAGACACACACACACACACGTATAGACACACACACACACACGTATAGACACACACACACACGTATAGACACACACACGCACACACACACACGTATAGACACACACACACACACGTATAGACACACACACACACACATATAGACACACACACACACACAAATATAGACACACACACACACGTATAGACACACGCACGCATACACACGTATAGATAGACACACGCACACGCACGCACGGACAGATAGACACACAAGCGCACACACGTACAGATAGACACACACACATACAGATAGACACACACACATACAGATAGACACCCACACATACAGATAGACACCCACACATACAGATAGACACACACACATACAGATAGACACACATGCACACACACGCACGCATGCACACACGCACACACACGTACAGACAGACACACACGCACACACACGTACAGATAGACACACACATACACACATACAGAGTGAGTGGGTGAGTGGGTGGGTGAGTGAGTGAGTGGGTGAGTGAGTGAATGAGTGGGTGAGTGAGTGGGTGAGTGAGTGAGTGGGTGGGTGAGTGAGTGAGTGGGTGAGTGAGTGGGCGAGTGAGGTGGGTGAGTGAGTGGGTGGGTGAGTGAGTGAGTGGGCGAGTGAGTGAGTGGGCGAGTGAGTGAGTGGGTGGGTGAGTGAGTGAGTGGGTGAGTGAGTGGGTGGGTGAGTGGGTGGGTGAGAGAGTGAGTGGGTGGGCGAGTGAGTGAGTGGGTGGGCGAGTGAGTGAGTGAGTGGGTGGGTGAGTGAGTGGGTGAGTGGGTGTGTGAGTGGGTGGGTGGGTTGGTGAGTGGGTGGGTGGGTGAGTGGGTGGGTGGGTGAGTGGGTGGGTGAATGAGTGGGTGAGTGAGTGAGTGGGTGAGTGGGTGAGTGAGTGGGTGAGTGGGTGAGTGAGTGGGTGAGTGGGTGCGTGGGTGAGTGGGTGGGTGAGTGAGTGAGTGGGTGGGTGGGCGAGTGAAGGAGTGGGTGGGTGAGTGAGTGAGTCGGTGAGTGAGTGGGTGGGTGAGTGAGTGTGTGAGTGGGTGGGTGAGTGGGTAAGTGAGTGAGTGGGTGAGTGGGTGGGTGAGTGAGTGAGTGAATGAGTGGGTGAGTGAGTGAGTGAGTGGGTGGGTGAGTGAGTGGGTGGGTGGGTGGGTGAGTGAGTGAGTGAGTGGGTGAGTGAGTGTGTGGGTGGGTGAGTGGGTCAGTGAGTGAGTGAATGAGTGGGTGGATGAGTGAGTGGGTGGGTGGGTGGGTGAGTGAGTGAGTGGGTGGGTGAGTGAGTGAGTGGGTGAGTGAGTGAGGTGGGTGAGTGAGTGGGTGGGTGAGTGAGTGAGTGGGCGAGTGAGTGGGTGGGTGAGTGAGTGGGTGGGTGAGTGAGTGAGTGGGTGAGTGAGTGGGTGGGTGAGTGGGTGGGTGAGAGAGTGAGTGGGTGGGCGAGTGAGTGAGTGAGTGGGTGGGTGAGTGGGTGGGTGGGTTGGTGAGTGGGTGGGTGGGTGAGTGGGTGGGTGGGTGAGTGGGTGGGTGAATGAGTGGGTGAGTGAGTGAGTGGGTGAGTGGGTGAGTGAGTGGGTGAGTGGGTGAGTGAGTGGGTGAGTGGGTGCGTGGGTGAGTGGGTGGGTGAGTGAGTGGGTGGGTGGGCGAGTGAAGGAGTGGGTGGGTGAGTGAGTGAGTCGGTGAGTGAGTGGGTGGGTGAGTGAGTGTGTGAGTGGGTGGGTGAGTGGGTAAGTGAGTGAGTGGGTGAGTGGGTGGGTGAGTGAGTGAGTGAATGAGTGGGTGAGTGAGTGAGTGGGTGGGTGGGTGAGTGAGTGAGTGGGTGAGTGAGTGTGTGGGTGGGTGAGTGGGTCAGTGAGTGAGTGAATGAGTGGGTGGATGAGTGAGTGGGTGGGTGGGTGAGTGAGTGGGTGGGTGAGTGGGTGGGTGGATGAGTGAATGAGTGGGTGGGTGAGTGGGTGGGTGGGTGAGTGAATGAGTGAGTGGGTGAGTGAGTGGGTGAGTGGGTGGGTGAGTGGGTGGGTGAGTGAGTGAGTGGGTGGCTGAGTTCAGTTACCCAGAATGCCGCCTGCTGGTTCCTGTTCCTCTCTCCATTGCATCCAGGCGAGGGCGTGAGACTGGTGAGGTAACAGCTCCACCTGCACCACGGGGGAAACGCACGCTCACCACCACGCTCACCACCACGCTCACCACCTCGCTCACCACCTCGCTCACCACCACGCTCACCACCACGCTCACCACCTCGCTCACCACCTCGCTCACCACCACGCTCACCACCACGCTCACCACCACGCTCACCACCACGCTCACCACCACGCTCACCGCCACGCTCACCACCACGCTCACCACCACGCTCACCACCACGCTCACCACTCACCACCACCACCACGCTCACCGCCACGCTCACCGCCACGCTCACCGCCACGCTCACCACCACGCTCACCACCACGCTCACCACCACGCTCACCACCACGCTCACCACCACGCTCACCACCACGCTCACCACCACGCTCACCACCACGCTCACCACCACGCTCACCACCACGCTCACCACCACGCTCACCACCTCGCTCACCACCACGCTCACCACCACGCTCACCACCACGCTCACCACCACGCTCACCACCACGCTCACCACCACGCTCACCACCACGCTCACCACCACGCTCACCACCACGCTCACCACCACGCTCACCACCACGCTCACCACCACGCTCACCGCCACGCTCACCGCCACGCTCACCGCCACGCTCACCGCCACGCTCACCACCACGCTCACCACCACGCTCACCACCACGCTCACCACCACGCTCACCACCTCGCTCACCACCACGCTCACCACCACGCTCACCACCACGCTCACCACCACGCTCACCACCACGCTCACCACCTCGCTCACCACCACGCTCACCACCTCGCTCACCACCACGCTCACCACCACGCTCACCACCACGCTCACCACCACGCTCACCACCACGCTCACCACCACGCTCACCACCACGCTCACCACCACGCTCACCACCACGCTCACCACCACGCTCACCACCTCGCATGCTCACCGCCTAGCACGCTCACCACCACGCTCACCACCACGCTCACCACCACGCTCACCACCACGCCCACATATACACTCACCGCCACGCTCACCACCACGCCCACAAATACACTCGCCACCACGCTCACCACCACGCTCACCACCTCGCATGCTCACCGCCTAGCACGCTCACCACCACGCTCACCACCACGCTCACCACCACGCTCACCACCACGCTCACCACCACGCTCACCACCACGCTCACCACCACGCTCACCACCACGCTCACCACCACGCTCACCACCACGCTCACCACCACGCTCACCACCACGCTCACCACCACGCTCACCACCACGCTCACCACCACGCTCACCACCACGCTCACCACCACGCTCACCACCACGCTCACCACCACGCTCACCACCACGCTCACCACCACGCTCACCACCACGCTCACCACCACGCTCACCACCACGCTCACCACCACGCTCACCACCACGCTCACCACCACGCTCACCACCACGCTCACCACCACGCTCACCACCACGCTCACCACCACGCTCACCACCACGCTCACCACCACGCTCACCACCACGCTCACCACCACGCTCACCACCACGCTCACACGCTCACCACCACGCTCACCACCACGCTCACCACCACGCTCACCACCACGCTCACCACCACGCTCACCACCACGCTCACCACCACGCTCACCACCACGCTCACCACCACGCTCACCACCACCACCACCACGCTCACCACCACCACCACCACGCTCACCACCACGCTCACCACCACGCTCACCACCACGCTCACCACCACCACGCTCACCACCACCACGCTCACCGCCACGCTCACCGCCACGCTCACCGCCACGCTCACCGCCACGCTCACCGCCACGCTCACCGCCACGCTCACCGCCACGCTCACCGCCACGCTCACCGCCACGCTCACCACCACGCTCACCACCACGCTCACCACCACGCTCACCACCACGCTCACCACCTCGCTCACCACCACGCTCACCACCTCGCTCACCACCACGCTCACCACCTCGCTCACCACCACGCTCACCACCACGCTCACCACCACGCTCACCACCACGCTCACCACCTCGCTCACCACCACGCTCACCACCTCGCTCACCACCACGCTCACCACCACGCTCACCACCACGCTCACCACCACGCTCACCACCACGCTCACCACCACGCTCACCACCACGCTCACCACCACGCTCACCACCACGCTCACCACCACGCTCACCACCACGCTCACCACCACGCTCACCACCACGCTCACCACCACGCTCACCACCACGCTCACCACCACGCTCACCACCACGCTCACCACCACGCTCACCACCACGCTCACCACCTCGCTCACCACCACGCTCACCACCACGCTCACCACCTCGCTCACCACCACGCTCACCACCACGCTCACCACCACGCTCACCACCACGCTCACCACCACGCTCACCACCACGCTCACCACCACGCTCACCACCACGCTCACCACCACGCTCACCACCACGCTCACCACCTCGCTCACCACCACGCTCACCACCTCGCTCACCACCACGCTCACCACCTCGCTCACCACCACGCTCACCACCACGCTCACCACCACGCTCACCACCACGCTCACCACCTCGCTCACCACCACGCTCACCACCTCGCTCACCACCACGCTCACCACCACGCTCACCACCACGCTCACCACCACGCTCACCACCACGCTCACCACCACGCTCACCACCACGCTCACCACCACGCTCACCACCACGCTCACCACCACGCTCACCACCACGCTCACCCCCACGCTCACCACCACGCTCACCACCACGCTCACCACCACGCTCACCACCACGCTCACCACCACGCTCACCACCACGCTCACCACCTCGCTCACCACCACGCTCACCACCACGCTCACCACCACGCTCACCACCACACTCACCACCACGCTCACCACTCACCACCACCACGCTCACCACCACGCTCACCACCACGCTCACCACTCACCACCACCACCACGCTCACCACCACGCTCACCACCACGCTCACCACCACGCTCACCACCTCGCATGCTCACCGCCTAGCACGCTCACCACCACGCTCACCACCACGCTCACCACCACGCTCACCACCACGCTCACCACCACGCTCACCACCTCGCTCACCACCACGCTCACCACCACGCTCACCACCACGCTCACCACCACGCTCACCACCACGCTCACCACCACGCTCACCACCTCGCTCACCACCACGCTCACCACCACCACGCTCACCACCACCACGCTCACCACCACCACGCTCACCACCACGCTCACCACCACGCTCACCACCACGCTCACCACCACGCTCACCACCACGCTCACCACCTCGCTCACCACTCACCACCACCACCACGCTCACCACCACGCTCACCACCACGCTCACCACCACGCTCACCACTCACCACCACCACCACGCTCACCACCACGCTCACCGCCACGCTCACCACCTCGCACGCTCACCACCACGCTCACCACCACGCTCACCACCACGCTCACCACCACGCTCACCACCACCACGCTCACCACCACCACGCTCACCACCACCACGCTCACCACCACCACGCTCACCACCACCACGCTCACCACCACCACGCTCACCATCCCGCATGCTCACCACGCTCACCACCACGCTCACCACCACGCTCACCACCACGCTCACCACCACGCTCACCACCACGCACGCTCACCTCACCTCACCTCACTCACCCTCACCTCACTCACTCACCCTCACCTCTCTCACCCTCACCCACCCTCACCTCACCCTCACCTCACCCTCACCTGCTACTAGTGGAACTTGCCCCTGCAGCCCTGCCAGAGGCTATACGGTTGGCTGACGAGCTTCATCTTGTTTACATGTGTGTGTGTGTACGTGTGTGTGTGTGTACGTGTGTGTGTGTAGTGTGTGTAGTGTGTGTACGTGTGTGTAGTGTGTGTGTGTGGTGTGTGTGTGGTGTGTGTGTGGTGTGTGTGGTGTGTGTGTGGTGTGTGTGTGGTGTGTGTAGTGTGTGTAGTGTGTGTAGTGTGTGTGTACGTGTGTGTGGTGTGTGTAGTGTGTGTACGTGTGTGTACGTGTGTGTAGTGTGTGTGTGTAGTGTGTGTGGTGTGTGTGTGTGGTGTGTGTAGTGTGTGTACGTGTGTGTAGTGTGTACGTGTGTGTGGTGTGTGTAGTGTGTGTACGTGTGTGTAGTGTGTGTGTGTGTGTAGTGTGTGTGTGTGTGTAGTGTGTGTGGTGTGTGTGTACGTGTGTGTGTGTGTACGTGTGTGTGTGTGTACGTGTGTGTGTGTGTGTAGTGTGTGTGTGTGTGTACTGTGTGTGTGTGTGTACGTGTGTGTGTGTGTGGTGTGTGTGTGTGTGTACGTGTGTGTGTGTACGTGTGTGTGTGTACGTGTGTGTGTACGTGTGTGTGTGTATGTGTGTATGTGTAGGTGTGTGTGTGTGGGTGTGTGTGTGTGTAGTGTGTGTGTAGTGTGTGTGCGTGTGTGGTGTGTGTGGTGTGTGTGTGGTGTGTGTGTGGTGTGTGTAGTGTGTGTGTGTGTGTAGTGTGTGTGTGTGTAGTGTGTGTGTGTGTGGTGTGTGTGCGCGTGTGCGTGTGTGTGCGCGTGTACGTGTGTGTGCGTGTGTGGAGTGTGTGTGGTGTGTGGTGTGTGTGTGGTGTGTGTGTGTGTGTGTGCGTGTGTGTGTGGTGTGTGTGTGTGCGTGTACGTGTGTGTGTACGTGTGTGTGTAGTGTGTGTGTGTAGTGTGTGTGTGTGTGTGTAGTGTGTGTGTGTGTGTATAGTGCGTGGTGTGTGTGTGTGTGTAGTGTGTGTGCGTGTGGTGTGTGTAGTGTGTGTGTGTGGTGTGTGTAATGTGTGTGTGTGGTGTGTGTAGTGTGTGTGTGTGTGTGGTGTGTGTGCGTGTGGTGTGTGTGGGGTGTGTGTGTGTGCGTGTGTACGTGTGTGCGTGTGTGGTGTGTGTGGTGTGTGTGTGGTGTGTGTGTGGTGTGTGTAGTGTGTGTACGTGTGTTTGCGTGTGTGTGTGTAGTGTGTGTGCGTGTGGTGTGTGTAGTGTGTGTGTGTGGTGTGTGTAGTGTGTGTGTGTGGTGTGTGTAGTGTGTGTGTGTGTGTGTGCGTGTGGTGTGTGTGGGGTGTGTGTGTGTGCGTGTGTGCGTGTGTACGTGTGTGCGTGTGTACGTGTGTACGTGTGTGCGTGTGTACGTGTGTGCGTGTGTGTGGTGTGTGTGTGTAGTGTGTGTAGTGTGTGTGGTGTGTGTGTGTGGTGTGTGTGTGTGTGTGCGTGTGTGTGCGCGTGTACGTGTGTGTGCGTGTGTGGTGTGTGTGTAGTGTGTGTGTGTGTAGTGTGTGTGCGTGTGTGGTGTGTGTGTAGTGTGTGTGTGTGTGTGTAGTGTGTGTGTGTGGACGTGTGTGCGTGTGTGTGTACGTGTGTACGTGTGTGTGTACGTGTGTGCGTGTGTGTGTGTACGTGTGTGCGTGTGTGTGGTGTGCGTGTGTGTGGTGTGTGTGTGGTGTGTGTGTGTGGTGTGTGTGTGTAGTGTGTGTGTGTGTAGTGTGTGTGCGCGTGTACGTGTGTGTGCGTGTGTGGTGTGTGTGTAGTGTGTGTGTGTGTAGTGTGCGTGTGTGTGTACGTGTGTGTGTGTGGTGTGTGTGTGTGGTGTGTGTGTGTGGTGTGTGTGTGGTGTGTGTGTGTAGTGTGTGTGTGTGTAGTGTGTGTGGTGTGGGTGTGTGTGTGTGTGGTGTGTGGGTGTGTGTGTGTGGTGTGTGTGTGCGTGTGTGTGCGCGTGTACGTGTGTGTGCGTGTGTGGTGTGTGTGTGGTGTGTGTGGTGTGTGTGCGTGTGTGTAGTGTGTGTGTAGTGTGTGTGTGGTGTGTGTGTAGTGTGTGTGTAGTGTGTGTGGTGTGTGTGTGGTGTGTGTGTGGTGTGTGTGTAGTGTGTGTGTAGTGTGTGTGTAGTGTGTGTGTAGTGTGTGTAGTGTGTGTGTAGTGTGTGTGTAGTGTGTGTGTAGTGTGTGGTGTGTGTGTAGTGTGTGGTGTGTGTGTAGTGTGTGGTGTGTGTGTAGTGTGTGGTGTGTGTGTAGTGTGTGTGTGTAGTGTGTGTGTGTGTGTAGTGTGTGTGTAGTGTGTGTGTGGTGTGCGTGTGTGTGTGTACGTGTGTGCGTGTGTGTGTGTACTGTGTGTGTAGTGTGTGTGTCTGTGTGTGTGTGTGTGTCTGTGTGTGTCTGTGTGTGTCTGTGTGTGTGTGCGTGTGTGTGCGTGTGTGTCAGTGTGTGTGTGTGTCAGTGTGTGTGTGTCTGTGTGTGTGTGTGTGTGTGCGAATGTGTGTGCGCGTGTGTGTGTGTGTAGTGTGCGTGTGTGTGTGGTGTGTGTGTGTGTATGAGTGTGGTGTGTGTGGTGTGTGTGTGTATGAGTGTGTGTAATGCGTGTGCGCGCGCTCGCGACCTTTAACCCCGGCGGATCCGGCGCATGCTGCGAGGGGGGCGGGCAGCCGCGCAGCGATTGGCTGAGGCGGGAGACGAGGTCGTAGGTCGCGACGTCTGTCCTGGGCACTCCGTAAGTGCCCAGGATGGGATCTGCCACGGCGATAACAGAGCCCGATTTTTATTTAAAAAATAAATAAAAACATATATACATCGTTCATTACGATTTAAAGCTTTCGTGACTGCAATGATTCATCTTCTTTGGTTCTTTCGGTAAAGCCACCACCACCACCACGTAGAATGAGAATAAAATAACAAATTGATAAAATAAAATAACACAATAACAATAAAATTCTCGCGACGTTTCGGCCACAACACAAGCGGCCTTCATCAGGTGAAGGGGGCGAGACTGTCTGGTAGGACAGCGCTGGAGTGAAAGAGCCACGTTCAGATCATGGCCTTTAAGCTTAGAGTCGCGGCATCTCTTCAGAAAGGTGAGAGACTCGATTAGTTGAGCCTTCTTATCCCGGAGTCTGTTGAATGATCTTAAGGATGTGTGGAATCCCTCCCCGTAGAGGCGGTTAAATTTCGATTTAAAGCTTTCGTGACTGCAATGATTCATCTTCTTTGGTTCTTTCGGTAAAGTCACCACCACGTAGAATGATAATAAAATAACAAATTGATAAAATAAAATAACACAATAATATTCTCGCGACGTTTCGGCCACAACACAAGCGGCCTTCATCAGGTGAAGGGGGCGAGACTGTCTGGTAGGACAGCGCTGGAGTGAAAGAGCCACGTTCAGATCACGGCCTTTAAGCTTAGAGTCGCAGTCACGAAAACTTTAAATCGAAATTTAACCGCCACTACGGGGAGGGATTCCACACATCCTTAAGATCATTCAACAGACTCCGGGATAAGAAGGCTCAACTAATCGAGTCTCTCACCTTTCTGAAGAGATGCCGCGACTCTAAGCTTAAAGGCCGTGATCTGAACGTGGCTCTTCCACTCCAGCGCTGTCCTACCCAGACAGTCTCGCCCCCTTCACCTGATGAAGGCCGCTTGTGTTGTGGCCGAAACGTCGTGAGAATTATTATCGTGTTATTTTATTTTATCAATTTATTATTTTATTATCATTCTACGTGGTGGTGACTTTACCGAAAGAACCAAAGAAGATCGTTCGACACCAAATGCTACGAGCACCTTGCCACGGCCGATGTAACAAACGCATCAAGTCGTGATAATGAACGTGTGTGTGTGTGCGCGTCACTACGAGTCTCCACGAAGCTTTACGAGTCTCCACGAATACAGCGTCGTCATCAACGTCATCGTCGTCATCATCGTCATCATCGTCATCATCGTCAGCGACACTGTCATCGTCGTCAGCGTCATCATCAGCGTCGTCATCGCCATCATCAGCGTCGTCATCGCCATCCTCATCATCATCAGCATCATCATCAGCGTCGTCATCAGCGTCGTCATGATCATCATCAGCATCGTCAGCGTCATCATCAGCGTCGTCATCGCCATCATCAGCGTCAGCATCATCGTCATCATCATCATCATCGCCATCCTCCTCATCATCATCAGCGTTATCATCATCATCAGCGTCGTCATCGTCATCATCAGCGTCGTCATCGTCAACATCAGCGTCGTCATCGTCATCATCAGCGTCGTCATCGTCATCATCAGCGTCGTCATCGTCGCCATCCTCCTCATCATCGTCATCATCAGCGTCGTCATCGTCATCATTGCCATCCTCATCATCATCAGCGTCATCATCATCATCATTGCCATCCTCCTCATCATCGTCAGCGTCATCGTCAACATCAGCGTCATCATCGCCATCCTCCTCATCCTCCTCATCGTCAACAACATCATCGTCAACATCGTCAGACTCCTCCTCCTCATCATCGCCATCCTCCTCATCATCGTCATCATCAACGTCATCGTCAGACTCCTCCTCCTCCTCCTCCTCGAACGAGGTGAGTGATGTGAGTCCACCCACCCCCCGCCCACTCCGCTCCACGCCCCTCAACCCGTTGTTACCTTTTGCCGTTGCCGCGATTGGACGAGCCGGGTCAGGTGACGGGTCAGGTGACGGGTCAGGTGACGGCAGCGGAGCGACGCGGTTGGTCGACCCGGGCCGGTGGACCGCCTGCCGAGGATCCTCGGCGGGGGCTGGCGGTCCGTCGCCTGGGGAGAGCGGAGACTCCACGTTAGTGTGGCCGGGGGAAAGGACGTCCGACCGTCCCGACCGTCCCGACCGCAGCATTGTCCAGGGGCGGGCAGCCGGATCGCAACCAGCAACCGGCAACCACCAACAATCATCAACCAACAACAAACGACGAACAACCATCAACCACCAACAAACATCAACCACCACCATCAACCAGCAACCACCAACAAACATCAATCACCACCACCATCAATCACCAACCACCAACCATCAACCACCAACCACCACTATCAACCATCAACCACCACCACCATCAACCACCAACAACAACCATCAACCACCACCACCATCAACCACCAACAAACATCAACCACCACCATCAACCATCAACCACCAACAAACATCAATCACCACCACCATCAATCACCAACCACCAACCATCAACCACCAACCACCACCATCAACCATCAACCACCACCACCAACCATCAACCACCACCACCATCAACCACCAACAACAACCATCAACCACCACCATCAACCACCAACAACAACCATCAACCACCACCACCATCAACCACCAACCACCAACCACCATCAACCACCATCAACCACCAACCACCACCAACCACCAATCACCAGCGACCACCACCAACCACCACCACCAGCCACCAACCACCAACAACGAACAACCCACAACCAACCACCACCAACCACCATCAACGAACCACCAACCAACCACCAACAACCAACCACCAACCATCGTGTGTGGGGCTGTCGCCACCCCCCCCCCCCACGTGCCCCCCCCCACGTGCCCCCCCCCACGTGTCCCCCCCACCCCACCCCCCCCCCCCCACGTGCCCCCCCCCACGTGCCCCCCCCCCCCCACGTACCCCCCCCCGTGACGTCCAGTTCCTGCAGCTGCTTCTGCAGCGCCTCCAGCTGCAGCCGCAGCCTCTCGCCTCCATCAGGGAGGGCGGTCACGTGGGCGGTCCTCAGCGTCATCTCACACACACACACAGACACAGCCAAAGTAGCCCAGGTAGCCTCTACACACGCTAGGGGCAAGTGCTGTCAGTAGCAGCACCTACACACACAGACACAGACAAAGGTAGCCCAGGTAGCCTCTCGCCTCCATCGGGGAGGGCGGTCACGTGGGCGGTCCTCAGCGTCATCTCACACACACACAGACACAGCCAAAGTAGCCCAGGTAGCCTCTACAGGATGTAGGGGCAAGTGCTGTCAGTAGCAGCACCTACACACACACACAGACACAGACAAAGGTACCCCAGGTAGCCTCTACACACGCTAGGGGCAAGTGCTGTCAGCAGCAGCACCTACACACACACACAGACAAAGGTAGCCCAGGTAGCCTCTCGCCTCCATCAGGGAGGGCGGTCACGTGGGCGGTCCTCAGCGTCATCTCACACACACACACAGACACAGCCAAAGTAGCCCAGGTAGCCTCTACACACGCTAGGGGCAAGTGCTGTCAGCAGCAGCACCTACACACACAGACACAGACAAAGGTAGCCCAGGTAGCCTCTCGCCTCCATCAGGGAGGGCGGTCACGTGGGCGGTCCTCAGCGTCATCTCACACACACACAGACACAGCCAAAGTAGCCCAGGTAGCCTCTACACACGATGTAGGGGCAAGTGCTGTTAGTAGCGAGTAGCAGCACCTACACACACAGACACAGGTAGCCCAGGTAGCCTCTACAAGATGTAGGGGCAAGTGCTGTCAGTAGCAGCACCTACACACACACAGACAAAGGTAGCCCAGGTAGCCTCTCGCCTCCATCAGGGAGGGCGGTCACGTGGGCGGTCCTCAGCGTCATCTCACACACACACAGACACAGCCAAAGTAGCCCAGGTAGCCTCTACACACGCTAGGGGCAAGTGCTGTTAGCAGCGAGTAGCAGCACCTACACACACAGACACAGGTAGCCCAGGTAGCCTCTACAGGATGTAGGGGCAAGTGCTGTGTTAGTAGCGAGTAGCAGCACCTACACACACACACAGACAAAGGTCCCCCAGGTAGCCTCTCGCCTCCATCAGGGAGGGCGGTCACGTGGGCGGTCCTCAGCGTCATCTCACACACACACACACACAGCCAAAGTAGCCCAGGTAGCCTCTACACACGCTAGGGGCAAGTGCTGTCAGTAGCGAGTAGCAGCACCTACACACACACACAGACAAAGGTAGCCCAGGTAGCCTCTAACAGGGCTGTAGGGGCAAGTGCTGTTAGTAGCGAGTAGCACCTACACACACAGACACAGACAAAGGTAGCCCAGGTAGCCTCTACACACGCTAGGGGCAAGTGCTGTCAGTAGCGAGTAGCAGCACCTACACACACACAGACAAAGGTAGCCCAGGTAGCCTCTACAGGATGTAGGGGCAAGTGCTGTCAGTAGCGAGTAGCAGCAAGTGCTGTCAGTAGCAGCACCTACACACACAGACACAGACAAACGTAGCCCAGGTAGCCTCTACACACGCTAGGGGCAAGTGCTGTCAGTAGCGAGTAGCAGCACCTACACACACACACACACAGACACAGACAAAGGTAGCCCAGGTAGCCTCTACAGGATGTAGGGGCAAGTGCTGTCAGCAGCGAGTAGCAGCACCTACACACACACACACAGACACAGACAAAGGTAGCCCAGGTAGCCTCTACAGGATATAGGGGCAAGTGCTGTCAGTAGCGAGTAGCAGCACCTACACACACACAGACAAAGGTAGCCCAGGTAGCCTCTACAGGATGTAGGGGCAAGTGCTGTCAGTAGCGAGTAGCGAGTAGCAGCACCTACACACAGACACAGACAAAGGTACCCCAGGTAGCCTCTCGCCTCCATCAGGGAGGGCGGTCACGTGGGCGGTCCTCAGCGTCATCTCACACACACACACAGACACAGCCAAAGTAGCCCAGGTAGCCTCTACACACGCTAGGGGCAAGTGCTGTCAGCAGCGAGTAGCAGCACCTACACACACAGACACAGACAAAGGTACCCCAGGTAGCCTCTACAGGATGTAGGGGCAAGTGCTGTCAGTAGCAGCACCTACACACACAGACACAGACAAAGGTAGCCCAAGTAGCCTCTACAGGATGTAGGGGCAAGTGCTGTCAGCAGCGAGTAGCAGCACCTACACACACACACACAGACAAAGGTAGCCCAGGTAGCCTCTCGCCTCCATCAGGGAGGGCGGTCACGTGCGCGGTCCTCAGCGTCATCTCACACACAGACAAAGGTACCCCAGGTAGCCTCTACAAAATGTAGGGGCAAGTGCTGTCAGTAGCAGCACCTACACACAGACACAGACAAAGGTAGCCCAGGTAGCCTCTACAGGATGTAGGGGCAAGTGCTGTTAGTAGCGAGTAGCAGCACCTACACACACACACAGACACAGACAAAGGTAGCCCAGGTAGCCTCTAACAGGATGTAGGGGCAAGTGCTGTCAGTAGCAGCACCTACACACACAGACACAGACAAAGGTACCCCAGGTAGCCTCTCGCCTCCATCAGGGAGGGCGGTCACGTGGGCGGTCCTCAGCGTCATCACACACACACACAGACACAGACACCCCAGGTAGCCTCTACAGGATGTAGGGGCAAGTGCTGTCAGTAGCAGCAACTACAACAACAACAACCGCCATTCGCCACTAAGTGGCGGTGACGTCACCACGACGCTTGTGCCAGGCTATGTGCACCCTGAGGCCACGTGAAGTGTCGAACGCCCGCTGGCAGGAGGTCACGGGGCAGACCCAGGTGCCACGGGTCGACTGACTGAGATGACTGGCTGATGCACCACCTGTGCCCCCTACTGTGCCAACCTGCTGTGCTTTAGCCACCCGGCGCTCCGCTCGCTGTTGTGAGCGTCGCTCCTCCGCCCTCCGTTGTTGTTGGAGGGCGACTGCCTCCAACTGCCCAGTAGCATCCTTCACGAGCCTCCTCCACAGAGGCCGATCTTGACACCGCTGGTACCAGTCATCGGCAAGTCCACTCAGCTCCACGTCCTCCTGTACCACATCACTCCATCTCTTCTCTAGCCCGTGCCGCGCCCGCTTAGCCCCCTCAATCCGGCCAAACAAAAGCTGTTTCGGCATGCGGTGGCTGGGCATGCGGGCTACATGACCCAGCCATCGCAGCCTTGCCTGCCGGAGGAGCTCACCGATGGGACCCTGCCCAGATCTTTCAAGGATTTGTGAGCTCCTCACACAATCCAGTCTGGTTAAACCCAGGATGGATCGTAGGCAGGTCAGCCTAAATGTTTCTAACCGGCGAAGATGTTCCATTAGGGGGGTCCACGTTTCGCAAGCGTAGAGAAGGGAGGGAATGACCGTGGCCGAGAAGACCTGAAGCTTAGTGCGGAGCGACAGACCAGGTAGCTTCCACACAGCGTTACGCAACCGATGAAAAGATATTGCCGCTCGACTGATTCGGAGTGAGACCTCTGCTGTTAAACTGGAGCCAGTCATAAGCACACTGCCCAGGTATGGGAAACTCTCCACTCTCTCCACAACTGCCCCATCACCGATTGGGAGTTGTGGGGGTGGAGTGTCCGATGGTACAAAATACCCAGGCAGGTGCTTAGTTTTGGTGGGGCTGATGGTAAGGCCCCACCTCTTAGTGGCACGCTCCAGTCTCAGCAGCAGCGTCTCCAACTCCTCCTCTGACTGAGCAGCTATTACCAAGTCATCAGCATACATAACGTGGTTGAGCAATAGGGAGCCATCCCTTGACCGCACCCGGGCATCGATTAGCCTCCCATTATATCTGTACCATATGGAGATTCCCCCGGTACAGCTATTGAAGGCTTCACGAACTACGTGGTCAAAATAGATGTTAAATAATGTGGGAGCCAGAGGACATCCCTGTCGCACCCCAAGGTGTACAGGGAATGGCTCTGACTCCCGGCCACGTAGTTTTACCCGGGCCCGCTCACCATCATGAAGGTCCTTAATGATCGTGAGCAGAGGGTCAGGTACTCCAAAAGCACGAAGAACGACCCAGAGCCCAGGCCTACTGATGGTATCATAGGCCTTGACCAGGTCAATAAAGCAGAGATGTAGGTCTTGTTGGAATTCCCTACACCTCTGCTGTAGCAGACGGACAGAAAATATGGCATCTGTGCAGGACCGCCCTTTCCTGAAACCGCATTGGGGCTCCGCAAGCCTCTCCTCAGCGTGCCTGGCAAGGCGATGCTGAATAATCCTTGCCAGGACCTTTCCCGGCACACTGAGGAGTGAGATGCCCCTGTAGTTGTTACAGTCTGTGCGGTCCCCCTTCTTAAAAAGGGGGACCACCAGGGAATCCTTCCAATCCTGCGGAACCCGTCCAGTGGTCCAGACTGTTGTTATGATGTCATATAGGGCAGTCTGTGCACAAACGCCACCCTCCCTCAGCATTTCGCTTGGGAGATCATCTCTGCCCGCTGCCTTTCCTGGTCTCAGACTCCGGATCGCCTTCAATACTTCCTCAGCAGATGGCACCTCAGCCAGCCACTCACAGGGGGTGACTTCATCCAATATTTGAGGCACCGCAGCCTCAGCAGGGTTATCCTCACTTTGTGCCACGATGTTTTCCTGGCTGTGGGATTTTCCCTCCCCCAGGACCTCACAGAAATGCTCAGCAAATCTGCGAACCTGTTCCTGGGGGTCGGAAATTGGATCACCGTTTTTTCCCCTAATGATGGTAATAGGTGTGGCGCTGCAGGTTACTTTTTTGATGGAGTTAAACAGCGATTTGTGATCACGGGCCACTGAGGCAGACTCCATCTCCTCAGCAACCCGCGACCACCACCCATCCTTGCAGCGCCTCACGGCTCTCCGAACCTCCGAGCGAAGGCTGCGGTAAGCCTCCTCATTCTCTGACGTGGGATTCTGTAGCCGATGACAGTGGGCCTGTCGCTTTTTCTCAACCATCCTGAACAACTCCTCTGTCATCCAGGGTGTCTGGGGAGGTCTGGACCGCGTACCCAAAGCAGCCATTGCAGCTGCATGAGTCACAGTCCTAAACCTCGCCCATTTACCCTCGACATCAGGAGGAGTCGGGGACGATGCCAATCCCAGCCGCAAGCGATGATGAAATTCTCGCTTGCAACTTTCATCAGATAACTGAGACCAGGCCACTTTAGGTTGGAATGGGGTCCTGGGTGTACACCCACCACCGGAGTGGAAGAATGGCAGGCGCATCTTACAGATGACTAGTCGATGGTCAGAGGGCAGATCAGCTCCACGGTAGGTCCTGGTGTCAAGGACATGGGCTCGCATTCGCTGGTCCGTCACTATGTAGTCCAGCAGATGTTCTTGCTTGGACCCGGCATGCATCCATGATGTTGTGTGGATGCGCCGATGCCGGAACAGCGTGTTGGTAATTACAAGCCCATGGGCTGCACAAAAATCTAGCAGCCTCCTACCGTTGTTATTGAGCTGATCTGGCCCATGCCCTCCAATCACTCCAGACCAGGTGCCAGTATCATGACCAACTCGGGCATTGAAGTCACCCAACATGATGACTCTATCCCGAGGGGCCACTTTAGCCAGCACCTGTGACAGGAGGTCATAGAAGGCATCTGACTCATCGGCTTTGCCTGCATCCCTCCACGGATGTTCATCTTCGGTGGGGGCATAAGTAACCACGACCACCATTCCTCGCCTCCGGTTGATGGGAAGGCGAGCCCAAAGTAGCCTGGGGCTTACAGCTTCCCACACCTCACCGCCACGCTCCCACGCCCCCTTCATTCTTTTGTTCAAAAGAAGACCCACACCCTGTTGTTTGGCAGTCTGCTGCCCCGAGTAGAGGACTGTCCACCCCTCATGGTGGCAGGAGCCAGAGCCGGTCCACCGGACCTCCTGAATGCCGCATAGATCCAGGCGGTACCGGTCCAGCTCCCGACAGAGGAGTGGCAGCCTCTCCTCTGCAGTGAGCGTTCGAACATTCCACGTGGCCACCCGTAGTGGCTTTTCGTTGTTTCTGGAGTAGCCCCGAGGGTAGGTATTCAATCTCCTGGCTCCGCCAATTGGGGTTTGGCCAGGAGACGTCATAGACGCCTGGCCCCCCGGGGCCTCCGGCACAAGCTTAGTTGTTACATATTTCACTTTAATTCGTGGTTTTGTGGTAATTAGTTGAAGGTGGAGGGGTTACCAGCCCCTCGCACCCGTCCAGAGCCCCCGTTTAGCCCCTGTGGTGGACACATATGCCATGAGGGGAGGAGCCAATCAAAATTGGAACTCCCCCCACAGCACTGTCCACGACAGAGTTGCCCGTCCGGCACCGCGAGGAGGTAGGGGGTTGTTTTGCAGCAACTACACACACACACACACAGACAAAGGTACCCCGTGTAGCCTCTACACACGCTAGGGGCAAGTGCTGTCAGTAGCGAGCAGCACCTACACACACAGACACACACAGGAGCCTCTACACACCCTAGGGGCAAGTGCTGTTAGTAGCGAACCCACGACCTCCTGCGTGCCCAGCGAGGTAGTCAACATCTCATAGCCACCACCACCTCCACTACTACCACCACCACCTCCACCACTACAACCACCGCCACCACCATAACTACCACCACCACCACTACAACCATCACCACTACCACCATCACCACCACCACCACCACAACCACCACCACCACTACCATCATCACCACCACAACCACCACCACCACCACCCCCACCGCCACCAACCACCACCACCACCACTCACACCACCACCACCACCCCCACCACCACTCACACCACCACCACCCCCACGCCTCTCACCATTGTCCTCTGCACCTCGCTCACGATGCTGTTCCTGTCGAGAGCGGCCGGGCGAGGCTGCGGCTGGCCGCCGCCACCACCACGGATGTTGTGCTGTTGTGGCGGTTGTTGTTGTTGTGGTTGTGGTTGTTGTTGTTGTTGTTGTGGTTGTTGTTGTGGTTGTTGTTGTTGTGTCGCCCGCGGGGCGAATCCGGCAAACGAAGTGAGCGGGCGCTGCGTGGCCCTGGGGGCCGTGGCGATTTGACGGCTCGCGGAGAGTTTTGTGACGTCGTCGTCGCCCCTGGGGGCCGTGGCGATTTGACGGCTCGCGGAGGGTTTCGCGACGTCATCGTCGTCGCCCCTGGGGGCCGCGGCGATTTGACGGCTCGCGGAGGGTTTTGTGACGTCGCCCCTGGGGGCCGCGGCGATTTGAAGACTCGCGGAGGGTATCGTGACGACGTCGTTGTCGCCTCTAGGGGCCGCGGCGATTTGACGGCTCGCGGAGGGTTTCGCGACGTCATCGTTGTCGCCCCTGGGGGCCGCGGCGATTTGACGGCTCGCGGAGGGTTTCGTGACGGCGTCGTCGCCCCTGGGGGCCGCGGCGATTTGAAGACTCGCGGAGGGTTTCGTGACGACGTCGTTGTCGCCTCTAGGGGCCGCGGCGATTTGACGGCTCGCGGAGGGTTTTGTGACGACGTCGTCGCCCCTGGGGGCCGCGGCGATTTGACGGCTCGCGGAGGGTTTTGTGACGACGTCGCCCCTGGGGGCCGCGGCGATTTGAAGACTCGCGGAGGGTTTCGTGACGTCGTCGTTGTCGCCTCTAGGGGCCGCGGCGATTTGACGGCTCGCGGCGCGGCCCCCGGGGAGCGAGCTGGCGAGGCAGGGCTTAGGGACCGAGTGAAACTTCTCCTCCCCGTCGGCTCCACCGCTCGAGCCGGCCCCGGGGTCCGCGGCGATTTCCTCGCCGGGTCGAGCCGCGGGGGCGTCCGCGACCTTCCCACAATCCCCGGCGGCCGCCCCCTTCCCATCATTCTCCTCCTCCGGCCTGACCCGGAAGGGGTTTCTCTCTGTGGGCCGGGTCAAAGGTCGAGCAGGAGGTCGGTCCAGGGTCGGATCCTGGGAAGGCACACACACACACACCGTGAACCCAGCCACACGGCCACCGTGAACACAGCCACACGGCCACAGTGAACCCAGCCACACGGCCACCGTGAACCCAGCTACACAGCTACAGTGAACCCAGCCACACGGCCACAGTGAACCCAGCCACACGGCCACAGTGAACCCAGGCACGCGGCCACCGTGAACCCAGCCACACGACCATCGTGAACCCAGCCACACGGCCATCGTGAACCCAGCCACATGGCCACCGTGAACCCAGCCACACGTCCGTAGTGAACACAAAGACACGGCAACAGTGAACCCAGCCACACGGCCACCGTGAACCCAGCCATACGGCCATCGTGAACACAGAGACACGGCAACAGTGAACCCAGCCACACGGCCACAGTGAACCCAGCCACACGGCCACAGTGAACCCAGCCACACGGCCACAGTGAACCCAGCCACACGGCCATCGTGAACCCAGCCACACGGCCGCCGTGAACCCAGCCACACGGCCACCGTGAACCCAGCCACACGGCCACCGTGAACCCTGGCACACGGCCACAGTGAACCCAGCCACACAGCCACAGTGAACCCAGCCACACGGCCACAGTGAACCCAGCCACATGGCCATCGTGAACCCAGCCACACGGCCATCGTGAACCCAGCCACACGGCCACCGTGAACCCAGCCACACGGCCATCGTGAACCCAGCCACACGGCCACCGTGAACCCAGCCACACGGCCACCGTGAACCCAGCCACACGGCCATCGTGAACCCAGCCACACGGCCACAGTGAACCCAGCCACACGGCCACCGTGAACCCAGCCACACGGCCACCGTGAACCCAGCCACACGGCCACCGTGAACCCAGCCACACGGCCATCGTGAACCCAGTCACACGGCCGTCGTGAACCCAGCCACACGGCCATCGTGAACCCAGCCACACGGCCGTCGTGAACCCAGCCACACAGCCGTCGTGAACCCAGCCACACGGCCACCGTGAACCCAGCCACACGGCCACCGTGAACCCAGCCACACGGCCACCGTGAACTCAGCCACACGGCCATCGTGAACACAACCACACGGCCATCGTGAACCCAGCCACACGGACATCGTGAACCCAGAGACACGGCCACCGTGAACCCAGCCACACGGACACAGTGAACCCAGCCACACGGCCATAGTGAACCCAGCCACACGGCCACCGTGAACCCAGCCACACGGCCACCGTGAACCCAGCCACACGGCCGCCGTGAACCCAGCCACACTGCCACCGTGAACCCAGAGACACGGCCACCGTGAACCCAGCCACACGGCCATCGTGAACCCAGCCACACGGCCATCGTGAACCCAGCCACACGGCCACCGTGAACTCAGCCACACGGCCACCGTGAACTCAGCCACACGGCCATCGTGAACACAGCCACACGGCCATTGTGAACACAGCCACACGGCCACCGTGAACTCAGCCACACGGCCATCGTGAACACAGCCACACGGCCACAGTGAACCCAGCCACACGGCCACAGTGAACCCAGCCACACGGCCATCGTGAACCCAGCCACACGGCCACCGTGTACACAGAGACACGGCCACAGTGAACCCAGAGACACGGCCACTATGAACCCAGCCACACGGCCACAGTGAACCCAGAGACAGGGCCACAGTGAACCCAGCCACACGGCCACAGTGAACCCAGCCACACGGCCATCGTGAACCCAGCCACACGGCCACCGTCTACACAGAGACATGGCCACAGTGAACCCAGAGACACGGCCACCGAGAACACAGAGACACGGCCACCGTGAACCCAGCCAGACAGCCGTCGTGAACCCAGCCACACGGCCGCCGTGTGGCCCAGCCACACGGCCACAGTGAACCCAGCCACACGGCCATCGTGAACCCAGCCACACGGCCACCGTGAACTCAGCCACACGGCCAGTGAACCCAGCCACACGGCCACAGTGAACCCAGCCACACGGCCGCTGTGAACCCAGCCACACGGCCATCGTGAACCCAGCCACACGGCCGCTGTGAACCCAGCCACACGGCCAGTGAACCCAGCCACACGGCCACAGTGAACCCAGCCACACGGCCATCGTGAACCCAGCCACACGGCCACCGTGAACCCAGAGACACGGCCACCGTGAACCCAGCCACACGGCCACCGTGAACCCAGCCACACGGCCATCGTGAACTCAGCCACACGGCCATCGTGAACCCAGCCACACGGCCATCGTGAACCCAGCCACACGGCCACCGTGAACTCAGCCACACAGCCATCGTGAACCCAGCCACACAGCCATCGTGAACCCAGCCACACGCCACCGTGAACTCAGCCACACGGCCACCGTGAACTCAGCCACACGGCCATCGTGAACACAGCCACACGGCCATCTTGAACACAGCCACACGGCCATCGTGAACCCAGCCACACGGCCATCGTGAACACAGAGACACGGCCACCGTGAACCCAGCCACACGGCCATCGTGAACACAGCCACACGGCCATCGTAAAACCAGCCACACGGCCACAGTGAACACAGAACCAGCCATCGTGAACTCAGCCACACGGCCACCGTGAACCCAGCCACACGGCCACCGTGAACCCAGCCACACGGCCACCGTGAACCCAGCCACACGGCCATCGTGAACCCAGCCACACGGCCATCGTGAACCCAGCCACACAGCCACAGTGAACCCAGCCACACGGCCACAGTGAACCCAGCCACACGGCCACAGTGAACCCAGCCACACGGCCACCGTGAACCCAGAGACACGGTCGTCGTGAACACAGCCACACGGCCACCGTGAACCCAGCCACACGGTCGTCGTGAACACAGCCACACGGCCACCGTGAACCCAGCCACACGGTCGTCGTGAACCCAGCCACACGGCCACAGTGAACCTAGAGACAAGGCCATCGTGAACCCAGCCACACGGCCATCGTGAACCCAGCCACACGGCCACAGTGAACCTAGAGACAAGGCCATCGTGAACCCAGCCACACGGCCATCGTGAACCCAGCCACACGGCCATCGTGAACACAGAGACACGGCCACCATGAACCCAGCCACACGGCCATCGTGAACAGAGCCACACGGCCACAGTGAACCCAGCCACACGGCCACCGTGAATACAGAGACACGGCCACAGTGAACACAACCACACGGCCACAGTGAACCCAGCCACACGCCACCGTGAACCCAGCCACACGGCCATCGTGAACCCAGCTACACGGCCACCGTGAACCCAGCTACACGGCCATCGTGAACACAGCCACACGGCCATCTTGAACACAGCCACACGGCCATCGTGAACCCAGCCACACGGCCATCGTGAACCCAGCCACACGGCCATCTTGAACACAGCCACACGGTCGTCGTGAACACAGCCACACGGCCATCGTGAACCCAGCCACACGCCACCGTGAACCCAGCCACGCGGCCATCGTGAACCCAGCGACGCAGCCATCGTGAACCCAGCCACACGGCCATCGTGAACCCAGCCACACGGCGACCGTGAACCCAGCCACATGGCCAACATGAACACAGCCACACGGCTACAGTGAACCCAGCCACACGGTCACAGTGAACACAGCCACACGGTCACCCGGAAACCCAGCCACACGGCCACAGTGAACCCAGCCACACGGCCACAGTGAACCCAGCCACACGGCCATCGTGAACACAGCCACACGGCCACCGTGAACTCAGCCACACAGCCATCGTGAACCCAGCCACACGGCCACAGTGAACCCAGCCACACGGCCACCGTGAACACAGCCACACGGCCACCGTGAACTCAGCCACACAGCCATCGTGAACCCAGCCACACGGCCACAGTGAACCCAGCCACACGGACATCGTGAACCCAGCCACACGGCCATCGTGAACACAGAGACACGGCCACCGTGAACCCAGCCACACGGCCACCGTGAACGCAGCCACACGGCCACAGTGAACCCAGCCACTCGGCCACCGTGAACCCAGCCACACGGCCATCGTGAACCCAGCCACCCGGATCTCAGTGAACACAGCCACACGGCCATCGTGAACCCAGCCACACGGCCATCGTGAACCCAGCCACACGGCCACAGTGAACCCAGCCACACGGCCACAGTGAACCCAGCCACACGGCCATTGTGAATCCAGCCACACGGCCGTTGTGAACACAGCCACACGGCCACCGTGAACCCAGCCACACGGCCATTGTGAACCCAGCCACACGGTCACAGTGAACACAGCCACACGGCCATCGTGAACACAGCCACACGGCGACCGTGAACCCAGCCACACGGTCACAGTGAACACAGCCATACGGTCATCGTGAACCCAGCCACACGGCCACCGTGAACCCAGCCACACGGCCACCGTGAACACAGAGACACGGCCACTATGAACTCAGCCACACGGCCACAGTGAACCCAGCCACACGGCCATCGTGAACCCAGCCACACGGCCACAGTGAACCCAGCCACACGGCCATCGTGAACCCAGCCACACGGCCACCGACTACACAGAGACATGGCCACAGTGAACCCAGAGACACGGCCACCGAGAACACAGAGACACGGCCACCGTGAACCCAGCCAGACAGCCGTCGTGAACCCAGCCACACGGCCGCCGTGTGGCCCAGCCACACGGCCACAGTGAACCCAGCCACACGGCCATCGTGAACCCAGCCACACGGCCACCGTGAACTCAGCCACACGGCCAGTGAACCCAGCCACACGGCCACAGTGAACCCAGCCACACGGCCGCTGTGAACCCAGCCACACGGCCATCGTGAACCCAGCCACACGGCCGCTGTGAACCCAGCCACACGGCCAGTGAACCCAGCCACACGGCCACAGTGAACCCAGCCACACGGCCATCGTGAACCCAGCCACACGGACATCGTGAACCCAGAGACACGGCCACCGTGAACCCAGCCACACGGCCACCGTGAACCCAGCCACACGGCCACCGTGAACTCAGCCACACGGCCATCGTGAACCCAGCCACACGGCCATCGTGAACCCAGCCACACGGCCACCGTGAACTCAGCCACACAGCCATCGTGAACCCAGCCACACAGCCATCGTGAACCCAGCCACACGCCACCGTGAACTCAGCCACACGGCCACCGTGAACTCAGCCACACGGCCATCGTGAACACAGCCACACGGCCATCTTGAACACAGCCACACGGCCATCGTGAACCCAGCCACACGGCCATCGTGAACACAGAGACACGGCCACCGTGAACCCAGCCACACGGCCATCGTGAACACAGCCACACGGCCATCGTAAAACCAGCCACACGGCCACATTGAACACAGAACCAGCCATCGTGAACTCAGCCACACGGCCACCGTGAACCCAGCCACACGGCCACCGTGAACCCAGCCACACGGCCACCGTGAACCCAGCCACACGGCCATCGTGAACCCAGCCACACGGCCATCGTGAACCCAGCCACACAGCCACAGTGAACCCAGCCACACGGCCACAGTGAACCCAGCCACACGGCCACAGTGAACCCAGCCACACGGCCACCGTGAACCCAGAGACACGGTCGTCGTGAACACAGCCACACGGCCACCGTGAACCCAGCCACACGGTCGTCGTGAACACAGCCACACGGCCACCGTGAACCCAGCCACACGGTCGTCGTGAACCCAGCCACACGGCCACAGTGAACCTAGAGACAAGGCCATCGTGAACCCAGCCACACGGCCATCGTGAACCCAGCCACACGGCCACAGTGAACCTAGAGACAAGGCCATCGTGAACCCAGCCACACGGCCATCGTGAACCCAGCCACACGGCCATCGTGAACACAGAGACACGGCCACCATGAACCCAGCCACACGGCCATCGTGAACAGAGCCACACGGCCACAGTGAACCCAGCCACACGGCCACCGTGAATACAGAGACACGGCCACAGTGAACACAACCACACGGCCACAGTGAACCCAGCCACACGCCACCGTGAACCCAGCCACACGGCCATCGTGAACCCAGCTACACGGCCACCGTGAACCCAGCTACACGGCCATCGTGAACACAGCCACACGGCCATCTTGAACACAGCCACACGGCCATCGTGAACCCAGCCACACGGCCATCGTGAACCCAGCCACACGGCCATCTTGAACACAGCCACACGGTCGTCGTGAACACAGCCACACGGCCATCGTGAACCCAGCCACACGCCACCGTGAACCCAGCCACGCGGCCATCGTGAACCCAGCGACGCAGCCATCGTGAACCCAGCCACACGGCCATCGTGAACCCAGCCACACGGCGACCGTGAACCCAGCCACATGGCCAACATGAACACAGCCACACGGCTACAGTGAACCCAGCCACACGGTCACAGTGAACACAGCCACACGGTCACCCGGAAACCCAGCCACACGGCCACAGTGAACCCAGCCACACGGCCACAGTGAACCCAGCCACACGGCCATCGTGAACACAGCCACACGGCCACCGTGAACTCAGCCACACAGCCATCGTGAACCCAGCCACACGGCCACAGTGAACCCAGCCACATGGCCACCGTGAACACAGCCACACGGCCACCGTGAACTCAGCCACACCGCCATCGTGAACCCAGCCACACGGCCACAGTGAACCCAGCCACACGGCCATCGTGAACCCAGCCACACGGCCATCGTGAACACAGAGACACGGCCACAGTGAACCCAGGCACGCGGCCACCGTGAACCCAGCCACACGACCATCGTGAACCCAGCCACACGGCCATCGTGAACCCAGCCACATGGCCACCGTGAACCCAGCCACACGTCCATAGTGAACACAGAGACACGGCAACAGTGAACCCAGCCACACGGCCACCGTGAACCCAGCCATACGGCCATCGTGAACACAGAGACACGGCAACAGTGAACCCAGCCACACGGCCACAGTGAACCCAGCCACACGGCCACAGTGAACCCAGCCACACGGCCACAGTGAACCCAGCCACACGGCCATCGTGAACCCAGCCACACGGCCGCCGTGAACCCAGCCACACGGCCACCGTGAACCCAGCCACACGGCCACCGTGAACCCAGGCACACGGCCACAGTGAACCCAGCCACACAGCCACAGTGAACCCAGCCACACGGCCACAGTGAACCCAGGCACATGGCCATCGTGAACCCAGCCACATGGCCATCGTGAACCCAGCCACACGGCCACCGTGAACCCAGCCACACGGCCATCGTGAACCCAGCCACACGGCCACCGTGAACTCAGCCACACGGCCACCGTGAACCCAGCCACACGGCCATCGTGAACCCAGTCACACGGCCACAGTGAACCCAGCCACACGGCCACCGTGAACCCAGCCACACGGCCATCGTGAACCCAGCCACATGGCCACCGTGAACCCAGCCACACGGCCATCGTGAACCCAGTCACACGGCCGTCGTGAACCCAGCCACACGGCCATCGTGAACCCAGCCACACGGCCGTCGTGAACCCAGCCACACAGCCGTCGTGAACCCAGCCACACGGCCACCGTGAACCCAGCCACACGGCCACCGTGAACCCAGCCACATGGCCACCGTGAACTCAGCCACACGGCCATCGTGAACACAACCACACGGCCATCGTGAACCCAGCCACACGGACATCGTGAACCCAGAGACACGGCCACCGTGAACCCAGCCACACGGACACAGTGAACCCAGCCACACGGCCACCGTGAACCCAGCCACACGGCCACCGTGAACCCAGCCACACGGACACAGTGAACCCAGCCACACGGCCGCCGTGAACCCAGCCACACTGCCACCGTGAACCCAGCCACACGGCCATCGTGAACCCAGCCACACGGCCATCGTGAACCCAGCCACACGGCCATCGTGAACCCAGCCACACGGCCACCGTGAACTCAGCCACACGGCCACCGTGAACTCAGCCACACGGCCATCGTGAACACAGCCACACGGCCATTGTGAACACAGCCACACGGCCACCGTGAACTCAGCCACACGGCCATCGTGAACACATCCACACGGCCACAGTGAACCCAGCCACACGGCCACAGTGAACCCAGCCACACGGCCATCGTGAACCCAGCCACACGGCCACCGTGTACAGAGACACGGCCACAGTGAACCCAGAGACACGGCCACTATGAACTCAGCCACACGGCCACAGTGAACCCAGCCACACGGCCATCGTGAACCCAGCCACACGGCCACAGTGAACCCAGCCACACGGCCATCGTGAACCCAGCCACACGGCCACCGTCTACACAGAGACATGGCCACAGTGAACCCAGAGACACGGCCACCGAGAACACAGAGACACGGCCACCGTGAACCCAGCCAGACAGCCGTCGTGAACCCAGCCACACGGCCGCCGTGTGGCCCAGCCACACGGCCACAGTGAACCCAGCCACACGGCCATCGTGAACCCAGCCACACGGCCACCGTGAACTCAGCCACACGGCCAGTGAACCCAGCCACACGGCCACAGTGAACCCAGCCACACGGCCGCTGTGAACCCAGCCACACGGCCATCGTGAACCCAGCCACACGGCCGCTGTGAACCCAGCCACACGGCCAGTGAACCCAGCCACACGGCCACAGTGAACCCAGCCACACGGCCATCGTGAACCCAGCCACACGGACATCGTGAACCCAGAGACACGGCCACCGTGAACCCAGCCACACGGCCACCGTGAACCCAGCCACACGGCCACCGTGAACTCAGCCACACGGCCATCGTGAACCCAGCCACACGGCCATCGTGAACCCAGCCACACGGCCACCGTGAACTCAGCCACACAGCCATCGTGAACCCAGCCACACAGCCATCGTGAACCCAGCCACACGCCACCGTGAACTCAGCCACACGGCCACCGTGAACTCAGCCACACGGCCATCGTGAACACAGCCACACGGCCATCTTGAACACAGCCACACGGCCATCGTGAACCCAGCCACACGGCCATCGTGAACACAGAGACACGGCCACCGTGAACCCAGCCACACGGCCATCGTGAACACAGCCACACGGCCATCGTAAAACCAGCCACACGGCCACAGTGAACACAGAACCAGCCATCGTGAACTCAGCCACACGGCCACCGTGAACCCAGCCACACGGCCACCGTGAACCCAGCCACACGGCCACCGTGAACCCAGCCACACG
Source organism: Petromyzon marinus (assembly GCF_010993605.1). Taxonomy (NCBI): domain Eukaryota; kingdom Metazoa; phylum Chordata; class Hyperoartia; order Petromyzontiformes; family Petromyzontidae; genus Petromyzon; species Petromyzon marinus. The sequence goes on from NW_022638244.1 coordinate 79,689, forward strand.
GCCATCGTGAACCCAGCCACACGGCCATCGTGAACCCAGCCACACAGCCACAGTGAACCCAGCCACACGGCCACAGTGAACCCAGCCACACGGCCACAGTGAACCCAGCCACACGGCCACCGTGAACCCAGAGACACGGTCGTCGTGAACACAGCCACACGGCCACCGTGAACCCAGCCACACGGTCGTCGTGAACACAGCCACACGGCCACCGTGAACCCAGCCACACGGTCGTCGTGAACCCAGCCACACGGCCACAGTGAACCTAGAGACAAGGCCATCGTGAACCCAGCCACACGGCCATCGTGAACCCAGCCACACGGCCACAGTGAACCTAGAGACAAGGCCATCGTGAACCCAGCCACACGGCCATCGTGAACCCAGCCACACGGCCATCGTGAACACAGAGACACGGCCACCATGAACCCAGCCACACGGCCATCGTGAACAGAGCCACACGGCCACAGTGAACCCAGCCACACGGCCACCGTGAATACAGAGACACGGCCACAGTGAACACAACCACACGGCCACAGTGAACCCAGCCACACGCCACCGTGAACCCAGCCACACGGCCATCGTGAACCCAGCTACACGGCCACCGTGAACCCAGCTACACGGCCATCGTGAACACAGCCACACGGCCATCTTGAACACAGCCACACGGCCATCGTGAACCCAGCCACACGGCCATCGTGAACCCAGCCACACGGCCATCTTGAACACAGCCACACGGTCGTCGTGAACACAGCCACACGGCCATCGTGAACCCAGCCACACGCCACCGTGAACCCAGCCACGCGGCCATCGTGAACCCAGCGACGCAGCCATCGTGAACCCAGCCACACGGCCATCGTGAACCCAGCCACACGGCGACCGTGAACCCAGCCACATGGCCAACATGAACACAGCCACACGGCTACAGTGAACCCAGCCACACGGTCACAGTGAACACAGCCACACGGTCACCCGGAAACCCAGCCACACGGCCACAGTGAACCCAGCCACACGGCCACAGTGAACCCAGCCACACGGCCATCGTGAACACAGCCACACGGCCACCGTGAACTCAGCCACACAGCCAACGTGAACCCAGCCACACGGCCACAGTGAACCCAGCCACACGGCCACCGTGAACACAGCCACACGGCCACCGTGAACTCAGCCACACGGCCATCGTGAACCCAGCCACACGGCCACAGTGAACCCAGCCACACGGCCATCGTGAACCCAGCCACACGGCCATCGTGAACACAGAGACACGGCCACCGTGAACCCAGCCACACGGCCACCGTGAACGCAGCCACACGGCCACAGTGAACCCAGCCACTCGGCCACCGTGAACCCAGCCACACGGCCATCGTGAACCCAGCCACCCGGATCTCAGTGAACACAGCCACACGGCCATCGTGAACCCAGCCACACGGCCATCGTGAACCCAGCCACACGGCCACAGTGAACCCAGCCACACGGCCACAGTGAACCCAGCCACACGGCCACTGTGAACCCAGCCACACGGCCGTTGTGAACACAGCCACACGGCCACCGTGAACCCAGCCACACGGCCATCGTGAACCCAGCCACACGGTCACAGTGAACACAGCCACACGGCCATCGTGAACACAGCCACACGGCGACCGTGAACCCAGCCACACGGTCACAGTGAACACAGCCATACGGTCATCGTGAACCCAGCCACACGGCCACCGTGAACCCAGCCACACGGCCACCGTGAACCCAGAGACACGGCCACTATGAACTCAGCCACACGGCCACAGTGAACCCAGCCACACGGCCATCGTGAACCCAGCCACACGGCCACAGTGAACCCAGCCACACGGCCATAGTGAACCCAGCCACACGGCCACCGTCTACACAGAGACATGGCCACAGTGAACCCAGAGACACGGCCACCGAGAACACAGAGACACGGCCACCGTGAACCCAGCCAGACAGCCGTCGTGAACCCAGCCACACGGCCGCCGTGTGGCCCAGCCACACGGCCACAGTGAACCCAGCCACACGGCCATCGTGAACCCAGCCACACGGCCACCGTGAACTCAGCCACACGGCCAGTGAACCCAGCCACACGGCCACAGTGAACCCAGCCACACGGCCGCTGTGAACCCAGCCACACGGCCATCGTGAACCCAGCCACACGGCCGCTGTGAACCCAGCCACACGGCCAGTGAACCCAGCCACACGGCCACAGTGAACCCAGCCACACGGCCATCGTGAACCCAGCCACACGGACATCGTGAACCCAGAGACACGGCCACCGTGAACCCAGCCACACGGCCACCGTGAACCCAGCCACACGGCCACAGTGAACCCAGCCACACGGCCATCGTGAACCCAGCCACACGGACATCGTGAACCCAGAGACACGGCCACCGTGAACCCAGCCACACGGCCACCGTGAACCCAGCCACACGGCCATCGTGAACCCAGCCACACGGCCACCGTGAACTCAGCCACACTGCCATCGTGAACCCAGCCACACAGCCATCGTGAACCCAGCCACACGCCACCGTGAACTCAGCCACACGGCCACCGTGAACTCAGCCACACGGCCATCGTGAACACAGCCACACGGCCATCTTGAACACAGCCACACGGCCATCGTGAACCCAGCCACACGGCCATCGTGAACACAGAGACACGGCCACCGTGAACCCAGCCACACGGCCATCGTGAACACAGCCACACGGCCATCGTAAAACCAGCCACACGGCCACAGTGAACACAGAACCAGCCATCGTGAACTCAGCCACACGGCCACCGTGAACCCAGCCACACGCCCACCGTGAACCCAGCCACACGGCCACCGTGAACCCAGCCACACGGCCATCGTGAACCCAGCCACACGGCCATCGTGAACCCAGCCACACAGCCACAGTGAACCCAGCCACACGGCCACAGTGAACCCAGCCACACGGCCACAGTGAACCCAGCCACACGGCCACCGTGAACCCAGAGACACGGTCGTCGTGAACACAGCCACACGGCCACCGTGAACCCAGCCACACGGTCGTCGTGAACACAGCCACACGGCCACCGTGAACCCAGCCACACGGTCGTCGTGAACCCAGCCACACGGCCACAGTGAACCTAGAGACAAGGCCATCGTGAACCCAGCCACACGGCCATCGTGAACCCAGCCACACGGCCACAGTGAACCTAGAGACACGGCCATCGTGAACCCAGCCACACGGCCATCGTGAACCCAGCCACACGGCCATCGTGAACACAGAGACACGGCCACCATGAACCCAGCCACACGGCCATCGTGAACAGAGCCACACGGCCACAGTGAACCCAGCCACACGGCCACCGTGAATACAGAGACACGGCCACAGTGAACACAACCACACGGCCACAGTGAACCCAGCCACACGCCACCGTGAACCCAGCCACACGGCCATCGTGAACCCAGCTACACGGCCACCGTGAACCCAGCTACACGGCCATCGTGAACACAGCCACACGGCCATCTTGAACACAGCCACACGGCCATCGTGAACCCAGCCACACGGCCATCGTGAACCCAGCCACACGGCCATCTTGAACACAGCCACACGGTCGTCGTGAACACAGCCACACGGCCATCGTGAACCCAGCCACACGCCACCGTGAACCCAGCCACGCGGCCATCGTGAACCCAGCGACGCAGCCATCGTGAACCCAGCCACACGGCCATCGTGAACCCAGCCACACGGCGACCGTGAACCCAGCCACATGGCCAACATGAACACAGCCACACGGCTACAGTGAACCCAGCCACACGGTCACAGTGAACACAGCCACACGGTCACCCGGAAACCCAGCCACACGGCCACAGTGAACCCAGCCACACGGCCACAGTGAACCCAGCCACACGGCCATCGTGAACACAGCCACACGGCCACCGTGAACTCAGCCACACAGCCATCGTGAACCCAGCCACACGGCCACAGTGAACCCAGCCACACGGCCACCGTGAACACAGCCACACGGCCACCGTGAACTCAGCCACACAGCCATCGTGAACCCAGCCACACGGCCACAGTGAACCCAGCCACACGGCCAGCGTGAACCCAGCCACACGGCCATCGTGAACACAGAGACACGGCCACCGTGAACCCAGCCACACGGCCACCGTGAACGCAGCCACACGGCCACAGTGAACCCAGCCACTCGGCCACCGTGAACCCAGCCACACGGCCATCGTGAACCCAGCCACCCGGATCTCAGTGAACACAGCCACACGGCCATCGTGAACCCAGCCACACGGCCATCGTGAACCCAGCCACACGGCCACAGTGAACCCAGCCACACGGCCACAGTGAACCCAGCCACACGGCCATTGTGAAACCAGCCACACGGCCGTTGTGAACACAGCCACACGGCCACCGTGAACCCAGCCACACGGCCATCGTGAACCCAGCCACACGGTCACAGTGAACACAGCCACACGGCCATCGTGAACACAGCCACACGGCGACCGTGAACCCAGCCACACGGTCACAGTGAACACAGCCATACGGTCATCGTGAACCCAGCCACACGGCCACCGTGAACCCAGCCACACGGCCACCGTGAACACAGAGACACGGCCACTATGAACACAGCCACACGGCCACAGTGAACCCAGCCACACGGCCATCGTGAACCCAGCCACACGGCCACAGTGAACCCAGCCACACGGCCATCGTGAACCCAGCCACACGGCCACCGTCTACACAGAGACACGGCCACAGTGAACCCAGAGACACGGCCACCGAGAACACAGAGACACGGCCACCGTGAACCCAGCCAGACAGCCGTCGTGAACCCAGCCACACGGCCGCCGTGTGGCCCAGCCACACGGCCACAGTGAACCCAGCCACACGGCCATCGTGAACCCAGCCACACGGCCACCGTGAACTCAGCCACACGGCCAGTGAACCCAGCCACACGGCCACAGTGAACCCAGCCACACGGCCGCTGTGAACCCAGCCACACGGCCATCGTGAACCCAGCCACACGGCCGCTGTGAACCCAGCCACACGGCCAGTGAACCCAGCCACACGGCCACAGTGAACCCAGCCACACGGCCATCGTGAACCCAGCCACACGGCCATCGTGAACCCAGAGACACGGCCACCGTGAACCCAGCCACACGGCCACCGTGAACCCAGCCACACGGCCACCGTGAACTCAGCCACACGGCCATCGTGAACCCAGCCACACGGCCATCGTGAACCCAGCCACACGGCCACCGTGAACTCAGCCACACAGCCATCGTGAACCCAGCCACACAGCCATCGTGAACCCAGCCACACGCCACCGTGAACTCAGCCACACGGCCACCGTGAACTCAGCCACACGGCCATCGTGAACACAGCCACACGGCCATCTTGAACACAGCCACACGGCCATCGTGAACCCAGCCACACGGCCATCGTGAACACAGAGACACGGCCACCGTGAACCCAGCCACACGGCCATCGTGAACACAGCCACACGGCCATCGTAAAACCAGCCACACGGCCACAGTGAACACAGAACCAGCCATCGTGAACTCAGCCACACGGCCACCGTGAACCCAGCCACACGGCCACCGTGAACCCAGCCACACGGCCACCGTGAACCCAGCCACACGGCCATCGTGAACCCAGCCACACGGCCATCGTGAACCCAGCCACACAGCCACAGTGAACCCAGCCACACGGCCACAGTGAACCCAGCCACACGGCCACAGTGAACCCAGCCACACGGCCACCGTGAACCCAGAGACACGGTCGTCGTGAACACAGCCACACGGCCACCGTGAACCCAGCCACACGGTCGTCGTGAACACAGCCACACGGCCACCGTGAACCCAGCCACACGGTCGTCGTGAACCCAGCCACACGGCCACAGTGAACCTAGAGACAAGGCCATCGTGAACCCAGCCACACGGCCATCGTGAACCCAGCCACACGGCCACAGTGAACCTAGAGACAAGGCCATCGTGAACCCAGCCACACGGCCATCGTGAACCCAGCCACACGGCCATCGTGAACACAGAGACACGGCCACCATGAACCCAGCCACACGGCCATCGTGAACAGAGCCACACGGCCACAGTGAACCCAGCCACACGGCCACCGTGAATACAGAGACACGGCCACAGTGAACACAACCACACGGCCACAGTGAACCCAGCCACACGCCACCGTGAACCCAGCCACACGGCCATCGTGAACCCAGCTACACGGCCACCGTGAACCCAGCTACACGGCCATCGTGAACACAGCCACACGGCCATCTTGAACACAGCCACACGGCCATCGTGAACCCAGCCACACGGCCATCGTGAACCCAGCCACACGGCCATCTTGAACACAGCCACACGGTCGTCGTGAACACAGCCACACGGCCATCGTGAACCCAGCCACACGCCACCGTGAACCCAGCCACGCGGCCATCGTGAACCCAGCGACGCAGCCATCGTGAACCCAGCCACACGGCCATCGTGAACCCAGCCACACGGCGACCGTGAACCCAGCCACATGGCCAACATGAACACAGCCACACGGCTACAGTGAACCCAGCCACACGGTCACAGTGAACACAGCCACACGGTCACCCGGAAACCCAGCCACACGGCCACAGTGAACCCAGCCACACGGCCACAGTGAACCCAGCCACACGGCCATCGTGAACACAGCCACACGGCCACCGGGAACTCAGCCACACAGCCATCGTGAACCCAGCCACACGGCCACAGTGAACCCAGCCACACGGCCACCGTGAACACAGCCACACGGCCACCGTGAACTCAGCCACACAGCCATCGTGAACCCAGCCACACGGCCACAGTGAACCCAGCCACACGGCCATCGTGAACCCAGCCACACGGCCATCGTGAACACAGAGACACGGCCACCGTGAACCCAGCCACACGGCCACCGTGAACGCAGCCACACGGTCACAGTGAACCCAGCCACTCGGCCACCGTGAACCCAGCCACACGGCCATCGTGAACCCAGCCACCCGGATCTCAGTGAACACAGCCACACGGCCATCGTGAACCCAGCCACACGGCCATCGTGAACCCAGCCACACGGCCACAGTGAACCCAGCCACACGGCCACAGTGAACCCAGCCACACGGCCAGTGTGAATCCAGCCACACGGCCGTTGTGAACACAGCCACACGGCCACCGTGAACCCAGCCACACGGCCATCGTGAACCCAGCCACACGGTCACAGTGAACACAGCCACACGGCCATCGTGAACACAGCCACACGGCGACCGTGAACCCAGCCACACGGTCACAGTGAACACAGCCATACGGTCATCGTGAACCCAGCCACACGGCCACCGTGAACCCAGCCACACGGCCACCGTGAACACAGAGACACGGCCACTATGAACTCAGCCACACGGCCACAGTGAACCCAGCCACACGGCCATCGTGAACCCAGCCACACGGCCACAGTGAACCCAGCCACACGGCCATCGTGAACCCAGCCACACGGCCACCGTCTACACAGAGACATGGCCACAGTGAACCCAGAGACACGGCCACCGAGAACACAGAGACACGGCCACCGTGAACCCAGCCAGACAGCCGTCGTGAACCCAGCCACACGGCCGCCGTGTGGCCCAGCCACACGGCCACAGTGAACCCAGCCACACGGCCATCGTGAACCCAGCCACACGGCCACCGTGAACTCAGCCACACGGCCAGTGAACCCAGCCACACGGCCACAGTGAACCCAGCCACACGGCCGCTGTGAACCCAGCCACACGGCCATCGTGAACCCAGCCACACGGCCGCTGTGAACCCAGCCACACGGCCAGTGAACCCAGCCACACGGCCACAGTGAACCCAGCCACACGGCCATCGTGAACCCAGCCACACGGACATCGTGAACCCAGAGACACGGCCACCGTGAACCCAGCCACACGGCCACCGTGAACCCAGCCACACGGCCACCGTGAACACAGCCACACGGCCATCGTGAACCCAGCCACACGGCCATCGTGAACCCAGCCACACGGCCACCGTGAACTCAGCCACACAGCCATCGTGAACCCAGCCACACAGCCATCGTGAACCCAGCCACACGCCACCGTGAACTCAGCCACACGGCCACCGTGAACTCAGCCACACGGCCATCGTGAACACAGCCACACGGCCATCTTGAACACAGCCACACGGCCATCGTGAACCCAGCCACACGGCCATCGTGAACACAGAGACACGGCCACCGTGAACCCAGCCACACGGCCATCGTGAACACAGCCACACGGCCATCGTAAAACCAGCCACACGGCCACAGTGAACACAGAACCAGCCATCGTGAACTCAGCCACACGGCCACCGTGAACCCAGCCACACGGCCACCGTGAACCCAGCCACACGGCCACCGTGAACCCAGCCACACGGCCACCGTGAACCCAGCCACACGGCCATCGTGAACCCAGCCACACGGCCATCGTGAACCCAGCCACACAGCCACAGTGAACGCAGCCACACGGCCACAGTGAACCCAGCCACACGGCCACAGTGAACCCAGCCACACGGCCACCGTGAACCTAGAGACACGGTCGTCGTGAACACAGCCACACGGCCACCGTGAACCCAGCCACACGGTCGTCGTGAACACAGCCACACGGCCACCGTGAACCCAGCCACACGGTCGTCGTGAACCCAGCCACACGGCCACAGTGAACCTAGAGACAAGGCCATCGTGAACCCAGCCACACGGCCATCGTGAACCCAGCCACACGGCCACAGTGAACCTAGAGACAAGGCCATCGTGAACCCAGCCACACGGCCATCGTGAACCCAGCCACACGGCCATCGTGAACACAGAGACACGGCCACCATGAACCCAGCCACACGGCCATCGTGAACAGAGCCACACGGCCACAGTGAACCCAGCCACACGGCCACCGTGAATACAGAGACACGGCCACAGTGAACACAACCACACGGCCACAGTGAACCCAGCCACACGCCACCGTGAACCCAGCCACACGGCCATCGTGAACACAGCCACACGGCCATCGTGAACCCAGCTACACGGCCACCGTGAACCCAGCTACACGGCCATCGTGAACACAGCCACACGGCCATCTTGAACACAGCCACACGGCCATCGTGAACCCAGCCACACGGCCATCGTGAACCCAGCCACACGGCCATCTTGAACACAGCCACACGGTCGTCGTGAACACAGCCACACGGCCATCGTGAACCCAGCCACACGCCACCGTGAACCCAGCCACGCGGCCATCGTGAACCCAGCGACGCAGCCATCGTGAACCCAGCCACACGGCCATCGTGAACCCAGCCACACGGCGACCGTGAACCCAGCCACATGGCCAACATGAACACAGCCACACGGCTACAGTGAACCCAGCCACACGGTCACAGTGAACACAGCCACACGGTCACCCGGAAACCCAGCCACACGGCCACAGTGAACCCAGCCACACGGCCACAGTGAACCCAGCCACACGGCCATCGTGAACACAGCCACACGGCCACCGTGACCTCAGCCACACAGCCATCGTGAACCCAGCCACACGGCCACAGTGAACCCAGCCACACGGCCACCGTGAACACAGCCACACGGCCACCGTGAACTCAGCCACACAGCCATCGTGAACCCAGCCACACGGCCACAGTGAACCCAGCCACACGGCCATCGTGAACCCAGCCACACGGCCATCGTGAACACAGAGACACGGCCACCGTGAACCCAGCCACACGGCCACCGTGAACCCAGCCACACGGCCACAGTGAACCCAGCCACACGGCCACCGTGAACCCAGCCACACGGCCATCGTGAACCCAGCCACCCGGATCTCAGTGAACACAGCCACACGGCCATCGTGAACCCAGCCACACGGCCATCGTGAACCCAGCCACACGGCCACAGTGAACCCAGCCACACGGCCACAGTGAACCCAGCCACACGGCCATTGTGAATCCAGCCACACGGCCGTTGTGAACACAGCCACACGGCCACCGTGAACCCAGCCACACGGCCATCGTGAACCCAGCCACACGGTCACAGTGAACACAGCCACACGGCCATCGTGAACACAGCCACACGGCGACCGTGAACCCAGCCACACGGTCACAGTGAACACAGCCATACGGTCATCGTGAACCCAGCCACACGGCCACCGTGAACCCAGCCACACGGCCACCGTGAACACAGAGACACGGCCACCGTGAACCCAGCCACACGGCCATCGTGAACCCAGCCACACGGCCACCGTGAACCCAGCCACACGGCCGTCGTGAACACAGCCACACGGCCACCGTGAACCCAGCCACACGGCCACCCTGAACCCAACCACACGGTCACAGTGAACACAGCCACACGGCCATCATGAACACAGCCACACGGTCATCGTGAACCCAGCCACACGGCCACCGTGAACCCAGCCACACGGCCGTCGTGAACACAGCCAAACGGGCACCGTGAACCCAGCCACACGGCCACCGTGAACCCAACCACACGGTCACAGTGAACACAGCCACACGGTCATCGTGAACCCAGCCACACGGCCACCGTGAACCCAGCCACACGGCCACCGTGAACCCAACCACACGGCCATCGTGAACACAGCCACACGGTCATCGTGAACCCAGCCACACGGCCACCGTGAACCCAGCCACACGGCCATCGTGAACACAGAGACACGGCCACCGTGAACCCAGCCACATGGCCATCGTGAACCCAGCCACACGGCCATCGTGAACACAACCACACGGCCATCGTGAACCCAGCCACACGGCCATCGTGAACACAGCCACACGGCCATCGTGAACCCAGCCACACGGCCTCCGTGAACCCAGCCACACGGTCACCGTGAACCCAGCCACACGGCCACCGTGAACCCAGAGACACGGCCACAGTGAACACAGAGACACGGCCACCGTGAACCCAGCCACATGGCCATCGTGAACCCAGCCACACGGCCATCGTGAACACAGAGACACGGCCACCGTGAACCCAGCCACACGGCCACCGTGAACCCAGCCACACGGCCACCGTGAACCCAGCCACACGGCCACCGTGAACCCAGCCACACGGCCACCGTGAACACAGCCACACGGCCGTCGTGAACCCTGCGACGCTAGCCATCGTGTTACCTTCCACGGAACGCTTCCACACCACGACCGCTTCTCTTCCTTCCCTTGAGTGCATCGATAGAGAAGCCTGCAAAAAGCACCATCACATCATCATCATCATCATCGCCGCCATCATCATCGGCGTGTTATTTCTGCGGTGGTGCGCTCGCGTGCGCGTGTTTGGGGAGCGGTGGGCGTGTCGCTTGGCGTGTCCGTCGCTGCCACGAACCCCGGCGACCGGAGTTCGATTCCCGCTCGCGACCAGACGCCAATGACGAGCATCTGAAAAGGATCCGGGGCCACCCCTAGGTCGGCTCAGCCTCCAAATGTGCAGCCGGTGCTGTGTGCAGCAAACGTCGCCACCAGGGAGACAAAGGCGGCCTTCACAGGTGCTAATCGCTAACGGCGCTTGCCACCGACGGTCTTTCAAGGCTACACGGGGGGAGCTTTGTCTTTGTGTGTTGGTGGCGGTAATGTAGTGGGGTTAGCGCCACAGCGGGAAAAAATACAAAACTCCCCCGTGTAGCCTGCAGCAGACTGTAGGGGCAAGTGCTGTTAGTAGCGAGTAGGAGCACCTACACACACCCACACACAGACAAAGGTCCCCCAGGTAGCCTCTAGCAGGGCTGTAGGGGCAAGTGCTGTTAGTAGCGAGCAGCACCTAAACACACACACAGACAAAGGTCCCCCGTGTAGCCTCTAGCAGGGCTGCAGGGTCAAGTGCTGTCAGTAGCGAGTAGCAGCACCTACACACACACGCAGACAAAGCTCCCCCAGGTAGCCTCTAACAGGGCTGCAGGGGCAAGTGCTGTCAGTAGCGAGTAGCAGCACCTACACACACACACAGACAAAGGTCCCCCAGGTAGCCTCTAACAGGGCTGTAGGGTCAAGTGCTGTCAGTAGCAGCACCTACACACACACACAGACAAAGGTCCCCCGTGTAGCCTCTAACAGGCTGTAGGGGCAAGTGATGTCAGTAGCAGGTAGCAGCACCTACACACACACAGACAAAGATCCCCCAGGTAGCCTCTAGCAGGGCTGTACGGTCAAGTGCTGTCAGGAGCAGCACCTACACACACACAGACACAGACAAAGCTCCCCCGTGTAGCCTGTGGCAGACTGTAGGGGCAAGTGCTGTCAGTAGCGAGTAGCCGCATCTACACACACACAGACAAAGCTCCCCCAGGTAGTCTCTAGCAGGCTGTAGGGAAAAGTGCTGTTAGTAGCGAGTAGCAGCACCTACACACACACACACAAAGATCCCCCAGGTAGCCTCTAACAGGGCTGTAGGGTCAAGTGCTGTTAGTAACGAGTAGCAGCACCTACACACACAGACAAAGCTCCCCCGTGTAGCCTGCAGCAGACTGTAGGGTCAAGTGCTGTCAGTAGCAGCACCTACACACACACACACAGACAAAGGTGCCCCAGGTAGCCTGCAGCAGACTGTAGGGTCAAGTGCTGTCAGTAGCAGCACCTACACACACACACACTCAGACAAAGGTGCCCCAGGTAGCCTGCAGCAGACTGTAGGGTCAAGTGTGTCAGTAGCAGCACCTACACACACACTCAGACAAAGGTCCCCCAGGTAGCCTCTAACAGGGCTGTAGGGTCAAGTGCCGTTAGTAGCGAGTAGCAGCACCTACACTCAGACAAAGGTCCCCCAGGTAGCCTGCAGCAGACAGTAGGGTCAAGTGCTGTCAGTAGCAGCACCTACACACACACACACAGACGAAGCTCCCCCAGGTAGCCTGCAGCAGACTGTAGGGTCAAGTGCTGTCAGCAGCAGCACCTACACAGACAAAGCTCCTCCAGGTAGCCTCTAACAGGGCTGTAGGGTCAAGTGCTGTCAATAGCAGCACCTACACACATACACAGACAAAGCTCCCCCAGGTAGCCTCTAACAGGGCTACGGGGTCAAGTGCCGTTAGTAGCGAGTAGCAACACCTACACACACACACACAGACAAAGCTCCCCCAGGTAGCCTCTAACAGGGCTACGGGGTCAAGTGCCGTTAGTAGCGAGTAGCAACACCTACACACACACACACACACAGACAAATGTGCCCCAGGTAGCCTGCAGCAGACTGTAGGGTCAAGTGCTGTCAGTAGCAGCACCTACACACACACACACACGAAGCTAACCGCGCACGGCACCAGCTTTGTACGTTAAGCGCTATTGCTGGCGTTTGGTGGCCCTGAGTGGGTATCGAACCCGGGCACTGGTTATTGGCTATTGGCTAGCCAATTATCGATTGGCCGATAACCAATAGGCGTCAAGTCTGCCACCAAGTGGCTGGTGACGGCATCACGGTGAAGCGTCGAAGGCTCACCGCTGCCAGGGACAGACCCAGCAGGTGGCTTGGGTTGTACTGCCGTGCCAGGCTAGGTGCAGGAGGTCACATGACAGACCCAGGTGGGTTCACTCCTGTGCCAGGCTAGGTGCAGGTGGAAGAGGTCACATGACAGACCCAGGTGCCATGCGTTGACTGCTGTGCCAGGCTAGGTGCAGGTGGAGGAGGTCACATGACAGACCCAGCAGGTGGCTTGGGTTGTACTGCTGTGCCAGGCTAGGTGCAGGTGGAACAGGTCACGGGACAGAACCAGCAGGTGGCTTGGGTTGTACTGCCGTGCCAGGCTAGGTGCAGGTGGAAGAGGTCACATGACAGACCCAGCAGGTGCCATGGGTTGACTGCTGTGCCAGGCTAGGTGCAGGAGGAAGAGGTCACATGACAGACCCAGGTGCCATGCGTTGACTGCTGTGCCAGGCTAGGTGCAGGTGGAGGAGGTCACAGGACAGACCCAGCAGGTGCCATGGGTTGTACTGCCGTGCCAGACTAGGTGCCCATGCACCACCTGTGTCCCCATCACTGTGCCAACCCCGCTGCGTTTTATCCTCCCCGGCGCTCCGCCCGTTGTTGTGAGCGTCGCTCCTCCGCCCTCCGCCGTTGTTGCTGGTGGGGGCCACCGACTGCCTCCAAACTGCCCGGCAGCCTCACACGGTGCACCTAGCCTGGCACTGCCCAGCAGCATCATTCACTCAGGAGCCGGCTCCAGTGTGGCTAGCGCCATCGGCGGACAGCGATCATCCAAAGCGGTCCACCCCCAGGTCGACTCATCCTCAAATGAGGAGTTGGTGCGGTGTGCAGTGAACATCGCCACTGGGGAGAGACAAAGGCGGCCGGGCGTGCGTGGTGGTGGTGGTGGTGGTGCTGGCCACCCGCTGTCGGAGGCTACCTGGGGGAGCTTTGTCTGTGTGTGTGTGTAGGTGCTGCTACTCGCTACTGACAGCACTTGCCCCTACAGTGTTGAGGCTACCCGGGGGAGCTTTGTCTGTGTGTGTGTAGGTGCTGCTACTCGCTACTCACAGCACTTGCCCCTACAATGTTGAGGCTACCCGGGGAACCTTTGTCTGTGTGTGTAGGTGCTACTCGCTACTAACAGCACTTGCCCCTACAGCCACTGTTAGAGGCTACACGGGGGACCTTTGTCTGTGTGTCTGTGTGTAGGTGCTGCTACTCGCTACTAACAGCACTTGCCCCTGCAGCCCTGTTACAGGCTACCTGGGGGAGCTTTGTCTGTGTCTGTGTGCATACGCATGTGAGTAGTTACCTGCTGTTACGGATTTCCTGTAGTTCCACCATGACATCCGGGTGACACAGGCAGTGCGACGGTGGTAGCCTACACACACACAGACACACACACAGACACACACACAGACAGACACACACACACACACAGACACACACACAGTCACACACACAGACACACAGACACACACACACAGACACACACAGACAGAGAAACACACAGTCACACACACACAGACACACACACAGACACACACAGACAGAGAAACACACAGTCACACACACACAGACACACACACAGACACACACACACAGAGACACACACAGACACACAGAGACAGACACAGACACACACACAGAGACACACACACACAGAGAAACACAGACAGACACACCCAGACAGACACACACAGACAGACACACAGACAGACACACACACAGACACACACACACACAGACACACGCACACACACAAAGATCCCCCGCATAGCATTAACAGACAGTGTGTACAGTCAGCATTGTGTACAGTGTGTACAGTCAGCAGTGTGTACAGTGTGTACAGTGTGTTGCCCGCTAGGCTGAGTGTATCCACACGGCTGGGCTCTGTCACTACAGTGCGGTGTGTACAGTGTGTACAGTGTGTGTACAGTGTGTACAGTGCGTTACCCGCTAGGCTGAGTGTATCCACACGGCTGGGCTCTGTCACCACAGTGTGTACAGTGTGGTTTGTGCAGTGTGTACAGTGTGTACAGTGTGTTACCCGCTAGGCTGAGTGTATCCACACGGCTGGGCTCTGACACTACAGCGTGGTGTGTACAGTGTGTACAGTGTGTGTACAGTGTGTACAGTGTGTTGCCCGCTAGGCTGAGTGTATCCACCCGGCTGGGCTCTGTCACTACAGTGTGGTGTGTACAGTGTGTGTACAGTGTGTACAGTGTGGTGTATGCAGTGTGTACAGTGTGTTACCCGCTAGGCTGAGTGTATCCACACGGCTGGGCTCTGTCACTACAGATGTAGAAACTTTTGCCCCGCGATTTGCCCTCACGGGTGCCGGTCTTCAGGATGCAGAGTGACCCTACGGAGTGCAGCAACAACACCACCACGACACTCACCACGGTACTCACCACGGTACTCACTCACCAACACCACACTCACTCACCACACTACACTACACTCACTCACCACACTCACTCACCACACTACACTCACTCACCACGCTACTCACCGACACACTCACCACGGTACCCACTCACCAACACCACACTCACTCACCACACTACACTCACTCACCACACTCACTCACCACACTCACTTACTCACCACACTACACTCACCACACTACACTCACTCACCACGCTCACTCACTCACTCACCACACTCACTCACCACACTACACTCACTCACCACGCTACACTCACTCACTCCGGTACTCACTCACCAACACCACACTCACTCACCACACTACACTCACTCACCACACTACACTACACTCACTCACCACGCTCACTCACTCACTCACCACACTCACTTACTCACCACACTCACTTACTCACCACACTACACTCACTCACCACGCTCACTCACTCACCACACTCACTCACCACACTACACTCACTCACTCACCACACTCACTCACTCACCACACTACACTCACCACACTACACTCACTCACCACGCTCACTCACTCACCACACTACACTCACTCACCACGCTACACTCACTCACTCACCACACTCACTCACTCACCACACTACACTCACTCACTCACTCCACTCACTCACCACACTACACTCACTCACTCACCACGCTACACTCACTCACTCACCACGCTCACTGACCACACTACACTCACCACACTACACTCACTCACCAACACCACACTCACTCACCACACTACACTCACTCACCACACTCACTCATCACACTACACTCACTCACCACGCTACTCACCGACACACTCACCACGGTACCCACTCACCAACACCACACTCACTCACTCACCACACTCACTCACCACACTACACTCACTCACTCACCACACTCACTCACTCACCACACTCACTTACTCACCACACTCACTTACTCACCACACTACACTCACCACACTACACTCACTCACCACGCTCACTCACTCACTCACCACACTCACTCACCACACTACACTCACTCACCACGCTCACTCACCACACTACACTCACTCACCACGCTACACTCACTCACTCACCACACTACACTCACTCACCACACTACACTCACCACACTACACTCACTCACCACACTCACTCACCACACTACACTCACTCACTCACCACGCTACACTCACTCACCACGCTCACTGACCACACTACACTCACCACACTACACTCACTCACCACGCTCACTCACCACACTACACTCACCACACTCACTCACACTCACGACACGCCACTCACTCACTCACCACACCACACTCACTCACCACACTCACTCACAACACCACTCACCACACTCACTCACCACGACACTCACCACACCACACTCACTCACCACACTCACTCACCAAACTACACTCACCCACTCACCACACTCACTCACTCACCAAACTACACTCACCCACTCACCACACTCACTCACTCACCACACTACACTCACCACACTCACTCACTCACCACACTACACTCACTCACCACACTACACTCACCACACTCACCACACTACACTCACCACACTCACTAACTCACTCACCACACTACACTCACCACACTACACTCACTCACCACACCTCACTCACCACACTACACTCACCACACTCACCACACTACACTCACCACACTCACTAACTCACTCACCACACTACACTCACCACACTACACTCACTCACCACACCTCACTCACCACACTACACTCACCACACTCACTCACTCACCACACTCACCACACTCACTCACTCACCACACTCACTCACTCACTCACCACACTCACTCACTCACCACACTCACTCACTCACCACACTCACTCACTCACTCACCACACTCACTCACTCACCACACCACGGTACACACCACGCTCACTCATTCACCACACCACTCACCACACTCACTCACTCACCACACTACACTCACCATACCACTCACCACACTCACTCACCACACTACACTCACTCACCACACTACACTCACTCACCACACGCCACTCACTCACTCACCACACTACACTCACTCACCACACTACACTCACCACACTCACCACACCACGCCACTCACCACGCTCACTCACTCACCACACCACTCACCACACTACACTCACTCACCACACTACACTCACTCACCACACTACACTCACTCACCACACCACACTACACACCACACTACACTCACTCACCACACCACTCACCACACCACTCACCACACCACTCACCACACCACTCACCACACTACACTCACTCACCACACCACCCACCACACCACTCACCACACCACGGTAAAGGTCCTCACCGTGTTGGCTGCACCGGACCTGCTCCATTTCACCTTCACTTGGTCCGAATCAATCTGTAACAACATCACCATCACCATCATTACTATCATCATCATCACCATCATTACTAACAACATCACCATCATTACTATCAGCATCATCATCATCACCATCATTACTAACAACATCACCATCATTACTATCAGCATCATCACCATCACCATCATTACTAACAACATCACCATCACCATCATTACTATCATCATCATCACCATCATTACTAACAACATCACCATCATTACTATCAGCATCATCACCATCACCATCATTACTAACAACATCACCATTACCATCAATATAATCATCACTACTATCAGCATAATTACTAAAAACATCACCATCACCACCATCAACATCACCATCATTACTATCAGCATCATCACCACCATTACTAACAACATCACCATCACCACCATTACTATCAACATCACCATCATTACTAACAACATCACCATCATTACTATCAGCATCATCATCATCACCATCATTACTAACAACATCACCATCACCACCATTACCATCAATATCATCATCACTACTATCAGCATCATTACTAACAACATTACCATCACCACCATCAACATCACCATCATTACTATCAGCATCATCAACATGACCATCAACATCACCATCATTACTATCAGCATCATCATCACCATCAACATCACCACCATTACTATCAACATCACCATCAACATCACCACCATTACTAACAACATCACCATCACCACCATTACTATCAACATCACCATCATTACTAACATCACCATCATTACTAACAATATCACCATCACCACCATTACTATCAACATCACCATCATTACTAACATCACCATCATTACTAACAATATCACCATCACCACCATTACTATCAACATCACCATCATTACTAACATCACCATCATTACTAACAATATCACCATCACCACCATTACTATCAACATCACCATCATTACTAACAACATCACCATCATTACTATCAGCATCATCATCATCACCATCAACATGACCATCATCACCATCACCACCATTACTATCAACATCATCATTACTATCAGCATCATCATCACCATCAACATGACCACCATCACCATCACCACCATCATCATCACCATCAACATCACCACCATTACTAACAACATCACCATCATTACTATCAGCATCATCATCAACATCACCACCATCACCATCATTACTAACAACATCACCATCATTACTATCAGCATCATCATCACCATCAACATGACCATCATCATTATCATCAACATCACCACAATTACTATCAACATAATCACCATCAACATCACCATTACTATCAACATCACCATCATTACTATCAGCATAAGCACCATCACCATTAACATCACCACCATTACTAACAACATCACCATCATTACTATCAGCATCATCACCATCAACATGACCATCATCATCATTATCATCAACATCACCTCCATTACTATCAACATAATCATCATCACCATCACCACCATTACTAACATCACCATCATTACTATCAGCATCATCACCATGACCATCATCAAACATCACCACCATTACTATCAACATCATCATCGACATCAACATCACCACCATTACTATCAGCATCATCACCATGACCATCACCATCATCAAACATCACCACCATTACTATCAACATCATCATCGACATCAACATCACCACCATTAACTATCAACATCATCACCATCACCACCATTAACATCACCACCATTATTATCAACATCATCACCATCAACATCAGCACCATTAACTATCAACATCATCACCATGACCATCATTACTATCAACATCATCACCAACATCAACATCACCACCATTACTATCAACATCATCACCACGACCATCACCACCATCAACATCACCACCATTACTATCAACATCATCACCATTACCATGACCATCACCACCATCAACATCACCACCATTAACTATCAACATCATCACCATGACCATCATTACTATCAACATCATCATCACCATTACCACCATTAACTATCAACATCATCACCATGACCATCACCACCATCAACATCACCACCATTACTATCAACATCATCACCATCAACATCACCACCATTAACTATCAACATCATCACCATCACCATGACCATCATTACTATCAACATGCCCATCATCATCATCATCAACATCACCACCATTACTATCAACATCATCGCCATCACCATGACCATCACCACCATCAACATCACCACCATTACTATCAACATCATCATCACCATCAACATCACCACCATTAACTATCAACATCATCACCATCACCATGACCATCACCACCATCAACATCACCACCATTACTATCAACATCATTACCATCAACATCACCACCATTAACTATCAACATCATCACCATCACCATGACCATCACCCCCATCAACATCACCACCATTACTATCAACATCATCACCACCATCAACATCACTACCATTACTATCAACATCATCACCATCACCATGACCATCACCACCATCAACATCACCACCATTACTATCAACATCATCACCACCATCAACATCACCACCATTACTATCAACATCATCACCATCACCATGACCATCACCACCATCAACATCACCACCATTACTATCAACATCATCACCATCAACATCACCACCATTACTATCAACATCATCACCATGACCATCACCACCATTACTATCAACATCATCACCATCAACATCACCACCATTACTATCAACATCATCACCATCAACATCACCATGACCATCACCACTATCAACATCATCATCATCAACATCATCATCACCATCAACATCACCACCATTACTATCAACATCATCACCATCAACATCACCACCATTACTATCAACATCATCACCATGACCATCAACACCATCAACATCACCACCATTACTATCAACATCATCACCATGACCATCAACACCATCAACATCACCACCATTACTATCAACATCATCACCATCACCATGACCATCACCACTATCAACATCATCATCATCATCACCATCAACATCACCACCATTAACTATCAACATCACCACCATTACTATCACCACCATCACCATCAACATCACCACCATTAACTATCAACATCACCACCATTACTATCAACAACACCACCATTAACTATACATCGCTCCATCTTCATTGCCCCGTCTGTTTCGGCGGTCCGACTGCCCTGTGCCTGCCCATACATTCATTCCTCCTCCTCCTCTCTCCATTCCTTCCATCATCCATCGTTCCATCCATTTCTCCATTCGTCCATCGTTCCAATCATTCTCCCCTCCTCCCTCTCCTCCCCTCCCCGTCTGTCCCGTGTCAGGAGACACTCAACAGATGCCGTCTCTGGGGAGGAGGAGGATGATGTAGATAACAGTGAATGGGCGAGCGGGTGGGCGAGCGGGCGAGCGAGTGGGCGAGCGGGTGGGCGAGCGGGTAAGTGAGTGGGCGGGTGAGCGGGTGAGTGAGTGGGCGAGTGGGTGGGTGAGCGGGTAAGTGGGTGGGCGAGCGGGTGGGTGAGCGGGTAAGTGGGTGGGCGAGCGGGTAAGTGAGTGGGCGAGCGGGTGGGCGAGTGGGTAAGTGAGTGGGCGAGCGGGTGGGCGAGTGGGTAAGTGAGTGGGCGAGTGGGTGGGTGAGTGAGTGGGCGAGCGGGTGGGCGAGTGGGTAAGTGAGTGGGCGAGTGGGTGGGTGAGTGAGTGGGCGAGCGGGTGGGCGAGTGGGTAAGTGAGTGGACGAGCGGGTGGGCGAGTGGGTAAGTGAGTGGGCGAGTGGGTGGGTAAGTGAGTGGGCGATCGGCTGGGCGAGCGGGTAAGTGAGTGGGCGAGTGGGTGGGTGAGTGGGCGAGCGGGTGGGTGAGTGAGTGGGCGAGCGGGTGGGCGAGTGGGTGGGCGAGTGGGTGGGCGAGTGGGTAAGTGAGTGGACGAGCGGGTGGGCGAGTGGGTGGGCGAGCGGGTAAGTGAGTGGGCGAGCGGTAAGTGAGTGGGCGAGCGGGTGGGCGAGTGGGTAAGTGAGTGGGCGAGTGGGTGGGTGAGTGAGTGGGCGAGCGTGTGGGCGAGCGGGTAAGTGAGTGGGCGAGCGGTAAGTGGGTGGGCGAGCGGGTGGGCAAGCAGGTAAGCAGGTGGGCGAGCGGGTGGGCGAACGGGTGAGTGGGTGGGCGAGCGGGTGGGTGAGTGGGTGGGCGAGCGGGTGGGTGAGTGAGTGGGCGAGCGGGTGGGCGAACGGGTGAGTGGGTGGGCGAGCGGGTGGGTGAGTGAGTGGGCGAGCGGGTGGGCGAACGGGTGAGTGGGTGGGCGAGCGGGTGAGCGGGCGGGAGAGTGCGTGGGCGAGTGATTCATGGTGTGAGTGAGCATGTGAGTGGGTGAGTGAGCGGGCGGGTGAGCGAGTCGGGGGATGAGTGATTGGGTGAGTGAACGAGCGGGTGGGCGAGTGGTTTTGTGAGTGAATGAGCAGGTGACTGTTTTAGTGAACGAGTGAGTGGGTGGGTGAGTGAGTGGATGGGGAGTGCTTTAGTGAGCGAGGGAGCGAGTGAGTGGTGGGCGGGCGAGTGGTTTAATGAGCGGGTAAGTGAGTGGGTGGATGGGTGGGTGAGTGAGCTAGTGAGCGAGCAGGCGAGTGAGCTGGCAGGTGGGTAATTTGGTGAGCGAGTGGTTTAGTGAGTGAGTGGGTGAATGAGTGAGCGGTTTAGTGAGCAAGTGACTGGGTGAATGAGTGAGTGGGTGAATGAGTGGGTGAATGAGTGAGCGAGTGACTGGGTGAATGAGCGGGTGGTTTAGTGAATGAGTGGTTTAGTGAGTGAGTGGGTGAATGAGCGAGTGGTTTAGTGAGTGACTGGGTGAATGAGTGACTGGGTGAATGAGTGACTGGGTGAATGAGTGAGTGGGTGAATGAGCGGGTGGTTTAGTGAATGAGTGAGTGGGTGGGTGAATGAGTGACTGGGTGAATGAGCGAGTGGTTTAGTGAATGAGTGGTTTAGTGAGTGACTGGGTGAATGAGCGAGTGGTTTAGTGAATGAGTGAGTGGGTGAATGAGTGAGTGGGTGAATGAGTGAGTGGTTTAGTGAATGAGTGAGTGGGTGAATGAGTGGGTGAATGACGGGTGGTTTAGTGAATGAGTGGTTTAGTGAGTGACTGGGTGAATGAGTGAGTGGGTGAATGAGTGACTGGGTGAATGAGCGGGTGGTTCAGTGAATGAGTGGTTTAGTGAGTGACTGGGTGAATGAGTGAGTGGGTGAATGAGTGACTGGGTGAATGAGCGGGTGGTTTAGTGAATGAGTGGTTTAGTGAGTGACTGGGTGAATGAGCGAGTGGTTTAGTGAGTGACTGGGTGAATGAGTGACTGGGTGAATGAGTGACTGGGTGAATGAGTGAGTCGGTGAATGAGCGGGTGGTTTAGTGAATGAGTGAGTGGGTGGGTGAATGAGTGACTGGGTGAATGAGCGAGTGGTTTAGTGAATGAGTGGGTGAATGAGTGACTGGGTGAATGACCGGGTGGTTTAGTGAATGAGTGGTTTAGTGAGTGACTGGGTGAATGAGCGAGTGGTTTAGTGAATGAGTGAGTGGGTGAATGAGTGAGTGGGTGAATGAGTGAGTGGTTTAGTGAATGAGTGAGTGGGTGAATGAGTGAGTGGGTGAATGAGTAAGTGGTTTAGTGAATGAGTGAGTGGGTGAATGAGCGGGTGGTTTAGTGAATGAGTGGTTTAGTGAGTGACTGAGTGAATAAGTGAGTGGGTGAATGAGTGAGTGGGTCAATGAGTGAGTGGGTGAATGAGCGGGTGGTTTAGTGAATGAGTGGTTTAGTGAGTGACTGGGTGAATGAGTGAGTGGGTGAATGAGTGAGTGGTTTAGTGAATGAGTGGTTTAGTGAGTGAGTGGGTGAATGAGCGGGTGGTTTAGTGAATGAGTGGTTTAGTGAGTGACTGGGTGAATGAGTGAGTGGGTGAATGAGCGGGTGGTTTAGTGAATGAGTGGTTTAGTGAGTGAGTGGGTGAATGAGCGGGTGGTTTAGTGAATGAGTGGTTTAGTGAGTGACTGGGTGAATGAGTGAGTGGGTGAATGAGTGACTGGGTGAATGAGCGGGTGGTTTAGTGAATGAGTGGTTTAGTGAGTGAGTGGGTGAATGAGCGAGTGTTTTAGTGAATGAGTGAGTGGGTGAATGAGTGAGTGGGTGAATGAGTGAGTGGTTTAGTTAATGAGTGAGTGGGTGAATGAGTGAGTGGGTGAATGAGTAAGTGGTTTAGTGAATGAGTGAGTGGGTGAATGAGCGGGTGGTTTAGTGAATGAGTGGTTTAGTGAGTGACTGGGTGAATGAGTGAGTGGGTGAATGAGTGAGTGGGTGAATGAGTGAGTGGTTTAGTGAATGAGTGGTTTAGTGAGTGAGTGGGTGAATGAGCGGGTGGTTTAGTGAATGAGTGGTTTAGTGAGTGACTGGGTGAATGAGTGAGTGGGTGAATGAGCGGGTGGTTTAGTGAATGAGTGGTTTAGTGAGTGAGTGGGTGAATGAGCGGGTGGTTTAGTGAATGAGTGGTTTAGTGAGTGACTGGGTGAATGAGTGACTGGGTGAATGAGCGGGTGGTTTAGTGAATGAGTGGTTTAGTGAGTGAGTGGGTGAATGAGCGAGTGTTTTAGTGAATGACTGGGTGAATGAGTGACTGGGTGAATGAGTGACTGGGTGAATGAGTGAGTGGGTGAATGAGCGGGTGGTTTAGTGAATGAGTGAGTGGGTGGGTGAATGAGTGACTGGGTGAATGAGCGAGTGGTTTAGTGAATGAGTGGTTTAGTGAGTGACTGGGTGAATGAGCGAGTGGTTTAGTGAATGAGTGAGTGGGTGAATGAGTGAGTGGGTGAATGAGTGAGTGGTTTAGTGAATGAGTGAGTGGGTGAATGAGTGAGTGGGTGAATGAGTGGGTGAATTACGGGTGGTTTAGTGAGTGACTGGGTGAATGAGTGAGTGGGTGAATGAGTGACTGGGTGAATGAGCGGGTGGTTCAGTGAATGAGTGGTTTAGTGAGTGACTGGGTGAATGAGTGAGTGGGTGAATGAGTGACTGGGTGAATGAGCGGGTGGTTTAGTGAATGAGTGGTTTAGTGAGTGACTGGGTGAATGAGCGAGTGGTTTAGCGAGTGACTGGGTGAATGAGTGACTGGGTGAATGAGTGACTGGGTGAATGAGTGAGTCGGTGAATGAGCGGGTGGTTTAGTGAATGAGTGAGTGGGTGGGTGAATGAGTGACTGGGTGAATGAGCGAGTGGTTTAGTGAATGAGTGGGTGAATGAGTGACTGGGTGAATGACCGGGTGGTTTAGTGAATGAGTGGTTTAGTGAGTGACTGGGTGAATGAGCGAGTGGTTTAGTGAATGAGTGAGTGGGTGAATGAGTGAGTGGGTGAATGAGTGAGTGGTTTAGTGAATGAGTGAGTGGGTGAATGAGTGAGTGGGTGAATGAGTAAGTGGTTTAGTGAATGAGTGAGTGGGTGAATGAGCGGGTGGTTTAGTGAATGAGTGGTTTAGTGAGTGACTGAGTGAATGAGTGAGTGGGTGAATGAGTGAGTGGGTCAATGAGTGAGTGGGTGAATGAGCGGGTGGTTTAGTGAATGAGTGGTTTAGTGAGTGACTGGGTGAATGAGTGAGTGGGTGAATGAGTGAGTGGTTTAGTGAATGAGTGGTTTAGTGAGTGAGTGGGTGAATGAGCGGGTGGTTTAGTGAATGAGTGGTTTAGTGAGTGACTGGGTGAATGAGTGAGTGGGTGAATGAGCGGGTGGTTTAGTGAATGAGTGGTTTAGTGAGTGAGTGGGTGAATGAGCGGGTGGTTTAGTGAATGAGTGGTTTAGTGAGTGACTGGGTGAATGAGTGAGTGGGTGAATGAGTGACTGGGTGAATGAGCGGGTGGTTTAGTGAATGAGTGGTTTAGTGAGTGAGTGGGTGAATGAGCGAGTGTTTTAGTGAATGAGTGAGTGGGTGAATGAGTGAGTGGGTGAATGAGTGAGTGGTTTAGTTAATGAGTGAGTGGGTGAATGAGTGAGTGGGTGAATGAGTAAGTGGTTTAGTGAATGAGTGAGTGGGTGAATGAGCGGGTGGTTTAGTGAATGAGTGGTTTAGTGAGTGACTGGGTGAATGAGTGAGTGGGTGAATGAGTGAGTGGGTGAATGAGTGGGTGAATGAGCGGGTGGTTTAGTGAATGAGTGGTTTAGTGAGTGACTGGGTGAATGAGTGAGTGGGTGAATGAGTGACTGGGTGAATGAGTGAGTGGGTGAATGAGTGAGTGGTTTAGTGAATGAGTGGTTTAGTGAGTGAGTGGGTGAATGAGCGGGTGGTTTAGTGAATGAGTGGTTTAGTGAGTGACTGGGTGAATGAGTGAGTGGGTGAATGAGCGGGTGGTTTAGTGAATGAGTGGTTTAGTGAGTGAGTGGGTGAATGAGCGGGTGGTTTAGTGAATGAGTGGTTTAGTGAGTGACTGGGTGAATGAGTGACTGGGTGAATGAGCGGGTGGTTTAGTGAATGAGTGGTTTAGTGAGTGAGTGGGTGAATGAGCGAGTGTTTTAGTGAATGAGTGAGTGGGTGAATGAGTGACTGGGTGAATGAGCTGGTGGTTTAGTGAATGAGTGAGTGGGTGAATGAGTGAGTGGGTGAATGAATGAGCTGGTGGTTTAGTGAATGAGTGGTTTAGTGAATGAGTGAGTGGGTGAATGAATGAGCGGGTGGTTTAGTGAATGAGTGGTTTAGTGAATGAGTGAGTGGGTGAATGAGTGAGTGGGTGAATGAGTGAGCTAGTGGTTTAGTGAATGAGTGGTTTAGTGAATGAGTGGTTTAGTGAATGAGTGGTTTAGTGAATGAGTGGTTTAGTGAATGAGTGGTTTAGTGAATGAGTGGTTTAGTGAATGAGTGGTTTAGTGAATGAGTGGTTTAGTGAATGAGTGGTTTAGTGAATGAGTGGTTTAGTGAATGAGTGGTTTAGTGAATGAGTGGTTTAGTGAATGAGTGGTTTAGTGAATGAGTGGTTTAGTGAATGAGTGGTTTAGTGAGCGAGTGACTGGGTGAATGAGTGACTGGGTGAATGAGTGAGTGGGTGAATGAGCGGGTGGTTTAGTGAATGAGTGGTTTAGTGAATGAGTGGTTTAGTGAATGAGTGGTTTAGTGAATGAGTGGTTTAGTGAATGAGTGGTTTAGTGAATGAGTGGTTTAGTGAGCGAGTGACTGGGTGAATGAGTGAGTGGGTGAATGAGTGGGTGAATGAGTGAGCGAGTGACTGGGTGAATGAGCGGGTGGTTTAGTGAATGAGTGGTTTAGTGAGTGAGTGGGTGAATGAGCGAGTGGTTTAGTGAGTGACTGGGTGAATGAGTGACTGGGTGAATGAGTGACTGGGTGAATGAGTGAGTGGGTGAATGAGCGGGTGGTTTAGTGAATGAGTGAGTGGGTGGGTGAATGAGTGACTGGGTGAATGAGCGAGTGGTTTAGTGAATGAGTGGTTTAGTGAGTGACTGGGTGAATTAGCGAGTGGTTTAGTGAATGAGTGAGTGGGTGAATGAGTGAGTGGGTGAATGAGTGAGTGGTTTAGTGAATGAGTGAGTGGGTGAATGAGTGAGTGGGTGAATGAGTGGGTGAATGACGGGTGGTTTAGTGAATGAGTGGTTTAGTGAGTGACTGGGTGAATGAGTGAGTGGGTGAATGAGTGACTGGGTGAATGAGCGGGTGGTTCAGTGAATGAGTGGTTTAGTGAGTGACTGGGTGAATGAGTGAGTGGGTGAATGAGTGACTGGGTGAATGAGCGGGTGGTTTAGTGAATGAGTGGTTTAGTGAGTGACTGGGTGAATGAGCGAGTGGTTTAGTGAGTGACTGGGTGAATGAATGACTGGGTGAATGAGTGACTGGGTGAATGAGTGAGTCGGTGAATGAGCGGGTGGTTTAGTGAATGAGTGAGTGGGTGGGTGAATGAGTGACTGGGTGAATGAGCGAGTGGTTTAGTGAATGAGTGGGTGAATGAGTGACTGGGTGAATGACCGGGTGGTTTAGTGAATGAGTGGTTTAGTGAGTGACTGGGTGAATGAGCGAGTGGTTTAGTGAATGAGTGAGTGGGTGAATGAGTGAGTGGGTGAATGAGTGAGTGGTTTAGTGAATGAGTGAGTGGGTGAATGAGTGAGTGGGTGAATGAGTAAGTGGTTTAGTGAATGAGTGAGTGGGTGAATGAGCGGGTGGTTTAGTGAATGAGTGGTTTAGTGAGTGACTGGGTGAATGAGTGAGTGGGTGAATGAGTGAGTGGGTCAATGAGTGAGTGGGTGAATGAGCGGGTGGTTTAGTGAATGAGTGGTTTAGTGAGTGACTGGGTGAATGAGTGAGTGGGTGAATGAGTGACTGGGTGAATGAGTGAGTGGGTGAATGAGTGAGTGGTTTAGTGAATGAGTGGTTTAGTGAGTGAGTGGGTGAATGAGCGGGTGGTTTAGTGAATGAGTGGTTTAGTGAGTGACTGGGTGAATGAGTGAGTGGGTGAATGAGCGGGTGGTTTAGTGAATGAGTGGTTTAGTGAGTGAGTGGGTGAATGAGCGGGTGGTTTAGTGAATGAGTGGTTTAGTGAGTGACTGGGTGAATGAGTGAGTGGGTGAATGAGTGACTGGGTGAATGAGCGGGTGGTTTAGTGAATGAGTGGTTTAGTGAGTGAGTGGGTGAATGAGCGAGTGTTTTAGTGAATGAGTGAGTGGGTGAATGAGTGAGTGGGTGAATGAGTGAGTGGTTTAGTTAATGAGTGAGTGGGTGAATGAGTGAGTGGGTGAATGAGTAAGTGGTTTAGTGAATGAGTGAGTGGGTGAATGAGCGGGTGGTTTAGTGAATGAGTGGTTTAGTGAGTGACTGGGTGAATGAGTGAGTGGGTGAATGAGTGAGTGGGTGAATGAGTGGGTGAATGAGCGGGTGGTTTAGTGAATGAGTGGTTTAGTGAGTGACTGGGTGAATGAGTGAGTGGGTGAATGAGTGACTGGGTGAATGAGTGAGTGGGTGAATGAGTGAGTGGTTTAGTGAATGAGTGGTTTAGTGAGTGAGTGGGTGAATGAGCGGGTGGTTTAGTGAATGAGTGGTTTAGTGAGTGACTGGGTGAATGAGTGAGTGGGTGAATGAGCGGGTGGTTTAGTGAATGAGTGGTTTAGTGAGTGAGTGGGTGAATGAGCGGGTGGTTTAGTGAATGAGTGGTTTAGTGAGTGACTGGGTGAATGAGTGACTGGGTGAATGAGCGGGTGGTTTAGTGAATGAGTGGTTTAGTGAGTGAGTGGGTGAATGAGCGAGTGTTTTAGTGAATGAGTGAGTGGGTGAATGAGTGACTGGGTGAATGAGCTGGTGGTTTAGTGAATGAGTGAGTGGGTGAA
Organism: Petromyzon marinus; assembly: GCF_010993605.1. Taxonomy (NCBI): domain Eukaryota; kingdom Metazoa; phylum Chordata; class Hyperoartia; order Petromyzontiformes; family Petromyzontidae; genus Petromyzon; species Petromyzon marinus. The sequence continues at coordinate 109,258 of NW_022638244.1, forward strand.
TGAGTGAGTGGGTGAATGAATGAGCTGGTGGTTTAGTGAATGAGTGAGTGGGTGAATGAATGAGCGGGTGGTTTAGTGAATGAGTGGTTTAGTGAATGAGTGGTTTAGTGAATGAGTGGTTTAGTGAATGAGTGAGTGGGTGAATGAATGAGCTAGTGGTTTAGTGAATGAGCTAGTGGTTTAGTGAATGAGTGGTTTAGTGAATGAGTGGTTTAGTGAATGAGTGGTTTAGTGAATGAGTGGTTTAGTGAATGAGTGGTTTAGTGAATGAGTGGTTTAGTGAATGAGTGGTTTAGTGAATGAGTGGTTTAGTGAATGAGTGGTTTAGTGAATGAGTGGTTTAGTGAATGAGTGGTTTAGTGAATGAGTGGTTTAGTGAATGAGTGGTTTAGTGAATGAGTGGTTTAGTGAATGAGTGGTTTAGTGAATGAGTGGTTTAGTGAATGAGTGGTTTAGTGAGCGAGTGACTGGGTGAATGAGTGACTGGGTGAATGAGTGAGTGGGTGAATGAGCGGGTGGTTTAGTGAATGAGTGGTTTAGTGAATGAGTGGTTTAGTGAATGAGTGGTTTAGTGAATGAGTGGTTTAGTGAATGAGTGGTTTAGTGAATGAGTGGTTTAGTGAATGAGTGGTTTAGTGAGCGAGTGACTGGGTGAATGAGTGACTGGGTGAATGAGTGAGTGGGTGAATGAGCGGGTGGTTTAGTGAATGAGTGGTTTAGTGAATGAGTGGTTTAGTGAATGAGTGGTTCAGTGAATGAGAGGTTTAGTGAATGAGTGGTTTAGTGAATGAGTGGTTTAGTGAATGAGTGGTTTAGTGAATGAGTGGTTTAGTGAATGAGTGGTTTAGTGAATGAGTGGTTTAGTGAATGAGTGGTTTAGTGAATGAGTGGTTTAGTGAATGAGTGGTTTAGTGAATGAGTGGTTTAGTGAATGAGTGGTTTAGTGAATGAGTGGTTTAGTGAATGAGTGGTTTAGTGAATGAGTGGTTTAGTGAATGAGTGGTTTAGTGAATGAGTGGTTTAGTGAATGAGTGGTTCAGCGAGCGAGTGGTTTAGTGAATGAGTGGTTTAGTGAATGAGTGGTTTAGTGAATGAGTGGTTTAGTGAATGAGTGCTTTAGTGAATGAGTGGTTCAGCGAGCGAGTGGTTTAGTGAATGAGTGCTTTAGTGAATGAGTGGTTCAGCGAGCGAGTGGTTTAGTGAATGAGTGGTTTAGTGAATGAGTGGTTTAGTGAATGAGTGGTTTAGTGAATGAGTGGTTTAGTGAATGAGTGGTTTAGTGAATGAGTGGTTCAGCGAGCGAGTGGCTGAGCGGGTGGAGGCGCCAGCAGCTGCTTCCAACTCGTGTCCCCGTCCGTCCGTCCCCCCTCTACCCCAACCCCCCCCCCCAAACCCCGTCTCTCGATTTAGCGAGAGACGGGAGCCAGACAGGAGACAGAGGAGGAGACGGACACAGAGGAGGAGGAGGAGAGGAGAGGGCGAGACAGGGGAGGGGGACAAGACGGATGGACAGGGACACCCAGGCCGCTTGGGACAGAGACGGAAACACCGCGCCACGGGGAGAGGGAGGTCAAGGTGAGGTGGAGACAGACAGAGAGAGAGACACGGGGGGACACGGTGGGACACACGGGGACAGACAGACGGACAAGGACGGACGGACGGACAGCCCTGGTGGCCGTGAACGGGAACCGAACACGGGTCTCGGAGCAGCGCGGCGCTAATCACTCCGCCCACCGCTCCCCACAAACGCAGAGACGCACACACACAGAGAAGAGAGACACAGAGACACTCACACAGACACATACACACAGACACTCACACACTCACACAGACACATACACTCACAGAGACATACACACAGACACACAGACACTCACACTAACACTCACACTAACACTCACACACAGACACATACACACACAGAGACATACACACACAGAGACATACACACACAGAGACACTCACACATACACACACACACAGACACTCACACATTCAAACAGACACACAGACACTCGCACACTCGCACACTCACACACAGACACTCACACACACACAGAGACACTCGCACACACACAGAGACACTCACACAGACACACACACTCACACACTAACACACACACAGACACTCACACACACACAGACACTCACACACACACACAGACACTCACACACACAGACACTCACACACACACAGACACTCACACACAGACACAGACACTCACACACACACAGACACTCACACACAGACACAGACACTCACACACACACAGACACTCACACACACTCACACTAACTCAGACACACAGACACACATACAGACACTCACGCTCACACAGACACTAACTCACACACACAGACACTCACACACACACAGAGACACACACACAGACAAAGCTCCCCCGTGTAGCCTCTAACAGACTGTAGGGGCAAGTGCTGTTAGTAGCGAGTAGCAGCACCTACACACACACAGACAAAGGACCCCCGTGTAGCCTCTAGCAGGCTGTAGGGGCAAGTGCTGTCAGTAGCGAGTAGCAGCACCTACACACAGACACTTACACTCACACAGACACTCACACACACACACATACACGCACACACAGACAAAGCTCCCCCGTGTAGCCTCTAACAGACTGTAGGGGCAAGTGCTGTCAGTAGCGAGTAGCAGCACTTACACACACACACAAAGGTCCCCCGTGTAGCCTCTAGCAGGCTGTAGGGGCAAGTGCTGTTGGTAGCGAGTAGCAGCACCTACACAGACACTTACACACACACAGCCACCCACACACACACAGACACGCGCACACACAGACAAAGCTCCCCCGTGTAGCCTCTAACAGGGCTGTAGGGGCAAGTGCTGTCAGTAGCGAGTAGCTGCACCTACACAGACACAGACACTTACACACACACAGACACTCACACACACATACAGACACGCGCACACACAGACAAAGGTCCCCCGTGTAGCCTCTAACAGACTGTAGGGGCAAGTGCTGTCAGTAGCGAGTAGCAGCACCTACACACACACAGACAAAGGTCTCCCGTGTAGCCTCTAACAGGGCTGTAGGGGCAAGTGCTGTCAGTAGCGAGTAGCTGCACCTGTGAAGGCTACCGGCACGACTGTGGCTACGCACACGAGGGGGTGGGTGGCCAGCAACCACGCCCGGCCGCCTTTGTCTCTCCCCCAGTGCTCGCGATGTTCACTACACACGGCCGCCGCTACACCGGGCAACTCATTTGAGGCCGAGTCGACCTAGGGAAGGCCCCAGGACCGGTTCGGAGAATCGTCACTGGGTGTTGGGGTGGCCGGGTTCGTAGCGCGGCGCGCAAATCGCCAAATTAACCAAACACAGTGACACACAGTGACACAGTGACACACACACTGTGTGACACACAGTGTGTGTGCCACACTGTGTGTCACACTGTGTGACACACTGTGTGACACACAGTGACACACAGTGACACACACACAGTGTGTCACACAGTGTGACACACTGTGTGACACAGTGTGACACACAGTGTGACACAGTGTGACACACAGTGACACACATACAGTGACACAGTGACACACACACAGTGTGTCACACAGTGTGACGCACTGTGTGAGACACAGTGTGACACACTGTGTGACACACAGTGACACACACAGTGACACACACACAGTGACACACAGTGACACACACACAGTGACACACACACAGTGACACACACACAGTGACACAGTGAAACACAGTGACACAGTGAAACACAGTGACACAGTGTGACACACAGTGACACACACACACAGTGACTGTGACACAGTGACACACACAGTGACACACACAGTGACACACAGTGACACAGTGAAACAGTGACACACACTGACACACAGTGACACACAGTGACACACAGAGTGACACACACAGTGACACACACAGTGACACACAGTGACACACACACTGACACACACACGTCTCATTCACGGGGTTCAAGCGCCGGGTATCTCCGCTGACATCATAGGGGTCCACAATGGCCGTGCCATAGACACGGAGACGGACGGCATCATTTGCCATCTCCTGGGTTCGAGTCCCGGCTCTGGACGTCTATCACTGTGCTCACGATGAGCGCCACGGTGGCTGGGAGATGTTGACTACCTCGCCTGGTACGCAGGAGGTCGTGGGTTCAATCCCGTACACTGAGAGATGTGGACTACCTCGCCTGGTACGCAGGAGGTCGTGGGTTCAATCACAGACACTGAGAGATGTTGACTACCTCGCCTGGTACGCAGGAGGTCGTGGGTTCAATCCCGTACACTGAGAGATGTTGACTACCTCGCCTGGTACGCAGGAGGTCGTGGGTTCAATCCCGTACACTGAGAGATGTTGACTACCTCGCCTGGTACGCAGGAGGCCGTGGGTTCGATCCCGGACTTTTGACGATGCCAGGCTGCTGTATATGTGGAGTCTGAGTCTCTCTTCCCCGTGGTGAGATGTTGACTACCTCGCCTGGTACGCAGGAGGTCGTGGGTTCAATCCCGTACACTGAGAGATGTTGACTACCTCGCCTGGTACGCAGGAGGCCGTGGGTTCGATCCCGGACTTTTGACGATGCCAGGCTGCTGTATATGTGGAGTCTGCGTCTCTCTCCCCGTGGTGAGATGTTGACTACCTCGCCTGGTACGCAGGAGGTCGTGGGTTCGATCCCGGACCCTTGACGATGCCAGCAGCCTGGCATCGTTAAGAGCTCCTAACACTAGCCCCTAACCCTAGCCCCTAACCCGAGCCACTAACCCTAGCCACTAACCTCTAGCTCCCTAACACTAGCTCCAAAACACTAGCTCCTAGCCCCTAACACTAGCCCCTAACCCTAGCCACTAACCCTAGCCCCTAACCCTAGCCACTAACACTAGCCCCTAACACTAGCCCCTAACCCTAGCTCCTAAACCTAGCCCCTAGCCCCTAACCCTAGCCCTTAGCCCCTAACCCCTAACCCTAGCCCCTAACCCTAGCCCCTAACCCTAGCCCCTAACCCTAGCCCCTAACCCTAGCCACTAACCCTAGCCACTAACCCTAGCCCAGTGGTTCTTAACCTGGGTTCGATCGAACCCCAGGGGTTCGGTGAGTCGATCTCAGGGGTTCGGCAGAGCCCCCGCCAGAGGTCCGGACACACTTGAATTATTGTGTAAATTTGTGATGACACACACGGCTCGCTTGGCCATCACTGGCTGCAGATGATCATGCTACACTGCTTGGCCAATCAGCGCTGCGGGGAATTTAGTGCGTACTCAGTAGTCAACGTGTGACTGTTGTTGTCGTACGTCGTGTGATTTTTTAAATATTTTATCCATACTAACTATGTCGGGCAAAAGAAGAAAGTGGTCGGACGAATATGTACAACATGGATTCTCATGTATCACGGAACGTGATGGGAGTGAGCGTCCTATCTGCATGATTTGCAACGCCAAGTTGAGCAACTCTAGTCTTGCACCGGCAAAACTAAAGGAACACTTCTTGAAGCTGCATGGAGACGGGGAATACAAGAACACAACACTTGCTGAATTCAGGGTGAAGAGAGCCAGATTCGATGAAAGGGCCACTCTGCCTGCTCTTGGATTTGTACCTGTTAACAAACCGATCCTGACAGCATCGTACGAAGTTGCTTACCTGATCGCAAAGCAGGGCAAGCCACACACCATTGGTGAAACACTTGTGAAACCAGCTGCATTAAAGATGGCGAATCTGATACTCGGAACAGCGGCCGAAGGTAAATTATCCCAAATTCCCCTTTCAAATGACACCGTCAGTGACAGAATAGAAGACATGAGTAAAGACATCTTGGCTCAAGTAGTCGCGGATCTGATTTCAAGCCCGGCAAAATTCAGCCTTCAACTCGACGAAACCACAGACGTTTCTGATCTAAGCCAGCTTGCTGTTTTTGTACGCTATGTGAAAGACGACATGATAAAAGAAGAGTTTTTATTTTGTAAGCCTCTTACAACAACAACGAAGGCAGCCGATGTGAAGAAGCTTGTGGATGACTTCTTCAGAGACAACAATCTTTCATGGGATATGGTTTCTGCAGTTTGTACGGACGGAGCTCCAGTCATGCTGGGAAGAAAGTCTGGTTTTGGTGCGCTAGTTAAAGCCGATGCACCACACATCATTGTGACGCATTGTATTCTGCACAGGCATGCGTTGGCAACAAAAACCTTACCTCCAAAAATGGCAGAAGTATTAAAAACTGTGGTGGAATGTGTGAACTATGTGCGAAAAAGTGCTCTGAGGCACCGCATCTTCAGTGAGCTCTGTAAAGAAATGGGCTCTGAATTTGAGGTACTTCTGCTCCATTCTAATATTCGGTGGTTATCCCGGGGACAGGTGCTGAATCGTGTTTTTGCCATGCGTGTGGAATTAGCCCTGTTTTTGCAAGAGCACCAACACTGCCATGCAGATTGCTTCAAAAATCCTGAGTTCATTCTCATTTTAGCGTACATGGCTGATATATTCGCAGCTCTCAATCATCTCAATCAGCAGATGCAGGGTGGTGGAGTCAATATCATGGAAGCGGAAGAACACCTGAAGGCTTTTCAAAAAAAGCTACCGTTATGGAAACGACGAACAGAGAACAATAACTTCGCAAACTTCCCGCTTCTGGACGACTGTGCAAGTAAGATCGAAGATGTGTCTGAAATCGGAGATATTTCTGTATCCACGGAACTGAAGCAAACAATTGCCACGCACTTAGATGAGCTTGCAAAGTCTCTCGACGGATATTTCCCTACAAGAGAGTCATATCCAGCATGGGTGAGACAGCCGTTCACGTTTTCTGTTGAAACAGCAGATGTCAATGATGAATTCCTCGACGAAATCATTGAAATTCAGCAGAGCCAGGTTCAACAGCAACTCTTCAGAACAACAACGCTCTCAACGTTTTGGTGTCGACAAATGAACAAGTATCCAGTTATTGCTAAGAAAGCCCTGGATTTTTTTTTATACCATTTGTTACAACATATCTTTGTGAGCAATCCTTTTCGAGGATGCTGGACATAAAAACGAAGAAAAGGAACAGACTTTGCTGTGAAAATGACATGAGAGTGGCACTTGCCAAGGTGAAGCCACGCATATCTGAACTGATCTCTCAAAGGCAACAGCAGAAGTCACATTGATTTCCAGGTATGTAATTTGTTGTGAGTTTATGCATTGTGTTGGTTTTATTCTTTGAACAAGGTAATGTTCATGCACGGCTCATTTTGTGTACCAGTAAAAAACATATCTATGTCTTGAATTTGAAAAAAATCACATTTTATTTTTCACTAAAGAGGGGTTCGGTGAATGCGCATATGAAACTGGTGGGGTTCGGTACCTCCAACAAGGTTAAGAACCACTGCCCTAGCCCCTAACCCTAGCCCTTAACCCTAGCCCCTAACCCTAGCCCCTAACACTAGCCACTAACCCTAGCCCCTAACCCTAGCCACTAACCCTAGCTCCTAGCCCCTAACCCTAGCCCCTAACCCTAGCCCCTAACCCTAGCCACTAACCCTAGCCCCTAACCCTAGCCACTAACCCTAGCCCCTAACCCTAGCTCCTAACCCTAGCTCCTAACCCTAGCCACTAACCCTAGCTCCTAACCCTAGCTCCTAACCCTAGCCACTAACCCTAGCCACTAACCCTAGCTCCTAACCCTAGCCCCTAACACTAGCCCCTAACCCTAGCCACTAACCCTAGCCCCTAACCCTAGCCCCTAACCCTAGCCCCTAACACTAGCCCCTAACCCTAGCCCCTAACCCTAGCCCCTAACCTCTAGCTCCCTAACTCCTTGCTCCCACCACTACCACCACGCCACCCACCACCCACCACCCCATCTCAAATCCCAACTCAACTCCAGCCCCTCTAACCCAAGCACCCTAAACCCTCTTAACCACCGTCCCTAACAAACCCTCACCCACCCAGCCACCCACCCCCCCGCCTCTACTAAACCCAGACCCCAGGATGCCACTCAGCCATCGGTGGACCCTCAGAACTCCGATTCCCGCTTATAGCTGGGAGCCAGTCCCTAGAGGCGGTCTGCTATGCAGCCAGGGCTATGCTATGCTTGGCTATCCCAAGGAGTTGCTATCACCCACGCCACCACCCTCCCCCCCAACTGGGAGCTATCCCCCCCCCCCCCGGGAAGTTCAGGAATGCCCCCCCCACCCCCCCGCAGCTGTCAAAACCTTGACGTAGCTCTGCAAATAGCCACAGCGGCAGCTAAGAAGTGACAAAAGGAAGGGGGTGGAGCGGATGGTGCGGGGTGAGTAGGTGGGTGAATGTTGTGGATCAATGAGTGGGTGGGTGAGCGAGTGTGCAATTATGTGGGTGGGTGGCTGGGATAGTGGGTGGATCAGTGGGCGGCTGAGTGGGTGGGTGGGTGAGCGAGTAGGTGAGTGAGCGAGTGTGCAATTATGTGGGTGGGTGGGATAGTGGGTGGATCAGTGGGCGGCTGAGCGGGTGAATGAGTGGGTGGGTGGGTGAGTGGGTGGGTGAGTGAGTAGGTGGGTGACTGTTGTGGATCAATGAGTGGGTGGGTGAGCGAGTGTGCAATTATGTGGGTGGGTGGGATAGTGGGTGGATCAGTGGGCGGCTGAGCGGGTGAATGAGTGGGTGAGTGGGTGAGTGAGTAGGTGGGTGAGCGAGTAGGTGGGTGAATGTTGTGGATCAATGAGTGGGTGGGTGAGCGAGTGGGCAATTATGTGGGTGGGTGGCTGGCTGGGATAGTGGGTGGGTCAGTGGGCGGCTAAATGAGTGGGTGGGTGGGTGAGTGAGTAGTTGGGTGAATGTGTGGATCAATGAGTGGGTGAGTGAGCGAGTGGGCAATTATGTGGGTGGGTGGGTGGGATAGTGGGTGGATCAGTGGGCGGCTGAGCGGGTGAATGAGTGGGTGGGTGAGTGAGTAGGTGGGTGAATGTGTGGATCAATGAGTGGGTGAGTGAGCGAGTGGGCAATTATGTGGGTGGGTGGCTGGGATAGTGGGTGGATCAGTGGGCGGCTGAGCGGGTGAATGAGTGGGTGAGTGAGTAGGTGGGTGAATGTTGTGGATCAATGAGTGGGTGAGTGAGCGAGTGGGCAATTATGTGGGTGGGTGGCTGGGATAGTGGGTGGATCAGTGGGTGGCTGAGCGGGTGAATGAGTGGGTGAGTGAGTAGGTGGGTGAATGTTGTGGATCAATGAGTGGGTGAGTGAGCGAGTGGGCAATTATGTGGGTGGGTGGCTGGGATAGTGGGTGGATCAGTGGGCGGCTGAGCGGGTGAATGAGTGGGTGAGTGAGTAGGTGGGTGAATGTTGTGGATCAATGAGTGGGTGAGTGAGCGAGTGGGCAATTATGTGGGTGGGTGGGTGGCTGGGATAGTGGGTGGATCAGTGGGCGGCTGAGTGGGTGAATGAGTGGGTGAGTGAGTAGGTGGGTGAATGTTGTGGATCAATGAGTGGGTGGGTGAGCGAGTGGGCAATTATGTGGGTGGGTGGCTGGCTGGGATAGTGGGTGGGTCAGTGGGCGGCTGAGCGGGTGAATGAGTGGGTGGGTGGGTGAGTGAGTAGGTGGGTGAATGTGTGGATCAATGAGTGGGTGAGTGAGCGAGTGGGCAATTATGTGGGTGGGTGGGATAGTGGGTGGATCAGTGGGCGGTTGAGTGGGTGAATGAGTGGGTGGGTGGGTGAGTGAGTAGGTGGGTGAATGTGTGGATCAATGAGTGGGTGGGTGAGCGAGTGTGTAATTATGTGGGTGGGTGGCTGGGATAGTGGGTAGGTCAGTGGGCGGCTGAGCGGGTGAAAGAGTGGGTGGGTGGGTGAGTGAGTAGGTGGGTGAATGTGTGGATCAATGAGCGAGTGGGCAATTATGTGGCTGGGTGAGTGGGTGGGTGGATGAGTGGGTGGGTGGCTGAGCGGGTGAATGAGTGGGTGGGTGGCTGGGTGAGTAGGTGGGTGAATGTGTGGATCAATGAGTGGGTGGGTGAGTTAGTGGGCAATTATGCGGGTGGGTGGGCAGGTGGCTGGGTGGGTGGCTGGGAGAGTGGGTGGATCAGTGGGAGAATGAGTGTGGGGGAGAGTGGGTGGATGGTTGGCTGGGTGAGTGAGTAGGTGGGTGAATGTGTGGATCAATGAGTGGGAGAGCAAGTGGGTGGGTGAGCGGGTGAGTGGCTGGGTGAGTGGGTGGGTGAATGAGTGGATGGATCAGTGGGCGGCTGAGCGGGTGGATCAGTGGGTGGTTGAGTGGATGGGTGGTTGAGTGGTTGGCTGGGTGAGTAGGTGGGTGCATGTGTGGATCAATGAGTGGGTGGGTGAGCGAGTGGGCAATTATGTGGGTGGGTGGCTGGGATAGTGGGTGGATCAGTGGCCAGCTGAGCGGGTGAATGAGTGGGTGGGTGAGTGAGTAGGTGGGTGAATGTGTGGAACAATGAGTGGGTGGGTGAGCGAGTGGGCAATTATGTGGGTGGGTCAGCGGGTGGGTGGCTGGGTGAGTGGGTGGGTGGATGAGTGGGCGGGTGGCTGAGCGGGTGAATGAGTGGGTGGGTGGCTGGGTGAGTAGGTGAGTGGGTGAGTGAATGTGTGGATCAATGAGTGGGTGGGTGAGTTAGTGGGCAATTATGCGGGTGGGTGGGCAGGTGGCTGGGCGGGTGGGTGGCTGGGAGAGTGGGTGGATCAGTGGGTGGCTGAGCGGGAGAATGAGTGTGGGGGAGAGTGGGTGGATGGTTGGCTGGGTGAGTGAGAAGGTGGTGAATGTGTGGATCAATGAGTGGGAGAGCAAGTGGGTGGGTGAGCGGGTGAGTGGCTGGGTGAGTGGGTGGGTGGGTGAATGAGTGGATGGATCAGTGGGCGGCTGAGCGGGTGAATGAGTGGGTGGTTGAGTGGATGGGTGGTTGAGTGGTTGGCTGGGTGAGTAGGTGGGTGCATGTGTGGATCAATGAGTGGGTGGGTGAGCGAGCGGGCAATTATGTGAGTTGGTGGGTGGGCGAGCGGGTGGCTTGGTGAGTGGGTGGATCAGTGGGCGGCTGAGCGGGTGAATGAGTGGATGGGTGTGTGGGTGGGTGGGTGGTTGAGGGGGTGGCTGGGTGAGTAAGTGGGTGAGCGAGTGGGTGGATCAATGAGTGGGTGAGCGAGGGGGCGACTATGTGGGTGGGTGAGCAGGTGGGTGGGTGAGTGGCTGAGCAGGTGGGTGGGTGAGTGGGCAGGTGGGTGGGTCAATGAGTAGGCAAGTGGGTGGGTGAACGAGTGGGTGAATGTGTGGATAAATGAGTGGGGAGGGGGTTGAGCAAGTGGGCGATTATGTGGGTGAAAAGGTGGGTGAGTGGGTCAGTGGGCGGGTGAATGAGTGGTGGGTGGGTGAGCAGGGGAGCGGATGGGAGGGTGGGTAAGTGAGCGGCTGGGTAGGTAGGTCAATGAGTGGGTGGGCGAGCGAGTGGGTGGGCGAGCGAGTGGGCGGGTGAGCGAGTGGGTGAACGAGTGGGTGAGTGAACGAGAGGGTGGGTGGGCGAGTGGGTGGGTGGGCGAGTGGGTGAGCGAGTGAGTGGGTGACCGGCTATAATAAGTGTAGTGAGCGGGGGGTGGATGGCCAACAGTCTGTTCGAGGCTACCTGGGGGATATTTGTCTGTGTGTGTGTGTAGGTGCTACTCGCTACTAACAGCACTTGCCCCTACAGCCCTGTTAGAGGCTACACGGGGGAGCTTTGTCTGTGTGTGTGTAGGTGCTGCTACTCGCTACTAACAGCACTTGCCCCTACAGCCCTGTGACAGGCTACACGGGGGACCTTTGTCTTTGTCCGAGTGGATGAGTTAGAGTGCGCGGGGAATGTGTGTACGTGTGCATTAATAAAAATGTGGGTAAGTATAGACGTGTACGTGTGTGTCTCTGTGTCTGTGTGTATCAGCTACATCCTATTTCCTTTGTCCTCTGATCTCAGGGGGCACGTGCGCGTGCCTGAGTGTGCACGTGTGTCTGTGTGTGTGTGTCTGTGTGTCTGTGTGTGTGTGTTTGTGTGCGCGTGTCTGTGTGTGTGTATGTGTGAGTGTGTGTGAGTGTCTCTGTGTGTGTGAGTGTCTGTGTGAGTGTCTGTATGTGTGTGTGTGTCTGTGTTTGTGTGAGTGTCTCAGTGTGTGCGCGTGTCTGTGCGCGTGTCTGTGTGCGTGTGCGCGTGTCTGTGTGCGTGTGTGCGTGTCTGTGCGTGTGTCTCTGTGTGTGCGCGTGTCTGTGTGTGCGCGTGTCTGTGTGTCTGTGCGTGTCTGTGTGTCTGTGCGTGTGTCTGTGCGTGTGCGCGTGTCTGTGTGTGCGCGTGTCTGTGTGTGTGTGCGCGTGTCTCTGTGTGTGTGTGTGAGTGTCTGTGCGTGTGCGCGTGTCTGTGTGTGGCTAGGAGATGTTGATTACCTCGCCGGGTACCCAGGAGGTCGTGGGTTCCATCACGGTGGCTAGGAGATGTTGACTACCTCGCCGGGTATACAGGAGGTCGTGGGTTCCATCACAGTGGCTAGGAGATGTTGACTATGTTCGCCGGGGATACAGAAGGTCGTGGGTTCGATCCCACACTCTAACGATGTCTGCTGCTGTATATGTGGAGTCCGCGTCTCTCTCTCTCCGTAGAGATGTTGACTACCTCGCCTGGTTCACAGGAGATCGTGAGTTCGATCCCGGACCCTGACCTACGCCTGCTGCTGTATATTTGGAGTCTGCGTCTCTCTCTCTCCGTAGAGATGTTGACTACCTCGCCTGGTACGCAGGAGGTCGTGGGTTCGATCTCGGACCCTGACCTACGCCTGCTGCTGTATATGTGGAGTCTGCGTCTCTCCCTCTCTCTCTCCCCGTGGTGGTCGCTGGCTCCTCCGGTTTCCCCCCCCCTCCCCTCCACATTATGAATCAACGTCTCTATGAGGTAGCTGATATCATCATCATCACCATCATCACCATCACCACCACGTGGTAGCCGATAGCAGCAGCCAAATACTGCGTGTGTCTGCGCTCTCAAGAGACCCGTAACTCAGAGAGGCCCACAGAGACCCGTACTCGGAGACCGATGAAGACCCGCAGAGACCCACAGTGACCAAGCCCCCGCAGCCAAATACTCGAAAGCGTGCGAGGCTGTCAACGGCCTCTCCCGGCACGCAGGAGGTCATGGGTTCATGCAGAGACCGCCGCTGGGAGAGAGAGCGAAAGAGAGAGAGAGAGACTCCAAATATACAGCAGCCTGGCGTCGTCAGGGTCCGGGATCGAACCCACGCCCCTTACGTGTGTAACCGGGCGAGGTAGTTAACATCTCACCACGGTGAGAGAGAGAGAGAGAATCCAAATATACAGCAGCCTGGCATCGTCAAGGGTCAGGGATCGAACCCACGACCCTTACGTGTGTAACCGGGCGAGGTAGTTAACATCTCACCACGGTGAGAGAGAGAGAGAGAATCCAAATATACAGCAGCCTGGCATCGTCAAGGGTCAGGGATCGAACCCACGACCCTTACGTGTGTAACCGGGCGAGGTAGTTAACATCTCACCACGGTGAGAGAGAGAGAGAGAATCCAAATACACAGCAGCCAGGCATCGTCAAGGGTCCGGGATCGAACCCACGATCCTCACGTGTGTAACCGGGCGAGGTGGTTAACATCTCACCACGGTGAGAGAGAGAGAGACTCAAACTCCAAATACACAGCAGCCAGGCATCGTCAAGGGTCTGGGATCGAACCCACGACCTCCTGTGTGCGGGGCGAGGTAGTCAACATCTCTACGGAGTGAGAGAGACCCAAACTCCAAATATACAGCAGCCGGGCATCGTCAGGGTCCGGGCTCGAACCCACGACCCTCAGGTGTAACAGGGCGAGGTGGTTAACATCTCACCACGGTGAGAGAGAGAGAGAGAATCAAAATATACAGCAGCCAGGCATCGTCAAGGGTCCGGGATCGAACCCACGACCCTTACGTGTGTAACCGGGCGAGGTGGTTAACATCTCACCACGGTGAGAGAGAGAGAGAATCCAAATATACAGCAGCCTGGCATCGTTAGGGTCCGGGATCGAACCCACGACCCTTACGTGTAACCGGGCGAAGTAGTTAACATCTCACCACAGTGAGAGAGAGAGACCCAAACTCCAAATATACAGCAGCCAGGCATCGTCAAGGGTCTGGGATCGAACCCACGACCTCCTGTGTGCGAGGCGAGGTAGTCAACATCTCTACGGAGTGAGAGAGACGCAGACTCCAAATATACAGCAGCCTGGCATCGTCAGGGTCCGGGATCGAACCCACGACCCTCAGGTGTAACCGGGCGAGGTAGTCAACATCTCACCACGGTGAGAGAGAGAGAGAGAATCCAAATATACAGCAGCCAGGCATCGTCAAGGGTCCGGGATCGAACCCACGATCCTCACGTGTGTAACCGGGCGAGGTAGTTAACATCTCACCACGGTGAGAGAGAGAGAGAGAATCCAAATATACAGCAGCCAGGCATCGTCAAGGGTCCGGGATCGAACCCACGATCCTCACGTGTGTAACCGGGCGAGGTAGTTAACATCTCACCACGGTGAGAGAGAGAGACCCAAACTCCAAATATACAGCAGCCAGGCATCGTCAAGGGTCCGGGATCGAACCCACGATCCTCACGTGTGTAACCGGGCGAGGTAGTCAACGTACTCCCCCCGCCACCGTTCACATTTTCCCAGATGGAGGTTCAGGCTCGTGACGAGTGCATGGGGCCCACCGCCCATGCCACCAACGGCGGCTGCCCGCCGGCTACGATTGCCACAGACACTACGTCTCCTGCCACAGCTACGGCTACCACAGATACAGCTGCCACAGATACAGCTGCCACAGATACAGCTGCCACAGACACTACGTCTCCTGTCACAGCTACGGCTACCACAGACACTACGTCTCCTGTCACAGCTACCACAGATACAGCTGCCACAGATACAGCTGCCACAGACACTACGTCTCCTGCCACAGCTACGGCTGCCACAGACACTACGTCTCCTGCCACAGCTACAGCTACCACAGATACAGCTGCCACAGATACAGCTGCCACAGACACTACGTCTCCTGCCACAGCTACGGCTGCCACAGACACTACGTCTCCTGCCACAGCTACGGCTACCACAGATACAGCTGCCACAGACACTACGTCTCCTGCCACAGCTACGGCTACCACAGATACAGCTGCCACAGATACAGCTGCCACAGACACTACGTCTCCTGCCACAGCTACGGCTACCACAGATACAGCTGCCACAGACACTACGTCTCCTGCCACAGCTACGGCTACCACAGATACAGCTGCCACAGACACTATGTCTCCTGCCACAGCTACAGCTACCACAGATACAGCTGCCACAGATACAGCTGCCACAGACACTACGTCTCCTGCCACAGCTACGGCTGCCACAGACACTACGTCTCCTGCCACAGCTACGGCTACCACAGATACAGCTGCCACAGACACTACGTCTCCTGCCACAGCTACGGCTACCACAGATACAGCTGCCACAGACACTACGTCTCCTGCCACAGCCACAGCTACCACAGACACTACGTCTCCTGCCACAGCTACGGCTGCCACAGATACAGCTGCCACAGACACTACGTCTCCTGCCATAGCTACGGTTGCCACAGATACAGCTGCCACAGACACTACGTCTCCTGCCACAGCTACGGCTACCACAGATACAGCTGCCACAGACACTACGTCTCCTGTCACAGCTACGGCTACCACAGATACAGCTGCCACAGACACTACGTCTCCTGCCACAGCTACGGCTGCCACAGATACAGCTGCCACAAACACTACGTCTCCTGCCATAGCTACAGCTACCACGGCTAGCACAGATACTACGTCTCCTGCCATAGCTACAGCTGCCACAGACACTACGTCTCCTGCCATAGCTACAGCTACAGCTGCCACAGACACTACGTCTCCTGCCACAGCCACAGCTACCACAGACACTACGTCTCCTGCCACAGCTACAGCTGCCACAGATACTACGTCTCCTGCCACAGCTACCACAGCTACCACAGATACTACGTCTCCTGCCATAGCTACAGCTACAGCTGCCACAGACACTACGTCTCCTGCCACAGCTACAGCTACCACAGACACTACGTCTCCTGCCACAGCTACAGCTACCACAGATACTACGTCTCCTGCCATAGCTACAGCTACAGCTGCCACAGACACTACGTCTCCTGCCACAGCTACAGCTACCACAGACACTACGTCTCCTGCCACAGCTACAGCTGCTACGGCTGCCACAGGCACTACGTTTCCTGTCACAGCTACAGCTGCCACAGCTACAGCTACCACAGACACTACGTCTCCTGCCACAGCTACAGCTGCCACCGCTACCACAGACACCACAGCTACAGCTGCCACGGCTACCACAAACACTACGTCTCCTGCCACAGCTACAGCTGCCACAGATACTACGTCTCCTGCCACAGCTACCACAGCTACCACAGATACTACGTCTCCTGCCATAGCTACAGCTACAGCTGCCACAGACACTACGTCTCCTGCCACAGCTACAGCTACCACAGACACTACGTCTCCTGCCACAGCTACAGCTACCACAGATACTACGTCTCCTGCCATAGCTACAGCTACAGCTGCCACAGACACTACGTCTCCTGCCACAGCTACAGCTACCACAGACACTACGTCTCCTGCCACAGCTACAGCTGCTACGGCTGCCACAGGCACTACGTTTCCTGTCACAGCTACAGCTGCCACAGCTACAGCTACCACAGACACTACGTCTCCTGCCACAGCTACAGCTGCCACCGCTACCACAGACACCACAGCTACAGCTGCCACGGCTACCACAAACACTACGTCTCCTGCCACAGCTACAGCTGCCACGGCAACGGCTACCACGACCCCCACGGCCGCCGCCGCCACGGCCGCCGCCACGGCCGCCGCCGCCGCCACGGCCGCCGCCACGGCCGCCGCCACGGCCGCCGCCGGCACGGCCCTGCCCCTCTGCCGGGGCCTGGCGCTCGCCATCTCGCCCAAGACGGCGCGCGAGCGCCAGCTGACGGAGCTGCGGCGTCTGGCGAGGCACATCAACCCGGACGTCATCGACGAGATGGAGCACGACGTGCTGCTGGAGGAACACGGCGACGGCTGCGGCGGCCACGGCAACGGCTACGGCGGCCACGGCAACGGCTACGGTGGCCACGGCAACGGCGGGGGCGGCGCGGCGAACGGAGAGGAGGACGGAGCAAGGGGCCGGACGGCAATCGCCGGAGCCTGGCCGCCGCCGCCCGCCGCCGCCGCCGCCGCCGCCGCCGCAGGGCAACGGCTACGCGGCCGAGGGGGTCTGGAAGCGGAAGCCGGCGGAGGCGGGAGAGACGGCGACGGACGGGGTGGCCGGCAGCACCGGCGGTGGTCGCGGAGGCGGCGCCGGCGGCGGCGGCGGCAACGCGGCGAGGGGGCGCCCAACGGGGAGGCCGGTCGGCGGCGCCGGCGGCGCGGTGGAGGAGGAGGCGGAGGAGGCGGAGGAGGAAGCGGAGGAGGAGGAGGCGGCGAAGGAGGAGGAGGCGGAGGAGGAGGCGGAGGAGGAGGAGGCGGAGGAGGAGGAGGCGGCGAAGGAGGAGGAGGCGGAGGCGGAGGAGGAGGAGGCGGAGGAGGAGGCGGAGGAGGCGGAGGAGGAGGCGGAGGAGGAGGAGGCGGAGGAGGAAGCGGAGGAGGAGGAGGCGGAGGAGGAAGCGGAGGAGGAGGCGGAGGAGGAGGAGGAGGAGGAGGAGGAGGAGGAGACGCCCGCGGACAGGGAGACGGGCCACCGCGCGTCGACGACGGAGGGGCCCGTCGCCACGGGGCAGCAGGGGGAGGGCCGGGGCAGCGCCGCTGACCGGGCGTGCGCTCCCCAAAGCGGCCGCGTCAAACTCAAGGCCTGGCTCTTTCAAACGCAGCCTCTCGCCGCCCTGGGCCGGACGGACGACGAGGACGGCGGCGGTGGCGGCGGCGGCGAGGGGGAGGAGGAGGAGGAGGAAGGAGGGGAGGCTCGGCGTCTTGGAGGAAACACGCGGGGCGCCGGTGGAGATCGGCAAAACGAGAGGCGGCAGCAGCAGCAGCAGCAGCAGGAGGAGGACCGACCCAAGCCGAGGTCGCATCATCGGCAATTACGATGGCAGTCACAGCAGTCACAGCAGCCGCAGCAGCAGTCACAGCAGCAGCAGCAGTCACAGCAGCAGTCACAGCAGCAGCAGCAGTCACAGCAGCAGCAGTCACAGCAGCAGCAGTCACAGCAGTCACAGCAGCCGCAGCAGCAGTCACAGCAGCAGCAGTCACAGCAGCAGCGGCAGCAGCCACAGCAGCCACAGCAGCAGCCACAGCAGCAGCAGCAGCAGTCGCAGCAACAGCAGCAGCAGCCACAGCCACAGCAGCAGCCACAGCAGCAGCAGCAGCCACAGCAGCAGCAGCCACAGCAGCAGCAGTCACAGCAGCAGCAGCCACAGCAGCAGTCACAGCCACAGCAGCAGCAGCCACAGCAGCAGCAGCCACAGCAGCAGCAGTCACAGCAGCAGCCACAGCAGCAGCCACAGCAGCAGCAGTCACAGCAGCAGCAGTCACAGCAGCAGCAGTCACAGCAGCAGCAGTCACAGCAGCAGCCACAGCAGCAGCCACAGCAGCCACAGCAGCAGTCACAGCAGCAGCAGCCGCAGCAGCAGTCACAGCAGCAGCAGCCACAGCAGCGGAACCAGCGGCAAGTGGAACAGGAGGGGGCGGCAAACGCCACGGTGAACCAACGGCCGGGGGTGGTGGGGGGTCGCGAAACCCCCGGCTCGGCGGGCGCGGCCAAGGTCCCGGCGCCGGCGGCGGCGCCGGCGGCCGAGGGCAGGGGGCCCCTGCGGGCGGCGCTAGCCTCGCTCGAGAGGGCTCATGTCAACGTGACGCAGGGGGACATCCGCGCGGCACTCATCTACAAGAGGGCGGCGAGCGGGTCGGCCAGCGGGTCGGCCAGCGGCTCGTCCAGCGGGTCGGTGGGTAGTTCGGCCAGCGGGTCGGTGGGTAGTTCGGCCAGCGGGTCGACCAGCGGCTCGTCCAGCGGCTCGTCCAGCGGGTCGGTGGGTAGTTCGTCCAGCGGGTCGGTGGGTAGTTCGGCCAGCGGGTCGGTGGGTAGTTCGTCCAGCGGGTCGGTGGGTAGTTCGGCCAGCGGGTCGGTGGGTAGTTCGGCCAGCGGCTCGGCCAGCGGGTCGGTGGGTAGTTCGGCCAGCGGGTCGACCAGCGGCTCGTCCAGCGGCTCGTCCAGCGGCTCGTCCAGCGTCTCGGCCAGCGTCTCGTCCAGCGGCTCGTCCAGCGGCTCGTCCAGCGGCTCGGCCAGCGGGTCGGCGGCGTTCGGGAGTCCGACGGGATGCGGCCTCAAGCCCAGGCTGCCGCCAAAACCGCCGCACGCTGCGGCGACGGCGGCGGCGGCGGCGGCGGAGGAAGCCGGAGTGCCGGCCGCCGCCGCCGCCGGCGGCGGCGGCCGCGGCAAGGCGGTGGCAGAGGAGGGCAAGTCGCCGAGCCTCAACGGGCCGTCCAGTTTGGCCGCCGGGGGACCGCCGGCGTCCGCCGCCGACCGGGACCCGGGCGGGCCGACGCCGGCAGCCGATGGGCTCGGACAGACCCGAGAGCCGCCGCCGCCGGGGCCGCCGGGGCCGCCGCCGGGGCCGCCGAACCCCGTCAACGGCGGTCCCCCGGCCGCTCCGCCGCCGACTCCCCGGCCGGCCGGCCGCCGCGCCGACGCTCCCGGCTCGTCCCCGGCATTCATCGCCATCGAATCGTCCTCCAGGCGCGGGCCGAGCCGCCGCGGCCCTCCCGCCAGGATCCGCGAGGCCCTCGAGGTCGCCGTCGCCCCGCGGCCGCGCCCGGCTGCGGCTGCGGCGGCGGCGTCGGCGTCGGCGTCGGCGTCGGCAGCCCCGTGCCCATCCTGCGGCGGCGGAGCGGCCGGCGAGGCCGCGGCGGCCGCCCGGGGCAAGGCCGCGGAAGGGGTGGAGTCGACCTACCGCGGGACGTGCACCCTCACAGAGGTGCGGCGCCGCACGGACGAGCGAGGCCGCCGCGTCGTCTCCTCCACCCGGACCGTCACCACGGTGACCAAGGAGGAGAGAGAGGAGGAGGAGGAGGAGGTGGAGGCGGAGGAGGTGCAGGAGCAGGAGAGGAAACGCGTGGAGCTGATGCCGCAGCAGCGGCGGCAGCAGCAGCAGCAGCAGCGGCAGCACCGCGTCTCGCGATACTTCAACGTCTCCGAGAGGGGCGGCACGGAGAAGGCCGACAAACCACGCAAATAGGCGCCCGCTAACGCACGAGTGCGAGGGGACGGGAGGTGCGGTAGTTATCGCGCAGAGGCGGTGGCATCCAGTCGCTGTGCAAATGCTCGCACGCGCGAGAGGAGGACCGCGGGCTCGCGGGGAAAGGGCCTTCTCAAAATGTTTCTTCCGCACATTCATTAGGGGCCCGTGACACGGAGACGCGCAGGAATCTCGGCAGACGGGAGGACCATGCACCACTGAAAAATTAAAACGTTCAAACGCCTGACAGGAGACCCACGGACCCGCGTGTACGCAAGTACTGACCTGTGACGTTGAGACCCAGAGGCTCACAAAGACCAATATACTTCAATAGAAATCGACAGAGACTCAAATGAAACAGCCTCTTGAGACCCAGACTCACATGTACACACACGTATTGAGTTATGACGTTGAGACCTAGAGACTCGCACGTAGACTCACGGACCCGCGGGTACACAAGTATTAACTGATGACGTTGAGACCCAGAGGCTCACAAAGACCAATATACTTCAATAGAAACCGATAGAGACTCAAATGGAACAGCCTCTTGAGACCCAGACTCACACGGAGACTCACGGACTCACATGTACACACATGTATTGATTGATGACGTTGAGAGCCAGAGGCTCAAAGGCCCATAGACTTCAATAGAAATCGACAGAGACTCAAATGAACACAGACTCTTGAGACCCCCACTCGCATGGAGACTCACGGACCCTCGTGTACGCAAGTATTGACTTATGACGTTGAGACCCAGAGACCCACAGACTCGCATGTACACACACGTATTGATTGATGACGTTGAGACCCAGAGACCCACAGACTCACATGTACACACACGTATTGATTGATGACGTTGAGAGCCAGAGGCTCAAAGGCCCATAGACTTCAATAGAAATCAACAGAGACTCAAATGAACACAGACTCTTGAGACCCCCAGACTCACATGGAGACTCACGGACCCACAGACTCACATGTACACACACGTATTGATTGATGACGTTGAGAGCCAGAGGCTCAAAGGCCCATAGACTTCAATAGAAATCAACAGAGACTCAAATGAACACAGACTCTTGAGACCCCCAGACTCACATGGAGACTCACGGACCCACAGACTCACATGTACACACACGTATTGATTTATGATGTTGAGAGACAGAGACTCGCATAGAGACCCACGGACCCGCGTGTACGCAAGTACTGACCTGTGACGTTGAGACCCAGAGGCTCACAAAGGCCCATAGACTTCAATAGAAATCGACAGAGACTCAAATGAAACAGCCTCTTGAGACCCACAGACTCGCATGGAGACTCACGGACCCACGTGTACACACGTATTGACCTGTGACGTTTAAACCCAGAGGCTCAAAGGCCCATAGACTTCAATAGAAATCGACAGAGACTCAAATGAACACAGACTCTTGAGACCCCCAGACTCACATGGAGACTCACGGACCCACAGACTCACATGTACACACACGTATTGATTTATGATGTTGAGAGACAGAGACTCACATGGAGACTCACGGACCCATGTGTACGCAAGTATTGACTTATGACGTTGAGACCCAGAGGCTCACAAAGGCTAATATACTTCAATAGAAATCAGAGAGACTTAAATGAACACAGACTCTTGAGACCCACAGACTCGCATAGAGACTCACGGACCCACAGACTCACATGTGTACACACGTATTGATTTATGACGTTGAGACCTAGAGACTCGCATGGATACTCACGGACCCGCGTGTACGCAAGTACTGACCTGTGACGTTGAGACCCAGAGGCTCACAAAGGCCAATATACTTCAATATAAATCGACAGAGACTCAAATGAACACAGACTTTTGAGACCCAGACTCACATGGAGACTCACGGACCCACGTGTACACACGTATTGACCTGTGACGTTTAAACCCAGAGGCTCAAAGGCCCATAGACTTCAATAGAAATCAACAGAGACTCAAATGAACACAGACTCTGGAGACCCACAGACTCGCATGGAGACTCACGGACCCGCGTGTACACACGTATTGACTTATGACGTTGAGACCCAGAGACCCTAGGACTCACATGTACACACACGTGTTGCCCTGTGACGTTGAGACCCAGAGACCCTAGGACTCACATGTACACACACGTGTTGACCTGTGACGTTGAGACCCAGTGACCCTAGGACTCACGTGTACACACGTGTTGACCTGTGACGTTGAGACCCAGAGACTCGCATAGAGACCCTAGGACTCACATGTACACACGTGTTGACCTGTGACGTTGAGACCCAGCGACTCGCATAGAGACCCTAGGACTCACGTGTACACACACGTGTTGACCTGTGACGTTCAGAGCCAGAGACCCACGGACTCACATGTACACACACGTGTTGACCTGCGACGGTGAGACCCACGGACTCGCACAGAGACCCTAGGACTCACATGTACACACACGTGTTGACCTGTGACGTTGAGACCCAGAGACCCTAGGACTCACATGTACACACACGTGTTGACCTGTGACGTTGAGACCCAGAGACTCGCATAGAGACCCTAGGACTCACATGTACACACACATGTTGACCTGTGACGTTCAGAGCCAGAGACCCCAGGACTCACATGTACACACACGTGTTGACCTGTGACGTTGAGACCCAGAGAGCCTAGGACTCACGTGTACACACACGTGTTGACCTGTGACGTTGAGACCCAGAGACTCGCATAGAGACCCTAGGACTCACATGTACACACACGTGTTGACCTGTGACGTTCAGAGCCAGAGACCCTAGGACTCACATGTACACACACGTGTTGACCTGTGACGTTGAGACCCAGTGACCCCAGGACTCACGTGTACACACACGTGTTGACCTGCGACGTTGAGACCGGCAAAAAGTCCCATAGACGCCACAAAGCCCTACAAAGCCTCCACAGAGACCAACAGGAGAGACCGGTAGACCTCGGTTAGACACAGACCCATGGGAGGTGTCAACGGAAGTCCGAAGACCAATCGACTGCCTCGGTTTATTGGGTTTCCTGCCTCACGGTTTATTGGGGTTTTCTGTCTCACGGTTTATTGGGGTTTCCTGCCTCACGGTTTATTGGGTTTTCTGTCTCACGGTTTATTGGGTTTGTCTCACGGTTTATTGGGTTTCCTGCCTCACGGTTTATTGGGTTTCCTGCATCACGGTGTATTGGGTTTCCTGCCTCATGGTTTATTGGGTTTTCTGTCTCACGGTTTATTGGGTTTTCCGTCTCACGGTTTATTGGGTTTCCTGTCTCACGGTTTATTGGGGTTTTCTGTCTCACGGTTTATTGGGTTTTCTGTCTCACGGTTTATTGGGTTTCCTGCCTCACGGTTTATTGGGTTTTCTGTCTCACGGTTTATTGGGTTTTCTGTCTCATGGTTTATTGGGTTTTCTGCCTCACGGTTTATTGGGTTTCCTGCCTTACGGTTTATGGGGTTTTCTGCCTCACGGTTTATTGGGTTTTCTGTCTCACGGTTTATTGGGTTTTCTGTCTCATGGTTTATTGGGTTTTCTGTCTCACGGTTTATTGGGTTTTCTGTCTCACGGTTTATTGGGTTTTCTGCCTCACGGTTTATTGGGGTTTCCTGCCTCACGGTTTATGGGGTTTTCTGTCTCACGGTTTATTGGGTTTTCTGTCTCACGGTTTATTGGGTTTTCTGTCTCACGGTTTATTGGGTTTTCTGCCTCACGGTGTATTGGGTTTTCTGTCTCACGGTTTATTGGGTTTTCTGTCTTGGTTTATTGGGTTTTCTGTCTCACGGTTTATTGGGTTTTCTGTCTCACGGTTTATTGGGGTTTCTGTCTCACGGTTTATTGGGTTTTCTGTCTCATGGTTTATTGGGTTTTCTGTCTCACGGTTTATTGGGTTTTCTGCCTCACGGTTTATTGGGTTTTCTGTCTCACGGTTTATTGGGTTTTCTGTCTCACGGTTTATTGGGTTTTCTGTCTCACGGTTTATTGGGTTTTCTGTCTCACGGTTAATTGGGTTTTCTGTCTCACGGTTTATTGGGGTTTTCTGTCTCATGGTTTATTGGGTTTTTGTCTCACGGGTTTATTGGGTTTCCTGTCTCACGGTTTATTGGGTTTTCTGCCTCACGGTTTATTGGGTTTTCTGCCTCACGGTTTATTGGGGTTTCTGTCTCACGGTTTATTGGGTTTCCTGCCTCACGGTTTATTGGGTTTTCTGTCTCACGGTTTATTGGGTTTTCTGTCTCACGGTTTATTGGGTTTTCTGTCTCACGGTTTATTGGGTTTTCTGTCTCACGGTTTATTGGGTTTTCTGTCTCACGGTGTATTGGGGTTTTCTGCCTCACGGTTTATTGGGTTTTCTGCCTCACGGTTTATTGGGTTTTCTGCCTCACGGTTTATTGGGTTTTCTGTCTCACGGTTTATTGGGTTTTCTGTCTCACGGTTTATTGGGGTTTTCTGTCTCACGGTTTATTGGGTTTCTGTCTCACGGTTTATTGGGTTTTCTGCCTCACGGTTCCTCAGGAATAACGCGCCGACATTTCCGAAACTTTCTCAGAGCATTTTGCATCAATTGTCGCCTCGTTCCGTGCTCTGCTGTTTGAATTCGAATAAAGGCATCGCTTTAAACTGCCCTGCGCTGTGCTCCACTCGAAACATTTCGCTGAGTCTCAGTGATTAGCACTGAACCCTACGGGAGCATGAGTCTGGCTCTGTGAGCCTCAGTAATTAACACTGAACCATACGTGAGGGAGCCTTAGTCTGGCTCTATGAGTCTCAGTGATTAACACTGAACCTTGTGGGAGCCTTAGTCTGGCTCTGTGAGTCTCACTGATTAACACTGAACCCTACGTGAGGGAGCCTTAGTCTGGCTCTGTGAGCCTCAGTGATTAACACCGAACCCTGTGGGAGCCTCAGTCTGGCTCTGTGAGTCTCAGTGATTAACACTGAACCCTGTGGGAGCCTTAGTCTGGCTCTGTGAGCCTCAGTAATTAACACTGAACCATACGTGAGGGAGCCTTAGTCTGGCTCTATGAGTCTCAGTGATTAACACTGAACCTTGTGGGAGCCTTAGTCTGGCTCTGCGAGTCTCACTGATTAACACTGAACCCTACGTGAGGGAGCCTTAGTCTGGCTCTGTGAGCCTCAGTGATTAACACTGAACCCTGTGGGAGCCTCAGTCTGGCTCTGTGAGTCTCAGTGATTAACACTGAACCCTGTGGGAGCCTTAGTCTGGCTCTGTGAGTCTCAGTGATTAACACTGAACCCTACGTGAGGGAGCCTTAGTCTGGCTCTGTGAGCCTCAGTGATTAACACTGAACCCTGTGGGAGCCTTAGTCTGGCTCTGTGAGCCTCAGTAATTAACACTGTAACCATACGTGAGGGAGCCTTAGTCTGGCTCTGTGAGCCTCAGTAATTAACACTGTAACCATACGTGAGGGAGCCTTAGTCTGGCTCTGTGAGTCTCAGTGATTAATACTGAACCCTGTGGGAGCCTTAGTCTGGCTCTGTGAGCCTCAGTGATTAACACTGAACCCTGTGGGAGCCTTAGTCTGGCTCTGTGAGCCTCAGTGATTAACACTGAACCCTGTGGGGGCCTCAGTCTGGCTGTGAGCCTCAGTGATAAACACTGAACCCTATGGGAGAGGGAGCCTTAGTCTGGCTCTGTGAGTCTCATTGATTAACACTGAACCCTGTGGGAGCCTTAGTCTGGCTCTGTGAGCCTCAGTGATTAACACTGAACCCTGTGGGAGCCTTAGTCTGGCTCTGTGAGTCTCAGTGATTAACACTGAACCCTATGGGAGCCTTAGTCTGGCTCTGTGAGCCTCAGTGATTAAAACTGAACCCTAGGGGAGCCTTAGTCTGGCTCCGTGAGCCTCAGTAATTAACACTGAACCCTGTGGGAGCCTCAGCCTGGCTCTGTAAGCCTCAGTGATTAACACTGAACCCTGTGGGAGCCTTAGTCTGGCTCTGTGAGCCTCAGTAATTAACACTGAACCCTGAGGGAGCCTTAGTCTGGCTCTGTGAGCCTCAGTGATTAACACTGAACCCTGTGGGAGCCTTAGTCTGGCTCTGTGAGCCTCAGTGATTAACAATGAACCCTATGGGAGCCTTAGCCTGGCTCTGTTGAGCCTCAGTGATTAACACTGAACCCTGTGGGAGCCTTAGTCTGGCTCTGTGAGCCTCAGTGATTAACACTGTAACCCTACGTGAGGGAGCCTTAGTCTGGCTCTGTGAGCCTCAGTGATTAACACTGAACCCTACGTGTGGGAGCCTTAGTCTGGCTCTGTGAGCCTCAGTGATTAACACTGAACCCTGTGGGAGCCTTAGTCTGGCTCTGTTGAGCCTCAGTGATTAACACTGAACCCTGTGGGAGCCTTAGTCTGGCTCTGTGAGCCTCAGTGATTAACACTGTAACCCTACGTGAGGGAGCCTTAGTCTGGCTCTGTGAGCCTCAGTGATTAACACTGAACCGTACGTGTGGGAGCCTTAGTCTGGCTCTGTGAGCCTCAGTGATTAACACTGTAACCATACGTGAGGGAGCCTTAGTCTGGCTCTGTGAGCCTCAGTGATTAACACTGAACCATACGTGAGGGAGCCTTAGTCTGGCTCTGTGAGCCTCAGTGATTAACACTGTAACCATACGTGAGGGAGCCTTAGTCTGGCTCTGTGAGCCTCAGTAATTAACACTGTAACCATACGTGAGGGAGCCTTAGTCTGGCTCTGTGAGCCTCAGTGATTAACACTGAACCCTACGTGAGGGAGTCTTAGTCTGGTTCTGTGAGCCTCAGTAATTAACACTGTAACCATACGTGAGGGAGCCTTAGTCTGGCTCTGTGAGTCTCAGTGATTAACACTGAACCCTGTGGGAGCCTTAGTCTGGCTCTGTGAGCCTCAGTGATTAACACTAACCCTACGTGAGGGAGCCTTAGTCTGGCTCTGTAAGCCTCAGTAATTAACACTGTAACCATACGTGAGGGAGCCTTTGTCTGGCTCTGTGAGCCTCAGTGATTAACACTGAACCCTGTGGGAGCCTTAGTCTGGCTCTGTGAGCCTCAGTGATTAACACTGAACCCTGAGGGAGCCTCAGTCTGGCTCGGTGAGTCTCAGTGATTAACACTGAACCCTGTGGGAGCCTCAGTCTGGCTCTGCGAGCCTCAGTGATTAACACTGTAACCATACGTGAGGGAGCCTTAGTCTGGCTCTGTGAGCCTCAATGATTAACACTGTAACCATACGTGAGGGAGCCTTAGTCTGGCTCTGTGAGCCTCAGTAATTAACACTGTAACCATACGTGAAGGAGCCTTAGTCTGGCTCTATGAGTCTCAGTGATTAACACTGAACCTTGTGGGAGCCTTAGTCTGGCTCTGTGAGTCTCACTGATTAACACTGAACCCTACGTGAGGGAGCCTTAGTCTGGCTCTGTGAGCCTCAGTAATTAACACTGAACCCTATGGGAGCCTTAGTCTGGCTCTGTGAGTCTCAGTAATTAACACTGTAACCATACGTGAGGGAGCCTTAGTCTGGCTCTGTGAGCCTCGGTAATTAACACTGAACCCTGTGGGAGCCTTAGTCTGGCTCTGTAAGCCTCAGTGATTAACAGTGAACCCTACGTGAGGGAGCCTTAGTCTGGCTCTGTGAGCCTCAGCGATTAACACTGAACCCTGTGGGAGCCTTAGTCTGTCTCTGTGAGCCTCAGTGATTAACACTGTAACCATACGTGAGGGAGCCTTAGTCTGGCTCTGTGAGCCTCAGTAATTAACACTGTAACCATACGTGAGGGAGCCTTAGTCTGGCTCTGTGAGTCTCAGTGATTAACACTGAACCGTGAGGGAGCCTTAGTCTGGCTCTGTGAGCCTCAATGATTA
Organism: Petromyzon marinus; assembly: GCF_010993605.1. Taxonomy (NCBI): domain Eukaryota; kingdom Metazoa; phylum Chordata; class Hyperoartia; order Petromyzontiformes; family Petromyzontidae; genus Petromyzon; species Petromyzon marinus. The sequence goes on from NW_022638244.1 coordinate 137,367, forward strand.
ACACTGAACCCTGTGGGAGCCTTAGTCTGGCTCTGTGAGCCTCAGTGATTAACACTGAACCCTGAGGGAGCCTTAGTCTGGCTCTGCGAGCCTCAGTAATTAACACTGTAACCATACGTGAGGGAGCCTTAGTCTGGCTCTGTGAGCCTCAGTGATTAACACTGTAACCCTACGTGAGGGAGCCTTAGTCTGGCTCTGTGAGCCTCAGTAATTAACACTGAACCCTGTGGTAGCCTTAGTCTGGCTCTGTGAGCCTCAGTGATTAACACTGTAACCATACGTGAGGGAGCCTTAGTCTGGCTCTGTGAGTCTCACTGATTAACACTGAACCCTGTGGGAGCCTCAGTCTGGCTCTGTGAGCCTCAGTAATTACGCGCGAAGGTACTCACAGTTTGTCGGCGCTTGCTGACGAGCGGAGGCTGCTGTTGGTAACAAACAACGTGGAGTAAATCAAACTTTAATCTCGCGAATTAAAGCTTTATAACAAACACTTTAAAAAAAAAAAATCTCCTCACGTCCCGAGCGAGGAGTTTATCAGCCGCCCGCTACAGGCCCGCCGCTGTATTTATATCCGCGGGAGAGGAGGGCGACCTCGACCAATGGAAATCGAGGATTCGCCTGCACGTGACAACGAGGTGACCAATCGCAACCCTTCCCGCGTAATGTTTTATTTACAAAAAAAGAATTTTAAATGAGTTAAATAATTCAAATTATTAATCGTTTGAATTAAATTATTTTAAATAAGTAAATAATTCACGACGTTTCGACTGCAACACAGGCAATCATTATCAGGTGTGACAACCACAACAATAATTATCCTCTTATTTATCGAAAGAACCAATAATTTAAATAGCATAATTAGAATTTTTCAATTATTAACTTAATTATTTCAGTCTTTTATAACTAGAAACAATGGGATGGAGATCACAGGACAGACCCTGCAGGTGCCATGGGTTGTACTGCTGTGCCAGGCTAGGTGCACCAGGAGGAGGTCACGGGATAGACCCAGCAGGTGCCATTGGTTGACTGCTGTGCCAGGCTAGGTGCAGGAGGTCACGGGACAAAACCTGCAGGTGCTATGGGTTGACTGCTGTGCCAGGCTAGGTGCACCAGGAGGAAGTCACGGGACAGACCCTGCAGGTGCCATGGGTTTACTGCTGTGCCAGGCTAGGTGCAGGTGCAAGAGGCCACGGGACAGACCCAGCAGGTGCCATGGGTTGTACTGCTGTGCCAGGCTAGGTGCACGAGGAGGAGGTCACGGGATAGACCCAGCAGGTGCCATGGGTTGACTGCTGTGCCAGGCTAGATGCATGAGGAAGTCATTGGTCAGACCCAGCAGGTGCCATGGGTTGACTGCTGTGCCAGGCTAGGTGCATGAGGAGGAGGTCACGGGACAGACCCTGCAGGTGGCATGGGTTGACTTCTGTGCCAGGCTAGGTGCAGGTCACGGGATAGACCAAGCAGGTGCCATGGATTGATTGAGATGACTGGGCACATGCACCATCTATACCCGCTACTGTGCCAATTTGCTGCGTTTTAGCCGCCCGGCGCTCCACTCGTTGTTGTGAGCGTCGCTTCTTTGCCCTCCGTTGTTGTTGCTGGAAGGGCGACTGCCTCCAACTGCCCAGCAGCCTCACGAATGCACCTAGCCTGGCACTGCCTAAGTAGCAGCGTCCTTCACGAGCCTCCTCCTTCACAGAGGCCGATCTTGACACCGCTGGTACCGGTCATCGGCAAGTCCACTCAGCTCCACGTCCTCCTGTACCACGTCACTCCATCTCTTCTCTAGCCCGTGCCACTGAATCACTCACCCACCTACTCAATCGCCCACCGACTCATCCATCATTCCATCTCTTCTGTAACCCATGCCACTCACTCACCCACTCACTCACTCACCCACTCACTCACCCATTCATTCACTTACCCACCCACTCACCCACCCACTCACTCATTCACCCACCCACTGATCCATCACTCCATCTCTTCTCGAGCCTTTCCTACTCACTCACCCACCCACTGACTCATTCACCCACCCACTCACTCACTCATTCACTTACCCACCGACTCACCCACCCACTCACTCATTCACCCACCCACTCACTCACTCACCCACCCACCCGCCCACTCACCCATCACTCCATCTCTTCTCTAGCCCGTTTAGCCCCCTCGATCCGGCCCAACAGAAGCTGCTTGGGCATGCGGTGGCGAGGCATGCGGCCTACATGCCGGAGGAGCTCACCAATGGGACGTTGTCCAAATCTTTCAAGGATTTGTGAGCTCCCCACACAATACAGCCTGGTCAAACCCATGATGGATCGTAGGCAGGCCAGCCTCAATGTTTCGAACCGGCGAAGATGTTCCATTATGGGGGGTCCACGTTTCGCAAGCATAGAGAAGGGAGGGAATGACCGTGGCCGAGAAGACCCGAAGCTTAGTGCGGAGCGACAGACCAGGTAGCTTCCACACAGCGTTACGCAACCGATGAAAAGATATTGCCGCTCGACTGATTCAGTGAGACCTCTGCTGTTAAACTGGAGCCGTTCATGAGCACACTGCCCAGGTATGGGAAACTCTCCTCTCTCTCCACAACTGCCCCATCACCAATTGGGATTTGTGGGGGTGGAGTGTCCAATGGTACAAAATACCCAGGCAGGTGCTTACTTTTGGTGGGGCTAATGGTAAGGCCCCACCTCTTAGTGGCAAGCTCCAGGTTCAGCAGCTGTGCCTCCAACTCCTCTGAGTGGGCAGCAATTGCCAGATCATCGGCATACGTAACATGTTTAAGCAATAGGGAGCCATCCCTGGAACGCCCACGGGCATCAATCAGCCTCCCATTGTATCTGTACCAGATATAAATTCCTCCAGTACAGCTATCGAAGGCTTCACAAACAACGTGGTCAAAATAGAAGTTAAATGTGGGAGCAGGAGGACATCCCTGTCGCACCCCAAGCTGAACAGGGAATGGCTCTGACTCCCGGCCACGTAGTTTGACCAGGGCTCGCTCACCATCATGAAGGTCCTTAATGATCATGAGCTGAGTCAGAGACTCCAAAAGCACGAAGAACAACCCAGAGCTCAGGCCTACTGATGGTATCATAGGCCTTGACCAGGTCAATAAAGCAGAGACATAGGTCTTGCTGGAATTCCCTACACCTCTGCTGTAGCAGACGGACAGAAAATATGGCATCTGTGCAGGACCGCCCTTTCCTGAAACCGCATTGGGGCTCCGCAAGCCTCTCCTCAGTGTGCCTGGCCAGGCGATATTGAATAATCCTTGCCAGGACCTTTCCTGGCACACTGACGAGTGAAATACCCCTGTAGTTGTTACAGTCTGTGCGGTCCCCCTTCTTAAAGAGGGGGACCACCAGTGCATCCTTCCAATCCCGAGAACACGTCCAATGGTCAAGACTGTTATTATGTCATGTAGGGCAGTCTGTGCACAAACGCCACCCTCCCTCAGCATTTCGCTTGGGAGATCATCTCTGCCTGGTGCCTTTTCTGGTCTCAGACTCCGGATGGCCTTCAGTACTTCCTCAACAGATGGTACCTCCTTCAAATATTTGAGGCACCGCAGCCTCAGCAGGGTTATCCCCACTTTGCCCCATGATGTTTTCCAGGCTGAGGATTTTACCCTTCCCCAGGACCTTACAGAAATGCTCAGCAAATCTGCAAACCTGTTCCTGGCGGTCGGAGATTGGATCACCATTCTTTCCCCTAATGATGGTAATGTGTGGCGCTGCAAGTTACTTTGATGGATTTGTGATCGTGGGCCACTGAGGCAGATTCCATCTCCTCAGCAACCCGTGACCACTACCTCACGGCTCTCTGAACCTCCAAGCAAAGGCTGCGGTAAGCCTCCTTATCCTCTGACGTGGGATTCTGTAGCCGATGACAGTGGGCCTGTCGCTTTTTCTCAACCATCCTGAACACCTCCTCTGTCAGCCAGGGTCTCTGGGGAGGTCTGGACCGCGTACCCAACGCAGCCATTGCAGCTGCATGAGCCACAGACCTATACTTGCCCATTTTCTCTCAACATCAGGAGTGGGGGACGATGCCATCCCCAGCCGCAAGCGATGATGAAATTCTCACTTGCAACTTTCATCAGCTAGCCGAGACCAGGCCACTATGGGTTTGAATGGGGTCCTGGGTGTACACCCACCACCGGAGTGGAAGAATGGCAGGCACATCTTACAGATGACAAGTCGATGTTCAGAGGGCAGATCAGCTCCATGGTAGGTCCTGGTGTCAAGGACATGGGCTCGCATCCGCTGGTCCGTCACTATGTAGTCCAGCAGATGTTCTTGCTTGGACCCGGCATGCATCCATGATGTTTTGTGGATGCGCCGATGCCGGAACAGCGTGTTGGTAATTCCAAGCCCATGGGCTGCACAAAAATCTAGCAGCCTCCTACTGCTGTTATTGAGCTGATCTGGCCCATGCCTTCCAAATACTCCAGACCAGGTGCCAGCATCATGACCAACTCGGGCATTGAAGTCACACAACAAGATGACTCTATCCCAAGGGGCCACTTTAGCTAGCACCTGTGACAGGAGGTCATAGAAGGCATCTGACTCATCAACCTTGCCTGCATCCCTCCACGGATGTTCCTCGAGTTGATGGGAAGGCAAACCCAAAGTAGCCTGCGGCTTACAGCTTCCCACACCTCACCGCCACGCTCCCACACCCCCTTCATACTTTTGTTCAGATGAACAGCCACTTCCTCTTGTTTGGAAGTCTCCTGCCCTGAGTAGAGGACTGTCCACCCCTCATAGTGGCAAGGAGCCAGAGCCGTTCCACCAGACCTCCTGAATACCACAGAGATCCAGGTCGGTACCGTTCCAGCTCCTGACAGAGGAGTGGCAGCCTCTCAGCGAGTGTTCGAACATTCCACGTGGCCACCCGCAATGGCTTTTTGCTGTTTCTGGAGGAACCCCGAGGGTAAAGATTCAATCTCCTGGCTCTGCCAAATGGGGTTTGGCAATAACTCTCACGCACATAAAAAAATATCCCCGATTAGCCTGTTGGGGCAAGCGCTGTTAGCGAGCGCCTATGAAGGCCGGAACGGCACACGAGGGGGTGGGTGGCCAGCACCACGCCCGACCGCCTTTGTCTCCCCCAGTGGCGATGTTTACTACACACCACACCAGGTACTCATTTGAGGCTGAGTCGACCCAGGGGAGGCCCAAGACCGGTTCAGATAATCGTCACTGGTGTTGGCCGTGAGCGTGAATCGAACTTGGGTCGGCACGCACGTACACACACACACGCATACACGCACACACACATACACGCACGCACACACATTCACGCACACACAGACACACACACGTACACTTACTCACTGACACGCACACTTACACACTGACACGCACACTTACTCACTGACACGCACACTTACTCACTGACACGCACACTTACTCACTGACACGCACACTTACTCACTGACACGCACACTCACTAACTCACACACAGCACAGGCGCATAGGAACACAAAGGTTGTGTTTATTAACATTGGGTCAGACTGACACAAGCGTGTGTGTATGTGTGTGTTAATTCACTATGTGTTTGTCTATATGTGTGTGTGTCTGTGTCTCAAGGTGCACATAGCCTGGCACAAGCGTAGTGGTAACGTCACTGCCACTGAGTGGCGGTTGTTGTTGTTGTGTCTGTGTGTGTGTCTTTGTCTATATGTGTGTGTTTGTCCATATGTGTGTCTGTGTTTGTCTATACGTGTGTGTCTGGCCTCAAAGTGCACATGGCCTGGCACAAGCGTCGTGGTGACGTCACCGCCACTGAGTTGGCGAATGGCGGTTGTTGTTGTTGTTGTTGTGTCTGTGTGTGTGTGTGTCTTTGTCTATATGTGTGTGTCTTTGTCCATATGTGTGTCTGTGTTTGTCTATATGTGTGTGTGTCTGTGTCTCAAGGTGCACATAGCCTGGCACAAGCGTCGTGGTGACGTCACCGCCACTGAGTGGCGAATGGCGGTTGTTGTTGTTGTTGTTGTGTCTGTGTGTGTGTCTTTGTCTGTGTTGTTGTTATTGTTGTTGTGTCTGTGTGTGTGTCTTTGTCTGTGTTGTTGTTGTTATTGTTGTTGTTATTGTGTCTGTGTGTGTGTCTTTGTCTGTGTTGTTGTTGTTATTGTTGTTGTTGTGTCTGTGTGTGTGTCTTTGTCTGTGTTGTTGTTATTGTTGTTGTTGTGTCTGTGTGTGTGTCTTTGTCTGTGTTATTGTTGTTGTTATTGTTGTTGTTGTTGTGTCTGTGTGTGTGTCTTTGTCTGTGTTATTGTTGTTGTTATTGTTGTTGTTATTGTGTCTGTGTGTGTGTCTTTGTCTGTGTTGTTGTTGTTATTGTTGTTGTTGTTGTGTCTGTGTGTGTGTCTTTGTCTGTGTTGTTGTTATTGTTGTTGTGTGTGTCTTTGTCTGTGTTGTTGTTGTTATTGTTGTTGTTGTTGTGTCTGTGTGTGGTAGTCTTTGTCTGTGTTGTTGTTGTTATTGTTGTTGTTGTTGTGTCTGTGTGTGGTAGTCTTTGTCTGTGTTGTTGTTATTGTTGTTGTTGTTGTGTCTGTGTGTGTGTCTTTGTCTGTGTTATTGTTGTTGTTATTGTTGTTGTTGTTGTGTCTGTGTGTGTGTCTTTGTCTGTGTTATTGTTGTTGTTATTGTTGTTGTTGTGTCTGTGTGTGTGTCTTTGTCTGTGTTGTTGTTGTTATTGTTGTTGTTGTTATTGTGTCTGTGTGTGTGTCTTTGTCTGTGTTGTTATTGTTGTTGTTGTTGTGTCTGTGTGTGTGTCTTTGTCTGTGTTGTTGTTGTTGTTATTGTTGTTGTTATTGTGTCTGTGTGTGTGTCTTTGTCTGTGTTGTTATTGTTGTTGTTGTTGTGTCTGTGTGTGTGTCTTTGTCTGTGTTGTTGTTGTTGTTATTGTTGTTGGTGTGTCTGTGTGTGTGTCTTTGTCTGTGTTGTTATTGTTATTGTTGTTGTGTCTTTGTCTGTGTTGTTGTTGTTATTGTTGTTGTTATTGTTGTCCTGCGCCTATCCGTGCGCTGTTGCCTACGAGTCGAATTCTCCTGAGCCTCTCCTCGCCTCTCCTCGCCTCTCTCTCTCTCCTTCACCTCTCCTCCCCTCCCACCTCTCCCGCGCGAAACCGTCACTCGTCGTCGGAGTACAGGGAGGAGTCCTTGCGCCGTGAGCGTGTGAACTCCTTGGAGCCATAGTCGTAGATGAAGTAGAGCAACATGAACGCTGAGCGGCGTTGAGGGGGGCGGGAGGGGGGAGAGGGGGAGGGGAGAGTGAGACACGGTGAGTGAGACACGGGGAGAGTGACACGGTGAGACACGGGGAGAGTGACACGGTGAGACACGGGGAGAGTGACACGGTGAGACACGGGGAGAGTGACACGGTGAGACACGGGGAGAGTGACACGGTGAGTGAGAGATGGTGGAGGGGGAGAGTGACACGGTGAGTGAGACACGGGGAGAGTGACACGGTGAGACACGGGGAGAGTGACACGGTGAGTGAGAGATGGTGGGGGGGGGAGAGTGACACGGTGAGTGAGACACGGGGAGAGTGACATGGTGAGACACGGGGAGAGTGACACGGTGAGTGAGAGATGGTGGGGGGGGAGAGTGACACGGTGAGTGAGACACGGGGAGAGTGACACGGTGAGTGAGAGATGGTGGGGGGGGAGAGTGACACGGTGAGTGAGACACGGGGAGAGTGACACGGTGAGACACGGGGAGAGTGACACGGTGAGTGAGAGATGGTGGGGGGGGGAGAGTGACACGGTGAGTGAGACACGGAGAGAGGGACACGGGAGAGGGGGAGAGAGAGAGTGACACGGGGAGAGTGACACGGTGAGACACGGAGAGAGGGACACAGGGAGAGAGAGAGGGACAGGGCGAGAGTGACACGGTGAGTGAGACAGAGAGAGGGACACGGGGAGAGGGGGAGAGAGACAGAGTGGGAGAGAGACAGAGTGGGAGGGAGAGAGGAGGAGAGAGAGTGACACGTAGAGTGAGACACGGAGAGAGAGAGGGACACGGGGAGAGGGGGAGAGAGACAGAGAGGGAGAGGGACAGAGAGACAGAGAGGGAGAGAGACACGGGGAGAGTGACACGGTGTGTGAGGGAGAGATGGTGGGAGAGTGACACGGTGAGTGAGACACGGAGAGAGGGACACGGGAAGAGAGACAGAGAGGGAGAGAGTGACACGGTGAGAGAGGGAGAGATGGTGGGGGGGAGAGTGACACGGTGAGGCACAGAGAGAGGGACACGGAGAGAGGGAGAAAGAGACAGAGTGGGAGAGAGACAGAGAGGGAGGGGGTAAGACACAGAGAGAGGGAGAGAGACAGAGAGAGGGAGACAGAGGGTGAGAGGGAGGGAGAGAGACAAAGAGGGAGAGAGACAAAGAGGGAGAGAGACAGAGAGAGAGAGAGACAGAGAGAGAGACAGAGAGAGGGAGAGAGACAGAGAGAGCAGGGAAGAGAGACAGAGGGGGAGAGAGAGAGACAGAGAGAGAGAGACAGAGAGAGGGAGACAGAGGGTGAGAGGGAGGGAGAGAGACAAAGAGGGAGAGAGACAGAGAGAGGACAGAGAGAGAGACAGAGAGAGGACAGAGAGAGAGACAGAGAGAGGACAGAGAGAGACAGAGAGAGCGGAGAAGAGAGACAGAGGGGGAGGGAGAGACAGAGAGGGAGAGAGTGACACGGTGCATCGATGTGTGAAAGTTGAACTTCTTTTACACCGTACGTAGCCAACCACACTAATCAGTGAGCGATAGGGAAGGAGAGAGACACAGGGAGACGGGGTGTGTGGGTGGGTGAATGGGTGAGTGGGTTGGTGAGTGGGTGGGTGAGTGAGTGGGTGGGTGAGTGAGTGGGTGGGTGATTGAGTGGGTGGGTGAGTGAGTGGGTGGGTGAGTGGGTGGGTGAATGAGTGGGTGAGTGAGTGGGTGGGTGAGTGAGTGGGTGAGTGAGTGGGTGGGTGATTGAGTGGTGGGTGGGTGAATAGTGGGTGGGTGGGTGAGTGTATGGGTGAGTGGGTGGGTGAGTGAGTGACTGAGTGGATGGGTGAGTGGATGGGTGAATGAGTGGGTGGGTGAGTGGTGAGTGGGTGAGTGTATGGGTGAGTGGGTGGGTGAGTGAGTGGGTGTGTGGGTAGGTGAATGAGTGCATGACTAACCAAATGTACAATTGAGTGAGTATATAGTGAGCGAGTGTATGGGTGAGCAAGTGAGTGGGTAAGTGGGTAATTAACTAAATGTAGGATTGAGTGAATGAGTGAGTGAGCTAGTGCGTCAGCGAATGTATGGGTGGGTGGGTGAGTGGGTGAGTGAGTGGGTGAGTGGGTGGGTGAGTGGGTGGGTGAGTGGGTGAGTGAGTGGATGAGTGGGTAATTAATTACGTGTATGTTTGAGTGGATGAGTATATGGGTGAGTGTATGGATGAGTGAGTGGGAGAGTGACTGGGAGAGTGAGTGAGTGGGTGGGTGAATGAGTGGGTAATTAACTACGTGTATGATTGAGTGGATGAGTGTATGATTGAGTGGATGAGTGAGTGTGTGAGTGAGTGTGTGGGTGAGTGTACGGATGAGTGTGTGGGTGCGTCAATGTGTGGGTGAGTGAGTGGGTGAGTGAGTGGGTGGGTGAGTGAGTGGGTAATTAACTACGTGTATGATTGAATGGATGAGTGTATGATTGAGTGGATGATTGAGTGGATGAGTGAGTGTGTGGGTGAGTGAATGTGAGTGTATGAATGGGTGAGTGTATGGATGGGTTAGTGAGTGGATGAGTGTGTGGGTGAGTGGGTGAGTGTGTGAATGAATGTACGGGTGAGTGTATGGATGAGTTTGTGAGTGGTTGAGTGAGTGGATGAGTGAATGTATGGGTGGGTGAGTGAGTGGGTTAGTGTATGGATGAGTGAGTGGATGAGTGAGTGTGTATGTGGGTGAATGTGTGGGTGAGTGTGTGAATGAGTGTACGGATGAGTGTATGGATGAGTGAGAAGGTGGATGAGTGTGTGGGTGAGTGTGTGGGTGAGTGTGTGAATGAGTGTACGGGTGAGTGTATGGATGGGTGAGTGAGTGAGTGAGTGGGTGGGTGAGTGAGTGTGTGGGTGAGTGTGTGGGTGAGTGTGTGAATGAGTGTACGGGTGAGTGTATGGATGAGTGAGTGAGTGAGTGTGTGGGTGAGTGAGTGGGTGAGTGTGTGAATGAGTGTACGGGTGAGTGTATGGATGAGTGAGTGAGTGAGTGGGTGAGTGAGTGTGTGGGTGAGTGTGTGGGTGAGTGTGTGAATGAGTGTACGGGTGAGTGTATGGATGAGTGAGTGAGTAGGTGGGTGAGTGAGTGTGTGGGTGAGTGAGTGGGTGAGTGTGTGAATGAGTGTACGGGTGAGTGTATGGATGAGTGGGTGAGTGAGTGTGTGGGTGAGTGTGTGGGTGAGTGTGTGGGTGAGTGTGTAGGTGAGTGTGTGAATGAGTGTACGGGTGAGTGTATGGATGAGTGAGTGGGTGAGTGAGTGTGTGGGTGAGTGTGTGGGTGAGTGTGTGAATGAGTGTACGGGTGAGTGTATGGATGAGTGAGTGGGTGAGTGAGTGTGTGGGTGAGTGTGTGGGTGAGTGTACGGGTGAGTGTATGGATGAGTGAGTGAGTGGGTAGGTAAGTGTGTGGGTGAGTAAGTGGGTGAGTGTGTGGGTGAGTGTGTGAATGAGTGTACGGGTGAGTGTATGGATGAGTGAGTGAGTGGGTGAGTGTGTGGGTGAGTGTGTGGGTGAGTGTGTGAATGAGTGTACGGGTGAGTGTATGGATGAGTGAGTGAGTGGGTGAGTGAGTGTGTGGGTGAGTGTGTGGGTAAGTGTGTGAATGAGTGTACGGGTGAGTGTATGGATGAGTGAGTGAGTGGGTGGGCGAGTGAGTGGGTGAGTGTGTGAATGAGTGTACGGGTGAGTGTATGGATGAGTGAGTGAGTGGGTGAGTGAGTGTGTGGGTGAGTGTGTGAATGAGTGTACAGGTGAGTGTATGGATGAGTGAGTGAGTGGGTGGGTGAGTGAGTGTGTGGGTGAGTGTGTGGGTGAGTGTGTGGGTGAGTGTATGGGTGAGTGTATGGATGAGTGAGTGAGTGGGTGAGTGAGTGAGTGTGTGGGTGAGTGTATGGGTGAGTGTGTGAGTGAGTGGGTGAGTGAGTGAGTGTGTGGGTAAGTGAGTGTACGGGTGAGTGTATGGATGAGTGTGTGAATGAGCGTGTGAATGAGTGTATGGATGAGTGAGTGTGTGAGTGAGTGTGTGAATGAGTGTGCGGGTGAGCGTATGGATGAGTGGGTGAGTGAGTGTGGGTGAGTGTATGGATGAGTGGGTGAGTGAGTGTGTGGGTGAGTGAGTGGGTGAGTGTGTGAATGAGTGTACGGGTGAGTGTATGGTTGAGTGAGTGAGTGAATGAGTGAGTGAGTGTATGGATGAGTGAGTGTACGGGTGAGTGTGTGGATGAGTGTGTGAATGAGTGTATGGATGAGTGGGTGAGTGTGTGAGTGTGTGTGTGAGTGTGTGGGTGAGTGTACGGGTGAGTGTATGAATGAGTGGGTGAGTGAGTGGGTGAGTGAGTGTATGGGTAAGTGTATGGATGAGTGTGTGAATGAGTGTGTGAATGAGTGTATGGATGAGTGAGTGTATGGATGAGTGAGTGTATGAGTGAGTGTGCGGGTGAGTGTATGGATGAGTGGGTGAGTGAGTGTGTGGGTGAGTGTGTGGGTGAGTGTGTGGGTGAGTGTGTGGGTGAGTGTGTGAATGAGTGTACGGGTGAGTGTATGGTTGAGTGAGTGAGTGTATGGATGAGTGAGTGTACGGGTAAGTGTGTGGATGAGTGAGTGAGTGTGTGGGTGAGTGTGTGAATGAGTGTATGGATGAGTGTGTGTGTGAGTGTGTGTGTGAGTGTGTGGGTGAGTGTACGGGTGAGTGTATGAATGAGTGGGTGAGTGAGTGGGTGGGTGGGTGAGTGAGTGTGTGGGTGAGTGAGTGGGTGAGTGTGTGAATGAGTGTACGGGTGAGTGTATGGTTGAGTGAGTGAGTGTATGGATGAGTGAGTGTACGGGTGAGTGTGTGGATGAGTGAGTGAGTGAGTGTGTGGATGAGTGTGTGAATGAGTGAGTGTACGGGTGAGTGTGTGGATGAGTGAGTGAGTGAGTGTGTGGGTGAGTGTGTGGGTGAGCGTACGTGTGAGCGTACGGGTGAGTGTGTGGATGAGTGAGTGAGTGAATGAGTGTGTGAATGAGTGTATGGATGAGTGAGTGTGTGTGTGTGAGTGTGTGGGTGAGCGTACGTGTGAGTGTATGGGTGTGTGGATGAGTGAGTGAATGAGTGTGTGAATGAGTGTGTGAATGAGTGTATGGAAGAGTGAGTGTGTGTGTGTGAGTGTGTGTGTGAGCGTACGTGTGAGTGTACGGGTGAGTGTATGAATGAGTGGGTGAATGAGTGGGTGGGTGGGTGAGTGAGTGTGTGGGTGAGTGTGTGAGCGTACGTGTGAGTGTACGGGTGAGTGTATGGTTGAGTGAGTGAGTGTATGGATGAGTGAGTGTACGGGTGAGTGTGTGGTAGAGTGAGTGAGTGAGTGTGTGGGTGAGTGTGTGGATGAGTGTGTGGATGAGTGCGTGAATGAGTGTATGGATGAGTGAGTGAGTGTGTGTGAGTGTGTGGGTGAGTGTACGTGTGAGCGTACGGGTGAGTGTGTGAGCGTACGGGTGTGTGGATGAGTGAGTGTGTGGGTGAGTGAGTGAGTGTGAGCGTGTGGGTGAGCGTGTGAGTGTGTGAGCGTACGGGTGTGTGGATGAGTGATTGAGTGTACGGGTGAGTGTATGGATGAGTGTGTGGGTGAGTGTGTGGGTGAGTGTGTGGATGAGTGTGTGAATGAGTGTGTGGGTGAGTGTGTGAATGAGTGAGTGAGTGTGTGAGTGTGTGAGCGTACGTGTGAGTGTGCGAGCGGGCCGCGTGCGTGGACTCACGTGGGCCCACCCTCAGGGCCTGCGCGCTAATTCGGCGCAGGGTGTTGGGGAGCGCCTGGGTGAAGAAGTTCGCGAAGGCTCGCTGCTCGAAGGGCGAGAGGCTGAAGGTGACAACGTGCCTCACGCGTGCCAGCCGCCCAAACTCAAGGTGGTCGCCCCCCATCGCTGCAGAGCTGCGGGGAGAAGATGGTGGGGGGGGGGGAGGGGAGGGGGAGGGGTGTGGATGGGAGGAAGAGCGGGTACATTGGTGGGAGGGTGGACGAGTGGGCGGGTGGGTGGGTGGGTGAGTGGGTGGGTGAGCGAGTGGGTGGGCGGGCGAGTGGGTGGGCGGGCGAGTGGGTGGGTGGGCGAGTGGGTGGGCGGGCGAGTGGGTGGGTGGGCGAGTGGGTGGGCGAGTGGGTGGGTGGGCGAGTGCGTGGGCGGGTGAGTGGGTGGGCGAGTGGGTGGGTGGGCGAGTGGGTTGGCGGGCTGGTGGGTGGGCGAGTGGGTGGGTGGGCGAGTGGGTGGGCGAGTGGGTGGGTGGGCGAATGGGTGGGCGGGTGGGTGGGTGGGCGGGTGGGCGAGTGGGTGGGTGGGCGGGCGGGTGGGTGAGCGGGCGGATGGGCGAGTGGGCGGATGGGCGAGTGGGTGGATGGGCGAGTGGGTGGATGGGTGAGTGGGTGGATGGGCGAGTGGGTGGATGGGCGAGTGGGTGGATGGGCGAGTGGGTAGATGGGCGAGTGGTTTGATGGGCGAGTGGGTGGATGGGCGAGTGGGTGGATGAGCGAGTGGGTGGATGAGCGAGTGCGTGGATGGGCGAGTGGGTGGATGGGCGAGTGGGTGGATGAGCGAGTGGGTGGATGAGCGAGTGGGTGGATGGGCGAGCGGGTGGATGGGCGAGCGGGTGGATGGGCGAGCGGGTGGATGGGCGAGCGGGTGGATGGGCGAGTGGGTGGATGAGCGAGTGTGTGGATGGGCGAGTGGGTGGATGGGCGAGTGGGTGGATGAGCGAGTGGGTGGATGAGCGAGTGGGTGGATGAGCGAGTGGGTGGATGGGCGAGTGGGTGGATGGGCGAGCGGGTGGATGGGCGAGTGGTTGGATGGGCGAGTGGGAGGATGAGCGAGTGGGTGGATGGGCGAGTGGATGGATGGGCGAGTAGGTGGATGGGCGAGTGGTTGGATGGGCGAGTGGGTGGATGGGCGAGTGGGTGGATGGGCGAGTGGGTGGATGGGCGAGTGGGTGGATGGGCGAATGGGTGGATGGGCGAGTGGGTGGATGGGCGAGTGGGTGGATGGGCGAGTGGGCGGATGGGCGAGTGGATGGATGGGCGAGTGGGTGGATGGGCGAGTGGGTGGATGGGCGAGTGGGTGGATGGGCGAGTGGGTGGATGGGCGAATGGGTGGATGGGCGAGTGGGTGGATGGGCGAGTGGGTGGATGGGCGAGTGGGCGGATGGGCGAGTGGATGGATGGGCGAGTGGGTGGATGGGCGAGTGGGTGGATGGGCGAGTGGGTGGATGGGCAAGTGGGTGGATGGGCGATTGGGTGGATGGGTACATTAGTCAGTGGGTGGGCTAGGTGAAAGGAGACACAGGCAGGAAGGAGACATCCGCTACCACCACCACTACCACACCTCTTTTCCCCTCTTCCCGAAGGCAGTTAGCGCCGCACTGCAAATACGGCGTCCCGAGTTCGACTCCCGCTCAAGCCCATCGCTAACACCCAGTGACGGCGATTCTCTCAAACGGTCCTGGGCCTCCCCTAGGTCGCCTCGACCTCAAATTAGTAGCAGGTGCGGTGAGAGGGTGAGTGGGCGGGTGAGTGGGGGGGTGAGTGGGCGAGTGGGTGGGCGAGTGGGTGGGTGGACTGGGTGAGTGGGTGGGTGAGTGGGTGGGTGGATTGGGTGAGTGTGTGGGTGGGTTTGCGGCCTCCCCTAAGGTCGACTCGTCCTCAAATTATTATCCGGTGCGGTGTGCAGTGAAACATCTGGAGACAGAGGCAGCCGGCCGAGGTGCCGGCCACACCAACCCCCACTACGCGCGCCACATTCCTGGCCGTAAGTGCGACTAAAGGCTCTACCGGGGGATCTTTGTCTTCCTGTGTGTGTGGGTGGCTGGGCATGCGGGTCACGTGACCCGCATGCAAAGGCCACCGGCATGCCCAAGCGGCGTTTGTTTGGCCGGACAGAGGGGGCTCGTGGAGGACGCCGCTACTGGGCAGTGCCAGGCTAGGTGAACCCCGAGGCTACTGGGCAGTTTGGAGGCAATTCGCCCCACCAGGAACAACGGCGGAGGGCGGAGGGGCGACGCTCACAACAACGAGCGGCGCTGCGCCGGGCGGATAAAACGCAGCGAGTTGGCACAGTGGGGAGCCCAGTTTTTGGTGCAGCTGCACCTAGCCTGGCACAGCAGTCAATCCACCGGGAACCTGGGTCTATCCTGTGACCTCTTCCTCATGCACATAGCCTGGCACAGCAGTCAACCCATGGCATCTGCTGGGTCTGACCAGTGACCTCCACCTGCACCTAGCCTGGCACAGCAGTCAACCCATGGCACCTGCTGGGTCTATCACGTGACCTCCTCCACCTGCACCTAGCCTGGCACAGCAGTACAACCCATGCCACCTGCTGGGTCTATCACGTGACCTCCTCCTCATGCACCTAGCCTGGCACAGCAGTACAACCAATAGCACCTGCTGGGTCTGTCCCGTGACCTCCTCCTGGTGCACCTAGCCTGGCACAGCAGTACAACCCATGGCATCTGCAGGGTCTGTCCCGTGACCTCCTCCTCATGCACCTAGCCTGGCACAGCAGTCAACCCATGGCACCTGCAGGGTCTGTCCCGTGACCTCCTCGTGCACCTAGCCTGGCACAGCAGTCAACCCCTGGCACCTGCAGGGTCTGACCAGTGACCTCCTCGTGCACCTAGCCTGGCACAGCAGTCAACCCACGGCACCTGCAGGGTCTGTCCCGTGACCTCCTCGTGCACCTAGCCTGGCACAGCAGTCAACCCATGGCACCTGCAGGGTCTGATCAGTGACCTCCTCGTGCACCTAGCCTGGCACAGCAGTCAACCCATGGAACCTGGAGGCTCTGTCCCGTGACCTCCTCCTTGTGCACCTAGCCTGGCACAGCAGTCAACCCACGGCACCTGCAGGGTCTGTCCCGTGACCTCCTCATGCACCTAGCCTGGCACAGCAGTCAACCCATGGCACCTGCTGGGTCTGTCCCGTGACCTCCTGCACCTGCACCTAGCCTGGCACAGCAGTCAACCCACGGCACCTGCAGGGTCTGTCCCGTGACCTCCTCGTGCACCTAGCCTGGCACAGCAGTCAACCCACGGCACCTGCAGGGTCTGTCCCGTGACCTCCTCGTGCACCTAGCCTGGCACAGCAGTACAACCCATGGCACATGCTGGGTCTGTCCCGTGACCTCCTCCTCATCCTGGTGCACCTAGCCTGGCACGAGCGACGTGCGGCGAACGCTGGCTATCGTTGCTATTGAGGTTCGACCAAAGAGAACCCCCCCCCCCCCCAATTTAGCGTCCGACGTTTCGGCCCAAGGAGCTCCGTTTACAGAGGCCTTAGCGTTAGGCCTAAGGCCCCGTCTCCTCTGAGGCGAATTTATTTAATTTAAAAAAAAACTAATTTTTTTTGTTTAAACTTCGACGCGCGAGGTAAACGTTTTAACGAAAGTAAAATAAAATAAAAAGGCGGTCTTAGAATCTGTTTTTGTTTAAAAAAAAACGTTTTAAGAATAATTCGGCACGCGCGACACCCATACCTTGAAGGTCGCCTTCGCGTTAATGACACCGAAGGGGAGCTGCGTGATGACGTCAGCACGTCGCAAGTGCTGACGTATTGACGTGATGACGTCAACACGTCACGGCGCGCCGCACCAAACCCCTCCCACCACCCCACCCTGTGACCTTTAAGGTCGCCATCTTGTAAAAACATGGCGCGGCGGCGAAGTCGACGCCGTCGCGCGCGCGCCTGATGATGACGTCGGCGCCGTCTCGCG
This sequence comes from Petromyzon marinus, assembly GCF_010993605.1. Taxonomy (NCBI): domain Eukaryota; kingdom Metazoa; phylum Chordata; class Hyperoartia; order Petromyzontiformes; family Petromyzontidae; genus Petromyzon; species Petromyzon marinus. Next base: position 154,344 of record NW_022638244.1, read on the forward strand.
CGCGCGCCTGATGATGACGTCGACGCGTCTCGCGCGCGCGCCTGATGACGTCGCCGCAAACTCAGCGCGTTTGCATTTCGTAGCACGGATAAGCAGCGGGCGTCCGCTGTCAGCCGCTCGGCGCGGCGGCGCTTCGTGCTTATCCGTTGTAGGTTTATTTGTTTCCGGGGTCGCCGTCTTTACCCGGATGCGAAAGCACGTGGTGGTTGGAGGTCTTACTCCTCTGTCTTTCTCGCTCGCTCTCTCTCTCTCTCTTAGGCAGGGCCTCGACCCGAAACGTCGGACTGCTTGCTTAAAAAAAAGGGCGCGCGGCGCGCTAGCCACGAGCGCGTTGCTAACTAGCGCTTAGCTAGTAATAGTAATAATAACTGCTACTACCACCTCCACACTAACTAGTACTGCAGTCACGAAAGCTTTAAATCAAAATTTACTCGCCCCCTGTCACTAATTAGTACTGGTCCACCTCCACCCCTCCATCTCTTCTGTCTCTACCCCTGTAGGCGGCACAGATGGTTCGTTTCAAACACAGGTGAGTGCACCAGAGTAAGCCTGGTCCCGTCGTGGGCACGTGGAGTGGCGTTTAACGTGTGGTGGTGGGGGGGAAGTCTTATCTCCTCCTGGGGTGACTGTGTGGGTGAGTGTATGTATGAGTGAGTGTGTGAGTGAGTGTATGAGTGAGTGTGTGGGTGAGTGAGTGAGTGTATGAGTGAGTGAGTGTATGAGTGAGTGAGTGTGTGAGTGAGTGTATGAGTGAGTGAGTGTGTGAGTGAGTGTATGAGTGAGTGTATGAGTGAGTGAGTGTGTGAGTGAGTGAGTGTATGAGTGAGTGAGTGTGTGAGTGAGTGTATGAGTGAGTGTATGAGTGAGTGAGTGTGTGAGTGAGTGAGTGTATGAGTGAGTGAGTGTGTGAGTGAGTGTATGAGTGAGTGAGTGAGTGTATGAGTGAGTGTATGAGTGAGTGTGTGAGTGAGTGTATGAGTGAGTGAGTGTATGAGTGAGTGTATGAGTGAGTGTATGAGTGAGTGAATGAGTAAGTGTATGAGTGAGTGAGTGTATAACTGAGTGTGTGAGTGAGTGCATGAGTGAGTGAGTGTAACAGTGAGTGAGTGTATGAGTGAGTGAGTGTATGTGTGAGTGAGTTATGAGTGAGTGTATGAGTGAGTGAGTGAGTGTATGAGTGAGTGTATGAGTGAGTGTATGAGTGAGTGTATGAGTGAGTGAGTGTATGAGTGAGTGAGTGTAACAGTGAGTGTATGAGTGAGTGAGTGTATGAGTGAGTGTATGAGTGAGTGAATGAGTGAGTGTAACAGTGAGTGTATGAGTGAGTGAGTGTATGAGTGAGTGAGTGTAACAGTGAGTGTATGAGTGAGTGAGTGTATGAGTGAGTGTATGAGTGAGTGAGTGTATGAGTGAGTGTATGAGTGAGTGAGTGAATGAGTGTATGAGTGAGTGTATGAGTGAGTGAGTGTATGAGTGAGTGAGTGTGTGAGTGAGTGTATGAGTGAGTGAGTGAGTGTATGAGTGAGTGTATGAGTGAGTGTGTGAGTGAGTGTATGAGTGAGTGAGTGTATGAGTGAGTGTGTGAGTGAGTGTGTGAGTGAGTGTATGAGTGAGTGAGTGTATGAGTGAGTGAGTGTATGAGTGAGTGAGTGAGTGTATGAGTGAGTGTATGAGTGAGTGTATGAGTGAGTGAATAAGTGTGTGAGTGAGTGTATGAGTGAGTGTGTGGGTGAGTGAGTGTATGAGTGAGTGTATGAGTGAGTGAGTGAGTGTGTGAGTGAGTGAATGAGTGTATGAGTGAGTGTATGAGTGAGTGTGTGGGTGAGTGAGTTTACGAGTGAATGAATGAGTGTATGAGTGAGTGTATGAGTGAGTGAGTGTATGAGTGAGTGAGTGTATGAGTGAGTGAGTGTATGAGTGAGTGTATCAGTGTATGAGTGAGTGAGTGTGAGTGAATGAGTGAGTGAGTGTATGAGTGAGTGAGTGTATGAGTGAGTGAGTGTATGAGTGAGTGAGTGTATGAGTGAGTGAGTGTATGAGTGAGTGTGTGAGTGAGTGTAACAGTGAGTGTATGAGTGAGTGAGTATGAGTGAATGAGTGAGTGTGTGAGTGAGTGTATAAGTGAGTGAGTGTATGAGTGAGTGAGTGTATGAGTGAGTGAGTGTGTGAATGAGTGTGTGAGTGAGTGTAACAGTGAATGAGTGTAATAGTGAGTGAGTGTAACAGTGAGTGAGTGTGTGAGTGAGTGTAACAGTGAGTGAGTGTAACAGTAAGTGAGTGTAACAGTGAGTGAGTGTGTGAGTGAGTGTAACAGTGAGTGAGTGAGTGTATGAGTGAGTGAGTGTGTGAGTGAGTGTAACAGTTAGTGAGTGTATGAGTGAGTGAGTGTGTGAGTGAGTGTAACAGTGAGTGAGTGTAACAGTGAGTGAGTGAGTGTAACAGTGAGTGAGTGTAACAGTGAGTAAGTGTAACAGTGAGTGAGTGTAACAGTGAGTGAGTGTAACAGTGAGTGAGTGTGTGAGTGAGTGTGTGAGTGAGTGTAACAGTGAGTGAGTGTGTGAGTGTAACAGTGAGTGAGTGTAACAGTGAGTGAGTGTAACAGTGAGTGAGTGTGTGAGTGAGTGTAACAGTGAGTGAGTGTAACAGTGAGTGAGTGTGTGAGTGAGTGTAACAGTGAGTGAGTGTAACAGTGAGTGAGTGAGTGTAACAGTGAGTGTGTGAGTGAGTGTAACAGTGAGTGAGTGTGTGAGTGAGTGTATGAGTGAGTGTGTGAGTGTAACAGTGAGTGAGTGTAACAGTGAGTGAGTGTAACAGTGAGTGAGTGTAACAGTGAGTGAGTGTAACAGTGAGTGAGTGAGTGTGTGAGTGAGTGTAACAGTGAGTGAGTGTGTGAGTGTAACAGTGAGTGTAACAGTGAGTGAGTGTAACAGTGAGTGTAACAGTGAGTGTAACAGTGAGTGAGTGTAACAGTGAGTGTAACAGTGAGTGTAACAGTGAGTGAGTGTAACAGTGAGTGAGTGTATGAGTGAGTGAGTGAGTGTATGAGTGATTGAGTGAGTGTATGAGTGAGTGTGTGAGTGAGTGTAACAGTGAGTGAGTGAGTGTATGAGTGATTGAGTGAGTGTATGAGTGAGTGTGTGAGTGAGTGTAACAGTGAGTGAGTGAGTGTAACAGTGAGTGAGTGTAACAGTGAGTGTAACAGTGAGTGATTGTGTGTGCGGCGTGCGTGCGGTGCCAGGTACCTGCTGTGTGAGGTGAGACTTCCTCCCCTGCGACCGCTGCGCCAGTTACTCCACCACCGCTCCGTGCGCTCGGCACTCCGCCTGGCCATCGCCGAGATGCACGGAGACTACGGACTCGCAGCCTGTGAGGCCGGACTCGCAGGTACTCGCCTACTCGCTCAACTACTCACTCAACTACTCGCTCAACTACTCACTCAACTACTCACTCAACTACTCACTCAACTACTCACTCGCCTACTCACCTACTCGCTCAACTACTCACTCAACTACTCACTCAACTACTCACTCAACTACTCACTCAACTACTCGCTCACCTACTCGCTCAACTACTCACTCGCCTACTCACCTACTCGCTCAACTACTCACTCAACTACTCACTCAACTACTCACTCAACTACTCACTCGCCTACTCACCTACTCGCTCAACTACTCACTCAACTACTCACTCACCTACTCACTCACCTGTTCACCTACTCGCTCACCTACTCACTCAACTACTCACTCAACTACTCGCCTACTCACTCAACTACTCACTCAACTACTCACTCAACTACTCACTCACCTACTCACTCACCTGTTCACCTACTCACTCAACTACTCACTCGCCTGCTCACTCAACTACTCACTCACCTACTCACCTGCCCACTCGCCTACTCGCTCAACTACTCACTCACCTACTCAATCGCCTACTCACTCAACTACTCACTCAACTACTCACTCAACTACTCACTCAACTACTCACTCACCTACTCACTCGCCTACTCACCTACTCGCTCAACTACTCACTCAACTACTCACTCAACTACTCGCTCAACTACTCGCTCAACTACTCACTCAACTACTCACTCAACTACTCACTCAACTACTCACTCGCCTACTCACCTACTCGCTCAACTACTCACTCAACTACTCACTCAACTACTCACTCAACTACTCACTCGCCTACTCACCTACTCGCTCAACTACTCACTCAACTACTCACTCACCTACTCACTCACCTGTTCACCTACTCGCTCACCTACTCACTCAACTACTCACTCAACTACTCGCCTACTCACTCAACTACTCACTCAACTACTCACTCAACTACTCACTCAACTACTCACTCACCTACTCACTCACCTGTTCACCTACTCACTCAACTACTCACTCGCCTGCTCACTCAACTACTCACTCACCTACTCACCTGCCCACTCGCCTACTCGCTCAACTACTCACTCACCTACTCAATCGCCTACTCACTCAACTACTCACTCAACTACTCACTCAACTACTCACTCAACTACTCACTCACCTACTCACTCGCCTACTCACCTACTCGCTCAACTACTCACTCAACTACTCACTCAACTACTCACTCACCTACTCACTCAACTACTCACTCAACTACTCACTCAACTACTCACTCGCCTACTCACCTACTCGCTCAACTACTCACTCAACTACTCACTCAACTACTCACTCAACTACTCACTCGCCTACTCACCTACTCGCTCAACTACTCACTCAACTACTCACTCACCTACTCACTCACCTGTTCACCTACTCGCTCACCTACTCACTCAACTACTCACTCAACTACTCGCCTACTCACTCAACTACTCACTCAACTACTCACTCAACTACTCACTCACCTACTCACTCACCTGTTCACCTACTCACTCAACTACTCACTCGCCTGCTCACTCAACTACTCACTCACCTACTCACCTGCCCACTCGCCTACTCGCTCAACTACTCACTCACCTACTCACTCACCTACTCACTCAACTACTCACTCAACTACTCACTCAACTACTCACTCAACTACTCACTCACCTACTCACTCGCCTACTCACCTACTCGCTCAACTACTCACTCAACTACTCACTCAACTACTCACTCACCTACTCACTCAACTACTCACTCAACTACTCAATCAACTACTCACTCGCCTACTCACCTACTCACTCACCTGTTCACCTACTCACTCACTCACTCACCTACTCACTCACCTACTCACCTACTCCCTCACCTATTCACCTACTCGCTCACCTACTCGCTCACCTACTCACTCACCTACTCACCTACTCACTCACCTACTCACCTACTCACTCACCTACTCGCTCACCTACTCACTCACCTACTCACTCAACTACTCACTCAACTACTCACTCGCCTACTCACTCACCTACTCACTCAACTACTCACTCAACTACTCACTCGCCTACTCACTCACCTACTCACTCAACTACTCACTCAACTACTCACTCACCTACTCACCTACTCGCTCACCTACTCGCTCACCTACTCACTCACCTACTCACCTACTCACTCACCTACTCACCTACTCACTCACCTACTCGCTCATCTACTCGCTCACCTACTCACTCACCTACTCACCTACTCACTCACCTACTCGCTCACCTACTCGCTCACCTACTCACTCACCTACTCACTCACCTACTCACTCACCTGTTCACCTACTCACCTATTCACTCACCTACTCACTCACCTACTCGCTTACCTACTCACTCACCTACTCACTCACCTACTCACTCACCTACTCACCTACTCACTCACCTACTCACTCACCTCACCTACTCACTCACCCACTCACCTACTCACTCACCCACTCACTCACTCACCCACTCACCTACTCACCCTACTCACCTACTCACTCACCTACTCACCCACTCACCTACCCACTCACCCACTCACCTACCCACTCACCTACTCACCTACCCACTCACCTACCCACTCACCTACTCACTCACTTACCCACTCACCTACTCACTCACCTACTCACTCACCTACTCACTCACCTGTTCACCTACTCACCTACTCACCCACCCACTCACCCACTCACCTGTTCACCTACTCACCTACTCACTCACCCACTCACCTACTCACTCACCTACTCACTCACCTACTCACTCACCCACTCACCTACTCACTCACTTACCCACTCACCTACCCACCCACCTACTCACTCACCCACTCACCTACCCACCCACCTACTCACTCACCCACTCACCTACTCACTCACCTACTCACTCACCCAGTCACCTACTCACTCACCTACTCACTCACCCACTCACCTACTCACTCACCTACTCGCTCACCTACTCACTCACCTACTCACTCACCTACTCACTCACCCACTCACCTACCCACTCACCCACTCACCTACTCACTCACCTACCCACTCACCTACTCACTCACCTACCCACTCACTCACCTACCTCACTCACCTATTCACTCACCCACTCACCTACTCACTCACCTACCCACCTACTCACTCACTCACCCACTCACCCACTCACCCACTCACCTACTCACCTACTCACTCACCCACTCACTCACTCACCCTACTCACCTACTCACTCACCCACTCACCTACCCACTCACCTACTCACTCACCCACTCACCTACCCACTCACCTACTCACCTACTCACCCACTCACCTACTCACTCACCTACTCACTCACCCACTCACCTACTCACCCCACTCACCCACTCACCTACTCACTCACTCACCCACTCACCCACTCACCCTACCCACCTACTCACCCCACTCACCCACTCACCTACTCACCCACCCACTCACCCACTCACCTGTTCACCTACTCACCTACTCACTCACCCACTCACCTACTCACTCACCTACTCACTCACCTACTCACTCACCCACTCACCTACTCACTCACTTACCCACTCACCTACCCACCCACCTACTCACTCACCCACTCACCTACCCACCCACCTACTCACCCACTCACCTACTCACTCACCTACTCACTCACCCAGTCACCTACTCACTCACCTACTCACTCACCCACTCACCTACTCACTCACCTACTCACTCATCTACTCGCTCACCTACTCACTCACCTACTCACTCACCCACTCACCTACCCACTCACCCACTCACCTACTCACTCACCTACCCACTCACTCACCTACCTCACTCACCTATTCACTCACCCACTCACTCACTCACCCTACTCACCTACTCACTCACCCACTCACCTATCCACTCACCTACTCACTCACCCACTCACCTACCCACTCACCTACTCACCCCACTCACCCACTCACCTACTCACTCACTCACCCACTCACCCACTCACCCTACCCACCTACTCACCCCACTCACCCACTCACCTACTCACTCACCTACTCACTTACCCACTCACCTACTCACCCCACTCACCCACTCACCTACTCACTCACTCACCCACTCACCCACTCACCCTACCCACCTACTCACCCCACTCACCCACTCACCTACTCACCCACCCACTCACCCACTCACCTGTTCACCGACTCACCTACTCACTCACCCACTCACCTACTCACTCACCTACTCACTCACCTACTCACTCACCCACTCACCTACTCACTCACTTACCCACTCACCTACCCACCCACCTACTCACTCACCCACTCACCTACCCACCCACCTACTCACTCACCCACTCACCTACTCACTCACCTACTCACTCACCCAGTCACCTACTCACTCACCTACTCACTCACCCACTCACCTACTCACTCACCTACTCACTCATCTACTCGCTCACCTACTCACTCACCTACTCACTCACCTACTCACTCACCTACTCACTCACCCACTCACCTACCCACTCACCCACTCACCTACTCACTCACCTACCCACTCACCTACTCACTCACCTACCCACTCACTCACCTACCTCACTCACCTACTCACTCACCCACTCACCCACTCACCTACCCACTCACCTACTCACCCACCTACTCACTCACCCACTCACTCACCTACTCACCCACTCACCTACTCACCCACTCACCCACTCACCTACTCACTCACCCACTCACCTACTCACCCACTCACCCACTCACCTACTCACTCACCTACTCACTCACCTACTCACCTACCCACCCACCTACTCACTCACCCACTCACCTACTCACTCACCTACCCACTCACCCACTCACCTACTCACTCACCTACTTACTCACCCACTCACTCACCCACTCACCTACCCACTCACCCACTCACCCTACCCACCTACTCACTCACTCACCCACTCACCCACTCACCTACTCACTCACCTACTCACCCACTCACCTACTCACCCACTCACCCACTCACCCACTCACCTACCCACTCACCCACCCACTCACCCACTCAACTACCCACCCACCTACCCACCCACCTACTCACTCACCTACCCACTCACTCACTCACCTACCCACCCACCCACTCACCCACTCACCCACTCACCTACTCACCCACCCAGTCACCCACTCACCCACTCACCCACCCACTCACCCACCCACCCACTCACCTACCCACTCACCTACTCACCCACCCACCCACCTACCCACCCACCCACTCACCCACTCACCCACCCACTCACCCACCCACCCACCCACTCACCCACCCACCCACCCACCCACTCACCCACCCACCCACTCACCCACTCACCTACCCACCCACCCACCCACTCACCCACTCACCCACTCAACTACCCACCCACCTACCCACCCACCTACTCACTCACCTACCCACTCACTCACTCACCTACCCACCCACCCACTCACCCACTCACCCACTCACCTACTCACCCACCCAGTCACCCACTCACCCACTCACCCACCCACTCACCCACCCACCCACTCACCCACCCACTCACCCACCCAACCACTCACCTACCCACCCACCCACTCACCCACTCACCCACCCACTCACCCACCCACCCACCCACCCACCCACTCACCCACCCACCCACCCACTCACCCACCCACCCACTCACCCACCCACCCACTCACCCACTCACTTACCCACCCACTCACCCACCCACTCACTCACTCACCCACTCACCCACCCACTCACCTACTCACCCACCCCACTCACCCACTCACCTACCCACCCACCTACTCACCCACTCACCTACTCACTCACCTGTTCACCTACTCACTCACTCACCAACTCACCCACTCACCCACTCACTCACTCACTCACCCACTCACCCACCCACCCACCTACTCACCCACTCACCCACCCACTCACCCACCCACCTACCCACTCACCCACCCACCCACCTACTCACCACCCCGCGTGTGTGACTAGTGAAGTATGTGAACGCCCACACGGGCTCGGTGCTGATCCGGGTTCGTCAGCGCAGCCTCCAGCTACTGACGTCGGCGCTGGCCGTCATCACCAGCCTGCAGCAGCAGCAGCAGCGTTCCCCCTGTGCCTTCCACCTGCTGCACGTGGGTGGTGAGTGACTCGCTCACTCGCTCGCCACTAGCAGACTCACTCACCACAGAGAGTATCCACAGACTCACTCACACAGAGACACCCACAGACTCACTCACACAGAGACCCAGAGACTCACTCACACAGAGACCCACAGACTCACACAGACTCACTCACCACAGAGTATCCACAGACTCACTCACACAGAGACACCCACAGACTCACTCACACAGAGACCCAGAGACTCACTCACACAGAGACCCACAGACTCACACAGACTCACTCACCACAGAGAGCCACAGACTCACTCACACAGAGACCCACAGACTCACTCACACAGAGAGCCACAGACTCACTCACACAGACACACAGACTCACTCACACAGACACCCACAGACTCACTCACACAGAGACCCACAGACTCACTCACACAGAAAGCCACAGACTCACTCATACAGAGACCCACAGACTCACACAGAGACCCACAGACTCACTCACACAGAGACCCACAGACTCACTCACACAGAGAGCCACAGACTCACTCACACAGAGACCCACAGACTCACTCACACAGAGACCCACAGACTCACCACACAGAGTGCCACAGACTCACTCACACAGAGACCCACAGACTCACTCACACAGAGACCCACAGACTCACTCACACAGAGAGCCACAGACACTCTCACACAGAGACCCACAGACTCACTCACCACACAGAGACCCACAGACTCACTCACACAGAGACCCACAGACTCACTCACACAGAGACCCACAGACACACTCACACAGAGACTCACAGACTCACACAGAGACCCACAGACTCACTCACACAGAGAGCCACAGACTCACTCACACAGAGAGTATCCACAGACTCACTCACACAGAGACCCACAGACTCACACAGAGACCCACAGACTCACTCACACAGAGACCCACAGACTCACTCACACAGAGAGCCACAGACTCACGCAGAGACCCACAGACTCACTCACACAGAGAGCCACAGACTCACACACACAGAGACCCACAGATTCACACAGAGACCCACAGACTCACTCACACAGAGAGCCACAGACTCACACACACAGAGAGCCACAGACTCACTCACGCAGAGAGCCACAGACTCACTCACACAGAGAGCCACAGACTCACACAGAGACCCACAGACTCACTCACACAGAGACCCACAGACTCACACAGAGACCCACAGACTCACTCACACAGAGACCCACAGACTCACTCACACAGAGACCCACACACTCACTCACACAGAGACCCACAGACTCACTCACACAGAGACCCACAGACTCACTCACACAGAGACCCACAGACTCACTCACACAGAGACCCACAGAATCACCACACAGAGACCCACAGACTCACTCACACAGAGACCCACAGACTCGCTCACACAGAGAGCCACAGACTCACCACACAGAGACCCACAGACTCACTCACACAGAGAGCCACAGACTCACTCACACAGAGACTCACTCACACAGAGACCCACAGACTCACCACACAGAGACCCACAGACTCACTCACACAGAGACCCACAGACTCACTCACACAGAGACCCACAGACTCACTCACACAGAGACCCACAGACTCACTCACACAGAGACCCACAGAATCACCACACAGAGACCCACAGACTCACTCACACAGAGACCCACAGACTCACTCACACAGAGAGCCACAGACTCACCACACAGAGACCCACAGACTCACTCACACAGAGAGCCACAGACTCACCACACAGAGACCCACAGACTCACTCACACAGAGAGCCACAGACTCACTCACACAGAGACTCACTCACACAGAGACCCACAGACTCACCACACAGAGACCCACAGACTCACTCACACAGAGACCCACAGACTCACTCACACAGAGACCCACAGACTCACTCACACAGAGACCCACAGACTCACTCACACAGAGAGCCACAGACTCACCACACAGAGACCCACAGACTCACTCACACAGAGAGCCACAGACTCACTCACACAGAGACTCACTCACACAGGGACCCACAGACTCACCACACAGAGACCCACAGACTCACTCACACAGAGAGCCACAGACTCACCACACAGAGACCCACAGACTCACTCACACAGAGAGCCACAGACTCACTCACACAGAGACTCACTCACACAGAGACCCACAGACTCACCACACAGAGACCCACAGACTCACTCACACAGAGACCCACAGACTCACTCACACAGGGACCCACAGACTCACTCACACAGAGACCCACAGACTCACTCACACAGAGACCCACAGAATCACCACACAGAGACCCACAGACTCACTCACACAGAGACCCACAGACTCACTCACACAGAGAGCCACAGACTCACCACACAGAGACCCACAGACTCACTCACACAGAGAGCCACAGACTCACTCACACAGAGACTCACTCACACAGAGACCCACAGACTCACCACACAGAGACCCACAGACTCACTCACACAGAGACCCACAGACTCACTCACACAGAGACCCACAGACTCACTCACACAGAGACCCACAGACTCACTCACACAGAGACCCACAGACTCACTCACACAGAGACCCACAGACTCACTCACACAGACTCACCACACAGACACACAGACTCACTCACACAGAGACCCATAGACTCACTCACACAGACTCACCACACAGACACACAGACTCACTCACACAGAGGGCCACAGACTCACTCACACAGAGACCCACACACTCACACAGAGACCCACAGACTCACTCACACTGAGACCCACAGACTCACTCACACAGAGACCCACAGACTCGCTAACACAGAGACCCACAGACACACTCACACAGAGACCCACAGACTCACTCACACAGAGACCCACAGACTCACTCACACAGAGACCCACAGACTTACTCACACAGAGACCCACAGACTCACTCACACAGAGACCCACAGACTCGCACAGAGACCCACAGACTCACACAGAGACCCACAGACTCACACAGAGACACACAGACTCACTCACACAGAGACCCACAGACTCACTCACACAGAGAGCCATAGACTCACACACACAGAGACCCACAAACTCACTCACCCAGAGAGCCACAGACTCACGCAGAGAGCCACAGACTCACTCACACAGAGACCCACAGACTCACTCACACAGAGACCCACAGACTCACTCACACAGAGACCCACAGACTCACTCACACAGAGACCCACAGACTCACTCACACAGAGAGCCACAGACTCACTCACACAGAGAGCCACAGACTCACTCACACAGAGAGCCACAGACTCACTCACACAGAGAGCCACAGACTCACTCACACAGAGAGCCACAGACTCACTCACACAGAGAGCCACAGACTCACTCGCACAGAGACCCACAGACTCACTCACACAGAGAGCCACAGACTCACCACACAGAGACCTACAGACTCACTCACACAGAGAGCCACAGACTCACTCACACAGAGACACCCACAGACTCACTCACACAGAGACCCATAGACTCACTCACACAGAGACCCACAGACTCACTCACGCAGAGACCCACAGACTCACTCACACAGAGACCCACAGACTCAATCACACAGAGACCCACAGACTCACTCACACAGAGACCCACAGACTCACTCACACAGAGACCCACAGACTCACCCACACAGAGAGCCACAGAATAACTCACACAGAGAGCCACAGACTCACTCACACATAGACCCACAGACTCACTCACACAGAGACCCATAGACTCACTAACACAGAGACCCACAGACTCACTCACACAGAGAGCCACAGACTCACTCACACAGAGACTCACTCACACAGAGACCCACACACTCACACAGAGAGCCACAGACTCACTCACACATAGACCCACAGACTCACTCACACAGAGACCCATAGACTCACTAACACAGAGACCCACAGACTCACTCACACAGAGAGCCACAGACTCACTCACACAGAGACTCACTCACACAGAGACCCACACACTCACACAGAGACCCACAGACTCACTCACACAGAGACCCACACACTCACACAGAGACCCACAGACTAACTCACACAGAGTCCCACAGGCTCACTCACACAGAGACCCACAGGCTCACTCACACAGAGACACACAGACTCACTCACACAGACCCACAGACTCACACAGAGACCCACAGACTCACACACACAGAGAGCCACATACTCACTCACACAGAGACCCACAGACTCACTCACACAGAGACCCACAGACACAGAGACCTACAGACTCACGCAGAGAGCCACAGACTCACTCACACAGAGACCCACAGACTCACTCACACAGAGAGCCACAGACTCACTCACACAGAGACCCACAGACTCACTCACACAGAGACCCACAGACTCACTCACACAGAGACCCACAGACTCACTCACACAGAGACCCACAGACTCGCTAACACAGAGACCCACAGACTCACTCACACAGAGACCCACAGACTCACTCACACAGAGACCCACAGACTCACTCACACAGAGACCCACAGACTCACTCACACAGAGACCCACAGACTCACTCACACAGAGACCCACAGACTCACTCACACAGAGACCCACCACACAGAGACCCACAGACTCACTCACACAGAGACCCATAGACTCACACACACAGAGACCCACAGACTCACTCACACAGAGACCCACAGACTCACTCACACAGAGACCCACAGACTCACTCACACAGAGACCCACAGACTCACTCACACAGAGACCCACAGACTCACCACACAGTAACTCACTTGCCACACAGAGAGAGCCATAGACTCAATCACACAGGATACATGAGTGGGTGAGTGAGTGGGTGAATGAGTGTGTGAGTGAGTGAGTGTATGAGTGAGTGAGTGTATGAGTGAGTGAGTGTATGAGTGAGTGAGTGTATGAGTGAGTCAGTGTATGAGTGAGTGAGTGTATGAGATAGTGAGTGTATGAGTGAGTGAGTGTATGAGTGAGTGGGTCAGTGTATGAGTGAGTCAGTGTATAAGATAGTGATTGTATGAGTGAGTGAGTGTATGAGTGAGTCAGTGCGTGTATGAGTGAGTGAGTGAGTGTATGAGTTAGTCAGTGTATGAGATAGTGAGTGTATGAGTGAGTAAGTCAGTGTATGAGTGAGTGAGTGTATGAGTGAGTGAGTCAGTGTATGAGTGAGTGAGTGTATTAGATAGTGATTGTATGAGTGAGTGAGTGTATGAGTGAGTGAGTGTATGAGTGAGTGAGTGAGTGTATGAGTGAGTGAGTCAGTGTATGAGTGAGTGAGTGTATGAGTGAGTGACTGTACGAGTGAGTGTATCAGTGAGTGTGTGTATCAGTGAGTCAGTGTAATGCAGAGAGAGTCTGTTAGTGGATAAGTTGTTATGCGTCTTTGTCTGAGTGAGTGTGTCATTGAGTGAGTGTGTGTGAGTGTATGTGAGGGTGTGCGAGAGCGAGCGAGTGAGTGTGAGTGAGCACTTGCCCCAACAGCACTGCGTGGGCTACACGGGATACCTTTGTCTTTGCGCACCACAGGCACGATTAGAACCTGTCAGAAGTTCCTTCTGAAGCATCACCAGCAGCGTCAGGAGCAACTGTTGAAGGCATGCAACACAGAGGGTAAGTAGGGTTCACGATGGCCGTGTCACTGAGTGAGGTTCACGATGGACGTGTCACTGAGTGGGGTTCACGATGGACGTGTCTCTGGGTGGGGTTCACGATGGACGTGTCACTGAGAGGGGTTCACGATGGACGTGTCTCTGAGTGGGGTTCACGATGGACGTGTCACTGAGTGGGGTTCACGATGGACGTGTCTTTGAGTGGGGTTCACGATGACCGTGTGACTGAGAGGGGTTCACGATGGACGTGTCACTGAGTGGGGTTCACGATGGCCGTGTCTCTGAGTGGGGTTCACGATGGACGTGTCACTGAGTGGGGTTCACGATGGACGTGTCACTGAGTGGGGTTCACGATGGCCGTGTCACTGAGTGGGGTTCACGATGGACGTGTCACTGAGTGGGGTTCACGATGGACGTGTCTCTGAGTGGGGTTCACGATGGACGTGTCACTGAGTGGGGTTCACGATGGACGTGTCACTGGGTGGGGTTCACGATGGACGTGTCACTGAGTGGGGTTCACGATGGCCGTGTCACTGAGTGGGGTTCACGATGGCCGTGTCACTGAGTGGGGTTCACGATGGCCGTGTCACTGAGTGGGGTTCACGATGGACGTGTCACTGAGTGGGGTTCACGATGGACGTGTCTCTGGGTGGGGTTCACGATGGCCGTGTCACTAAATGGGTTCACGATGACCGTGTGACTGAGAGGGCTTCACGATGGCCGTGTCACCGAGAGGGCTTCACGATGGCCGTGTGTTTGTGTCCCCAGAGGAGAGGGAGGCGTTACGAGGAGCCATGGCCATGAGCTGTCCACTGCTGGACAGCGCCGACGATCACGGGGAGTTCTTCGGCGTGGACGTGGAGAGCGCCTGACGGGGCGGGCGACGTTGGGGGAGAGTTGTGGAAGAGTTGTGGGGGGATTGGAGGGAGGAGCGGAGAGGGTGGAGGGAGTACAAGTGCACGGATGGACACACGCAGGCACACACAGACACGAGGATGGACAGGCACACCCACAGAGTGAGTGTGTGTGTGAATATCCCGTGTGAGTGATTGTGCGAGTGAGTGTGTGTGTGTGCGAGTGAGTGAGTGTGTGAGTGTGTGAGTGAGTGAGTGTATGAGTGAGTGAGTGTGAGTGAGTGTGTGTGTGAATATCCCGTGTGAGTGAGTGAGTGTATGAGTGAGTGAGTGTGTGAGTGAGTGAGTGTGTGTGTGAGTGAGTGAGTGTATGAGTGAGTGAGTGAGTGTATGAGTGAGTGAGTGTGTGAGTGAGTGAGTGTGTGAGTGAGTGAGTGTGTGTGTGAGTGAGTGTGTGAGTGAGTGAGTGTGAGTGAGTGAGTGTATGAGTGAGTGAGTGTATGAGTGAGTGTGTGAGTGAGTGAGTGTGAGTGTGTGTGTGAATATGCCGTGTGTGTGAGTGAGTGAGTGTATGAGTGTATGAGTGAGTGTGTGAGTGAGTGTGTGTGTGAGTGAGTGAGTGTGAGTGAGTGTGAGTGTGTGAGTGAGTGTGTGAGTGAGTGTATGACTGAGTGTGTGAGTGAGTGTGAGTGAGTGAGTATCCTATGTGCCGTGACACTGATACGTGGTGATTAAACGATTTCATAGCAAAACCGATTTGCCGTTTTGTGTACCTGGTACCTGTACCTGTGTGTGTATTGTTTGTGTGTGCCACTCATCTCAGTCGATCCGTGGCACTTGCTGGGTCTGTCCCGTGATCTCCTGCACCTAGCCTGGCACAGAAAGGGGGGGGTACAGCTGGTGGTGCATCTACCGCTCATCTAAGTTAGCCAACCCGTGGCACCTGCTGGGTCTGTCCCGTGACCTCCTGTCAGCAGCTATCCCAGGATGGATCGTAGGCAGGCCAGCCAGACTGTTTCTAATTGGCGAAGGTGTTCCATTATGGGGGTCCACGTTTCGCAAGCGTAGAGAAGGGAGGGAATGACCGTGGCCGAGAAGACCTGAAGCTTCGTGCGGAGCGACAGACCAGGTAGCTTCCACACAGCGTTACGCAACCGATGAAAAGATATTGCCGCTCGACTGATTCGGAGTGAGACCTCTGCTGTTAAACCGGAGCCGGTCATGAGCACACTGCCCAGGTATGGGAAACTCTCCACTCTCTCCACAACTGCCCCATCACCGATTGGGAGCTGAGGGGGCGGAGTGTCTGGTGGCACAACATAATCAGGCAGGTGCTTAGTTTTGGTGGGGCTGATGGTAAGAGAGAGACACACACAAGACACAGGGATTGAACCCAGATCTTCACCTGTGCTGGACACGACATTTAAACACGGCCATTATGAACCCTGCAAGAGAGAGACAGACACACAAGACCTAGGGATCGAACCCAGGCCATCAGCTGTACTGGACACTACATTTCAACACGGCCATTATGAACCCTGCAAGAGACACGACCCAGGATTTGAACCCAGATCTTCACCTGTGCTGGACACGACATTTCAACACGGCCATTATGAACCCTGCAAGAGAGACACACAAGACCCAGGGATCGAACTCAGATCTTCACCTGTGCTGGACACGACATTTCAACACGGCCATTATGAACCCTACCAGAGAGACAGACACATAAGACCTAGGGATCGAACCCAGATCTTCACCTGTGCTGACCACCACATCTTTCAACACGGCCATTATGAACCCTGCAAGAGAGAGACAGACACACAAGACCCAGGATTTGAACCCAGGCCATCAGCTGTACTGGACACGACATTTCAACACGGCCATTATGAACCCTGCAAGAGAGAGACAGACACACAAGACCCAGGATTTGAACCAAGATCTTCACCTGTGCTGGACACGGCATCTTTCAACACGGCCATTATGAACCCTGCAAGAGACAGACACACACAAGACCCAGGGATCGAACCCAGATCTTCAGCTGTACTGGACACGACATTTCAACACGGCCATTATGAACCCTACCAGAGAGACACGCACCCAAGACCCAGGGTTTGAACCCAGATCTTCACCTGTGCTGACCACCACATCTTTCAACACGGCCATTATGAACCCTGCAAGAGAGACAGACACGCACCCAAGACCCAGGGATCGACCCCAGATCTTCACCTGTGCTGGACACGACATCTTTCAACACGGCCATTATGAACCCTGCAAGAGAGAGACACACACAAGACCCAGGGATCGAACCCAGGCCATCAGCTGTACTGGACACGACATTTCAACACGGCCATTATGAACCCTGCAAGACAGACACACACAAGACCTAGGGATCGAACCCAGGCCATCAGCTGTACTGGACACGACATTTCAACACGGCCATTATGAACCCTGCAAGAGAGACACACACACAAGACCCAGGGATCGAACCCAGATCTTCACCTGTGCTGGACACGGCATCTTTCAACACGGCCATTATGAACCCTACAAGAGAGAGACACACACAAGACCAAGGGTTTGAACCCAGATCTTCACATGTGCTGGACACGGCATCTTTCAACACAGCCATTAAGAACCCTACCAGAGAGACAGACACACACAAGACCTAGGATTTGAACCCAGATACCTGTGCTGGACACGACATCTTTCAACACGGCCATTATGAACCCTGCAAGAGAGAGACACACACAAGACCTAGGGATCGAACCCAGGCCATCAGCTGTACTGGACACGACATTTCAACACGGCCATTATGAACCCTGCAAGAGAGACACACACAAGACCCAGGGATCGAACCCAGATCCTCACCTGTGCTGGACACGACATTTCAACACAGCCATTATGAACCCTGCAAGAGAGAGACAGACACACACAAGACCTAGGATTTGAACCCAGATCTTCACCTGTACTGGACACGACATCTTTTGTTGTTTTATTATTATTTCTTTTCCTACGTGACTTTGCCGAACGGAGCCAAAGAGCCACGGATCCTCGCGGTCGGGGAAAGCTTCAAGTCTAGAATTGATGACCTCTAGGGGCAGGGCTTTTGCCAGTCTGTCAGAGCTTTCGGCAGGCGACTGGGACGAGAAGTCTCAGCTCATCGAGACGCCGATCTTGATGCCTCCGACGCAGCTTACAGGAACACGACCTGGGCGTGGCTGTCCCTTCGCTCCAGCGCTGCCCTCTGGACGGCTCGGTCCCCTTCAACCCGACGAAGGCCGCTTGCGTTGTGGCCGAAAGTAAAAAAAAACGACAAAAAATCCACGACATTTCGGCCACAACGCAGGCGGCCTCCATCAGGTGAAGGGACCGTGCTGTCACGTACTGTCACGTACTGTCACGTACCGTCACGAGGACAGCGTTGGCATTCCGACGCTGTCCTCTGGACAGCACGGTCCCTTCACCTGATGAAGGCCACTTGTGTTGTGGCCGAAATAAAAAAAAATAAAACGACAAAAAATCCACGACGTTTCGGCCACAACGCAGGCGGCCTTCAATCAGGTGAAGGGACCGTGCTGTCCAGAGGACAGAGTTGGAGTGAAGACAGCCAAGCCCGGTCCGGTCCCTTCACCTGATGAAGGCCGCTTGCGTCGTGGCCCGAAACGTCGTGATTTTTTGGTTGCTTTATTATTATTTTTTACCCACGTGACTTTGCCGAACGGAGCCAAAGGGCGTGGATTCGTCGCGGTTGGGGAAAGCTTCAAATCTAGAAAAAACAATTTTAGTTTTTTTCACGGGCCGGGGGGTGGGGAGTGGGAGGGTTGTTCATCGTTGAGTCTTTCCCCCTGGTCGAAGAAGCTCTTCCGGCTGACGTTTAGTTATTGAACTCATGTCGGCTACGAGGGGTTAGAGCTTGTGGGGCGGGCGGGGGGGGGGGGGCACGCACGGACTCGCCGCTCTCACAACACCACTGCCCACCACACCACTAGTCACCACACCACTAGTCACCACACCACTAACCACCACTACCCTACCCACCACACCACTAACCACCACACCACCAACTACCTACCACACCACTACGCTACCCACCAGACCACTATCCACCACACCACTACCGTACCCACCACACCACTACCCTTCCCACCACACCACTGCCCTACCCACCACACCACTACCCTACCCACCACACCACTATCCTACCCACCACACCACACACCACACCACTGCCCTACCCACCAGACCACTACCCACCACACCACTACCCTACCCACCACACCACTATCCTACCCACCACACCACCATCCACCACACCACTACCCACCACACCACATCCCTACCCACCACACCACTACCCACCACACCACTGTCCACCACACCACTACCCTACCCACCACAACACACCACTTCCCACCACACCACTGCCCTACCAACCACACCACACCACTACCCTCTACACCCTTCACACCACACCACCAACTACCCACCACACCCACCCACCAGACCACCACGCCCACCCACCACACCCACCCACCAGACCACCCCACCCACCCCAGGTTAGTGATAGTTTAGTGATAGTTTAGTGATAGTTTAGTGATAGTTTAGTGTTAGTTTAGTGATAGTTTAGTGATAGTTTAGTGATAGTTTAGTGATAGTTTAGTGTTAGTTTAGTGATAGTTTAGTGATAGTTTAGTGTTAGTTTAGTGATAGTTTAGCGATAGTTTAGTGATAGTTTAGTGATAGTTTAGTGTTAGTTTAGTGTTAGTTTAGTGATAGTTTAGTGATAGTTTAGTGTTAGTTTAGTGATAATTTAGTGTTAGTTTAGTGTTAGTTTAGTGATAGTTTAGTGCTAGTTTAGTGATAGTTTAGTGTTAGTTTAGTGATAGTTTAGTGTTAGTTTAGTGATAGTTTAGTGATAGTTTAGTGTTAGTTTAGCGATAGTTTAGCGATAGTTTAGCGTTAGTTTAGCGATAGTTTAGCGATAGTTTAGTGTTAGTTTAGTGTTAGTTTAGTGATAGTTTAGTGATAGTTTATTGATAGTTTAGTGATAGTTTAGTGATAGTTTAGTGATAGTTTAGTGCGAGATTAGTGTTAGTTTAGTGATAGTTTAGTGTTAGTTTAGTGATAGTTTAGTGATAGTTTAGTGATAGTTTAGTGTTAGTTTAATGATAGTTTAGTGATAGTTTAGTGCTAGTTTAGTGCTAGGTTAGTGCTAGTTTAGTGATAGTTTAGTGTTAGTTTAGTGATAGCTTAGTGATAGTTTAGTGATAGTTTAATGTTAGTTTAGTGATAGTTTAGGGTTAGTTTAGTGATAGTTTAGTGATAGTTTAGTGTTAGTTTAGTGATAGTTTAGTGATAGTTTAGTGTTAGTTTAGTGATAGTTTAGTGTTAGTTTAGTGTTAGTTTAGTGATAGTTTAGTGTTAGTTTAGTGTTAGTTTAGTGATAGTTTAGTGATAGTTTAGTGATAGTTTAGTGCTAGTTTAGTGATAGTTTAGTGTTAGTTTAGTGATAGTTTAGTGTTAGTTTAGTGATAGTTTAGTATTAGTTTAGTGATAGTTTAGGCTTAGTTTAGTGATAGTTTAGTGTTAGTTTAGTGTTAGTTTAGTGCTAGTTTAGTGCTAGTTTAGTGATAGTTTAGTGATAGTTTAGTGTTAGTTTGGTAGAAGGGTTACGATAGAACTAAGGTAACCCACCAGACATCTGCACAGACGTGAAATCAGCTGTCCGCCTCTCAGACGGAGAGACTCACATCGCTTGCCAGCGGTGAAGTCGAGCAAGGCGAACTTTATTAGTCTCGCTGAAGGTCACCCGAAGAAAATATCGTCATCGGCGGACTTACACTCATCACCAACATCATCATCATCAGCTACATCATCATCAGCAGCAGCTACATCATCAGCAGCAGCAGCTTCATCATCATCAACATCACCATCAACATCATCAGCAGCTTCATCATCATCAACATCATCAGCAGCTTCATCAACATCATCAGTAGCAGCTTCATCATCAACATCATCAACAGCTTCATCATCAGCAGCTACATCATCATCAGCAGCAGCTTCATCATCATCAACATCACCATCATCATCATCAGCAGCTTCATCATCATCAACATCATCAGCAGCTTCATCAACATCATCAGCAGCTTCATCATCATCAACATCATCATCAACGTCATCAACATCATCAACAGCTTCATCATCAGCAGCTACATCATCATCAGCAGCAGCTACATCATCATCATCAACATCATCAACAGCAGCAGCAGCAGCTTCATCATCATCAACAACATCATCAGTAGCAGCTTCATCATCAACATCATCATCAGTAGCAGCTTCATCATCAACATCATCAGTAGCAGCTTCATCAACAACAGCAGCAGCTTCATCATCAACAACATCATCAGCAGCAGCTTCAACAACATCAACATCATCAGCAGCATCAACAGCAGCAGCTACAATATCATAAGCAGCATCAACAACATCATCATCAGCAACAGCTTCATCATCATCAGCTTCATGATCATCATCATCAGCATCGCCGTCAATGCCACGTGAAGCGATAACGCATCGTTCACGACTTATTAATGTTCAGGGTTACACTGCACGCAAGCACCTGTCTGATTGTCTTAATGTGTCCCTGTGTGTGTCTCTGTGTGTGTCTGTGTCTCTGTGTGTGTCTCTGTGTGTCTGTGTGTCTCTGTCTGATTGTCTTAATGTGTCTCTGTGTGTGTCTCTGTGTGTGTCTGTGTCTCTGTGTGTGTCTCTGTGTCTGATTGTCTTAATGTGTCTTTGTGTGTGTCTCTGTGTCTGATTGTCTTAATGTGTCTGTGTGTGTGTCTCTGTGTGTGTCTCTGTGTGTGTCTCTGTGTCTGATTGTCTTAATGTGTCTTTGTGTGTGTCTCTGTGTCTGATTGTCTTAATGTGTCTCTGTGTGTGTCTCTGTGTGTGTCTCTGTGTCTGATTGTCTTAATGTGTCTTTGTGTGTGTCTCTGTGTCTGATTGTCTTAATGTGTCTGTGTGTGTGTCTCTGTGTGTGTCTCTGTGTGTGTCTCTGTGTCTGATTGTCTTAATGTGTCTCTGTGTGTGTCTCTGTGTGTGTCTCTGTGTCTGATTGTCTTAATGTGTCTCTGTGTGTGTCTCTGTGTGTGTCTGTGTCTGATTGTCTTAATGTGTCTCTGTGTGTGTCTCTGTGTGTGTCTGTGTGTCTCTGTGTGTGTCTCTGTCTGATTGTCTTAATGTGTCTCTGTGTGTGTCTCTGTGTGTGTCTGTGTCTCTGTGTGTGTCTCTGTGTGTGTCTCTGTGTGAGTCTCTGTGTGTGTCTCTGTGTGTGTCTGTGTGTCTGTGTGTCTCTGTGTGTGTCTGTGTGTCTCTGTGTGTGTCTCTGTGTGTGTCTCTGTGTGTGTCTCTGTGTCTGATTGTCTTAATGTGTCTCTGTGTGTGTCTGTGTGTCTCTGTGTGTGTCTCTGTGTCTGATTGTCTTAATGTGTCTGTGTGTGTCTCTGTGTGTGTCTCTGTGTGTGTCTGTGTGTCTCTGTGTGTGTTTGTGTGTCTGATTGTCTTAATGTGTCTCTGTGTGTGTCTCTGTGTGTCTCTGTGTCTGATTGTCTTAATGTGTCTCTGTGTGTCTCTGTGTGCGTCTCTGTGTGTGTCTCTGTGTCTGATTGTCTTAATGTGTCTCTGTGTGTGTCTCTGTGTGCGTCTCTGTGTGTGTCTCTGTGTCTGATTGTCTTAATGTGTCTCTGTGTGTGTCTCTGTGTCTCTGTGAGTGTCTCTGTGTGTCTCTGTGTGGGTCTCTGTGTGTGTCTCTGCGTGTGTCTCTGTGTGTGTGTGTCTCTGTGTGGGTCTCTGTGTGTGTCTCTGTGTCTGATTGTCTTAATGTGTCTCTGTGTGTGTCTCTGTGTGCGTCTCTGTGTGTGTCTCTGTGTCTGATTGTCTTAATGTGTCTCTGTGTGTGTCTCTGTGTGCGTCTCTGTGTGTGTCTCTGTGTCTGATTGTCTTAATGTGTCTCTGTGTGTGTCTCTGTGTCTCTGTGAGTGTCTCTGTGTGTCTCTGTGTGGGTCTCTGTGTGTGTCTCTGTGTGTGTCTCTGTGTGTGTGTGTCTCTGTGTGGGTCTCTGTGTGTGTCTCTGTGTCTGATTGTCTTAATGTGTCTCTGTGTGTGTCTCTTTGTGCGTCTCTGTGTGTGTCTCTGTGTCTGATTGTCTTAATGTGTCTCTGTGTGTGCCTCTGTGTGTGTCTCTGTGTCTGATTGTCTTAATGTGTCTCTGTGTGTGTCTGTGTGTGTGTCTCTGTGTGTGTCTTTGTGTGTGTCTCTGTGTGTGTGTCTCTGTGTGTGTCTCTGTGTGTGTCTCTGTGTCTGATTGTCTTAATGTGTCTCTGTGTGTGTCTCTGTGTGTGTCTCTGTGTCAATGTGTGTGTCTCTGTGTGTCTCTGTGTGTGTGTCTGTGTGTGTGTCTCTGTGTGTGTCTCTGTGTCTGAGTGTCTTAATGTGTCTCTGTGTGTCTCTGTGTGTGTCTCTGTGTCCGATTGTCTTAATGTGTCTTTGTGTGTGTCTCTGTGTGTGTCTGTGTGTGTGTCTCTGTGTGTGTGTCTCTGTATGTGTGTCTCTGTGTGTGTCTCTGCGTGGGTCTCTGCGTGTGTCTCTGTGTGGGTCTCTGTGTGGGTCTCTGTGTCTCTGTGTGTGTCTTTGTGTGGTCTCTGTGTGTCTCTGTGTGTGTCTCTGTGTGAGTCTCTGTGTGTGTCTCTGTGTGTGACTCTGTGTGTGATTGTCTTAATGTGTCTCTGTGTGTGTCTCTGTGTGGGTCTCTATGTGTGTCTCTGTGTGTGTCTCTGTGTGGATCTCTGTGTGAGTCTCTGTGTGTGTCTCTGTGTGTCTCTGTGTGTGTCTCTGTGTGTGTCTCTGTGTGTGTGTCTCTGTGTGTGTGTCTCTGTGTGTGTCTCTGTGTGGGTCTCCATGGGTCTCTGTGTGGGTCTCCATTGGTCTCTGTGTGGGTCTCCATTGGTCTCTGTGTGGGTCTCCATTGGTCTCTGTGTGGGTCTCCATTGGTCTCTGTGTGGGTCTCCATTGGTCTCTATGTGGGTCTCCATTGGTCTCTGTGTAGATCTCCATTGGTCTCTGTGTAGGTCTCTATGAGTCGCTGTGTGGGTCTCCATGAGTCTCTGTGTGGGTCTCCATTGGTCTCTGTGTGGGTCTCCATTGGTCTCTGTGTGGGTCTCCATGGGTCTCTGTGTGGGTCTCCATTGGTCTCTGTGTGGGTCTCCATTGGTCTCTGTGTGGGTCTCCATTGGTCTCTGTGTGGGTCTCTATGAGTCTCTGTGTGGGTCTCCATTGGTCTCTGTGTGGGTCTCCATTGGTCTCTGTGTGGGTCTCCATTGGTCTCTGTGTGGGTCTCCATTGGTCTCTGTGTGGGTCTCCATTGGTCTCTGTGTGGGTCTCTATTGGTCTCTGTGTGGGTCTCCATGGGTCTCTGTGTGGGTCTCTATTGGTCTCTGTGTGGGTCTCCATGAGTCTCTGTGTGGGTCTCCATTGGTCTCTTTGTGGGTCTCCATTGGTCTCTGTGTGGGTCTCCATTGGTCTCTGTGTAGATCTCTATTGGTCTCTGTGTGGGTCTCCATTGGTCTCTGTGTGGGTCTCCATTGGTCTCTGTGTGGGACTCCATTGGTCTCTGTGTGGGTCTCCATGAGTCTCTGTGTGGGACTCCATTGGTCTCTGTGTGGGTCTCCATGAGTCTCTGTGTGGGTCTCCATTGGTCTCTGTGTGGGTCTCCATTGGTCTCTGTGTGAGTCTCTGTGTGGTCTCTGTATGAGTCTCTGTGTGTCTCTGTGTGGGTGTCTGCGTGAGTCTCTGTGTGTGTCTCTGTGTGTCTCTGTGTAGATCTCCATGGATCTCTATGTAGATCTCCATTGGTCTCTGTGTGGGTCTCCATTGGTCTCTGTGTGGGTCTCCATTGGTCTCTGTGTAGATCTCCATGGGTCTCTGTGTGGGTCTCCATTGGTCTCTGTGTGGGTCTCCATTGGTCTCTGTGTAGATCTCCATTGTTCTCTCTGTGGGTCTCCATGAGTCTCTGTGTGGGTCTCCATGGGTCTCTGTGTAGATCTCCATTTGGTCTCTGTGTGGATCTCCATTGGTCTCTGTGTGGGTCTCCATTGGTCTCTGTGTGGGTCTCCATTGGTCTCTGTGTGGGTCTCCATTGGTCTCTGTGTGTGTCTCCATTGGTCTCTGTGTGGGTCTCCATGGGTCTCTGTGTGGGTTTCCATGGGTCTCTGTGTGGGTCTCTATGAGTCTCTGTGTGGGTCTCCATTGGTCTCTGTGTGTCTCTATGAGTCTCTATGTGGGTCTCCATGAGTCTCTGTGTGGGTCTCCATTGGTCTCTGTGTGGGTCTCTATTGGTCTCTGTGTGGGTCTCCATTGGTCTCTGTGTGGGTCTCCATGACTCTCTGTGTGGGTCTCCATTGGTCTCTGTGTGGGTCTCTATGGGTCTCTGTGTGGGTCTCCATTGGTCTCTGTGTGGGTCTCTATTGGTCTCTGTGTAGGTCTCCATTTGGGCTCTGTGTGGGTCTCCATTGGTCTCTGTGTGGGTCTCCATTGGTCTCTGTGTAGATCTCCATGGGTCTCTGTGTGGATCTCTATGAGTCTCTGTGTGGGTCTCTGTTGGTCTCTGTGTAGATCTCCATTGGTCTCTGTGTGGGTCTCTATTGGTCTCTATGTGGGTCTCCATTGGTCTCTGTGTGGGTCTCCATTGGTCTCTGTGTGGGTCTCCATTGGTCTCTGTGTGGGTCTCCATTGGTCTCTGTGTGGGTCTCCATTGGTCTCTGTGTGAGTCTCTGTGTGGTCTCTGTGTGAGTCGCTGTGTGTCTCTGTGTGGGTATCTGTGTGAGTCTATGTGTGTCTCTGTGTGTCTCTGTGTAGATCTCCATGGATCTCTATGTAGATCTCCATGGGTCTCTGTGTGGGTCTCCATGGGTCTCTGTGTGGGTCTCCATTGGTCTCTGTGTGGGTCTCCATTGGTCTCTGTGTGGGTCTCCATTGGTCTCTGTGTGGGTCTCCATTGGTCTCTGTGTGGGTGTCTATGAGTCTCTGTGTGGGTCTCCATTGGTCTCTGTGTGGGTCTCCATTGGTCTCTGTGTGGGTCTCCATTGGTCTCTGTGTAGATCTCTATTGGTCTCTGTGTGGGTCTCCATTGGTCTCTGTGTGGGTCTCCATTGGTCTCTGTGTGGGTCTGTATGAGTCTCTGTGTGGGTCTCCATGAGTCTCTGTGTGGGACTCCATTGGTCTCTGTGTGGGTCTCCACGAGTCTCTGTGTGGGTCTCCATTGGTCTCTGTGTGGGTCTCCATTGGTCTCTGTGTGAGTCTCTGTGTGGTCTCTGTGTGAGTCTCTGTGTGTCTCTGTGTGGGTGTCTGTGTGAGTCTATGTGTGTCTCTGTGTGTCTCTGTGTAGATCTCCATGGATCTCTATGTAGATCTCCATGGGTCTCTGTGTGGGTCTCCATGGGTCTCTGTGTGGGTTTCCATTGGTCTCTGTGTGGGTCTCCATTGGTCTCTGTGTGGGTCTCCATTGGTCTCTGTGTGGGTCTCCATTGGTCTCTGTGCGGGTCTCCATTGGTCTCTGTGTGGGTCTCCATTGGTCTCTGTGTAGATCTCCATTGTTCTCTGTGTGGGTCTCCATGAGTCTCTGTGTGGGTCTCCATGGGTCTCTGTGTAGATCTCCATTTGGTCTCTGTGTGGATCTCCATTGGTCTCTGTGTAGATCTCCATTGGTCTCTGTGTGGGTCTCCATTGGTCTCTGTGTGGGTCTCCATTGGTCTCTGTGTGGGTCTCCATTGGTCTCTGTGTGTGTCTCTGTGTGTGTCTCTGTGTAGATCTCCATGGGTCTCTATGTAGATCTCCATGGGTCTCTATGTGGATCTCCATTGGTCTCTATGTAGATCTCAATTTGGTCTCTGTGTGGATCTCCATTGGTCTCTGTGTAGATCTCCATTGGTCTCTGTGTGGGTTTCCATTGGTCTCTGTGTGTGTGTCTCTGTGTGTGTCTCTGTGTAGATCTCCATGGGTCTCTGTGTGGATCTCCATGGGTCTCTATGTAGATCTCCATTTGGTCTCTGTGTGGATCTCCATTGGTCTCTGTGTGAGTCTCCATTGGTCTCTGTGTGGGTCTCCATTGGTCTCTGTGTGTGTGTCTCTGTGTGTGTCTCTGTGTAGATCTCCATGGGTCTCTGTGTGGATCTCCATTGGTCTCTGTGTAGATCTCCATTGGTCTCTGTGTGGGTTTCCATTGGTCTCTGTGTGTGTGTCTCTGTGTGTGTCTCTGTGTAGATCTCCATGGGTCTCTATGTGGATCTCCATGGGTCTCTATGTAGATCTCCATTTGGTCTCTGTGTCGATCTCCATTGGTCCCTGTGTGAGTCTCCATTGGTCTCTGTGTGTGTGTCTCTGTGTGTGTCTCTGTGTAGATCTCCATGGGTCTCTGTGTGGATCTCCATTGTTCTCTGTGTAGATCTCCATTTGGTCTCTGTGTGGATCTCCATTGGTCTCTGTGTGTGTCTCCATTGGCCTCTGTGTGGGTCTCCATTGGTCTCTGTGTGTGTGTCTCTGTGTGTGTCTCTGTGTGTGTGTCTGTGTGTCTCTCTGTGTGTCTCTGTGTGTGTCTCTGTGTGTCTCTGTGTGTGTCTCTGTGTGTGTCTCTGTGTGTGTCTCTGTGTGTGTCTCTGTGTAGATCTCCATTTGGTCTCCGTGATCGTCAATGGCAATTCGCGGCGCCCCAAAATTGTCTCAAACGTCCACTCCCCTGGGTGGTCTCCGTGGCTCACGAATGCGCAGATTTTTGTCCTCATTTTGACTCCAATATTGCCACCGGGGGGGACCCTTTCCTGCCACTATTAACGTGCAAGCGTTGGTTTCGTAACCCTTTACGGCACTAAAAATGTGTCCAGGTCATCATGAAGGTTTTTTTCTGTTTTGTTTTAGGGGGTCAGATCGAGTAAGTTTAAGTGTGGAGCGTCTTAACCCTCCTTCATTCAACGCATTTTTGTGCTTAGTTTGACTCCAATATTGCCACCGGGGGGGGGACCCTTTCCTGCCACTATAAACGTGTAAGATGTGGTTTCTTTGGGTAAAGCCACCACGTAGAAGGGGAAACAATAAAATGATAAAATTATTGTGAAACAATACAATTATTATTCTTGGTTCTTTCGGTAAAGTCACCACGTAGAAGGGGAAACAATAAAATAATACAAATATAAAACAACAAAATTATTATTCTTGGTTCTTTCGGTAAAGTCACCACCACGTAGAAGGGAAACAATAAAATAATAAAAGTATAAAACAATACAATTATTATTCTTGGTTCTTTCGGTAAAGTCACCACGTAGAAGGGGAAACAATAAAATAATAAAAATATAAAACAACAAAATTATTATTCTTGGTTCTTTTGGTAAAGTCACCACGTAGAAGGGAAACAATAAAATAATAAAAGTATAAAACAATAAAATTATTATTCTTGGTTCTTTCGGTAAAGTCACCATCACGTAGAAGTGGAAACAATAAAATAATAAAAATATTAAACAATAAAATTATTATTCTTGGTTCTTTCGGTAAAGTCACCACCACGTAGAAGGGAAACAATAAAATAATACAAATATAAAACAATACAATTATTGTAAAACAATAAAATAATTATTCTTGGTTCAACATCAACATCATCGTCAACATCGTCGTCAACATCGTCATCAACATCGTCATCATCATTGTCAACATCGTCATCAACGTCGTCAACATCGTGATCATCATCGTCAACATCGTCAACATCAACATCGTCATCGTCAACATCGTCATCAACGTCATCAACATCGTCATCGTCAACATCATCATCATCGTCAACATCGTCATCGTCATCGTCAACATCGTCATCAACGTCGTCAACATCGTCATCAACGTCATCATCAACATCGTCATCGTCAACATCGTCATCGTCAACATCGTCATCAACGTCATCAACATCGTCATCGTCAACATCATCGTCATCATCGTCGTGATTGATTCGTTGACGTCAACATCGTCAACGAATCAATCAACGCAACGTCGTAGATTGATTCGTTCTTAATATAACTTCACGGTATTCCTACACGTGTGACTTTACCGGAAAATAACCCCCCCCCCCCCCCCCCCCCCCCCCCCCCCAATGACTAGCATGGTTTCTTTGTTTTTTGGTTATTCACGTTACGGTTATTCACGTTTGATATGAGTGTTTTGATATTACGAGTGCTTTGATATACGAGTGGTTTGATATACGAGTGCTTTGATATACGAGTGCTTTGATATACGAGTGCGTTGATATCCGAGTGCTTTGATGAAAGAGTGCTTTGATACACGAGTGCTTTGATAAAAGAGTGCTTTGATATACGAGTGCTTTGATATACGAGTGTTTTGATATATGAGTGCTTTGATATACGAGTGTTTTGATATACGAGTTCTTTGCTTTGATATACGAGTGCTTTGATATACGAGTGCTTTGATATGCGAGTCCTTTGATATACGAGTGCTTTGATATACGAGTGCTTTGATATACGAGTGCTTTGATATACGAGTGCTTTGATATTACGAGTGCTTTGATATACGAGTGCTTTGATATACGAGTGCTTTGATATACGAGTGCTTTGATATGCGAGTGCTTTGATGAAAGAGTGCTTTGATATACGAGTGCTTTGATATACGAGTGCTTTGATACGCGAGTGCTTTGATATACGAGTGCTTTGATATACGAGTGCTTTGATAGCAGAGTGTTTTGATGAAAGAGTGCTTTGATATACGAGTGCTTTGATATAGGAGTGCTTTGATATACGAGTGCTTTGATATACGACTGCTTTGATATACGAGTGCTTTGATACACGAGTGCTTTGATACACGAGTGCTTTGATACACGAGTGCTTTGATATACGAGTGCTTTGATGTACGAGTGCTTTGATACACGAGTGCTTTGATGTACGAGTGCTTTCATATACGAGTGCTTTGCTTTGATATACGAGTGCTTTTATGAAAGAGTGCTTTGATACACGAGTGCTTTGATATACGAGTGCTTTGATATACTAGTGCTTTGATATGCGAGTGCTTTGATACACGAGTGCTTTGCTTTGATATACGAGTGCTTTGATATACGAGTGCTTTGCTTTGATATAAGAGTGCTTTGATACACGAGTACTTTGAGACACGAGTGCTTTGATACACGAGTGCTTTGATATACGAGTGCTTTGATATACGAGTGCTTTGATACACGAGTGCTTTGATACAAGAGTGCTTTGATACACGAGTGCTTTGCTTTGATATACGAGTGCTTTGATATACAAGTGCTTTGATATACGAGTGCTTTGATATACAAGTGCTTTGATATACGAGTGCTTTGATATGCGAGTGCTTTGATGTACGAGTGCTTTGATGAAAGAGTGCTTTGATATACGAGTGCTTTGATACGCGAGTGCTTTGATACACGAGTGCTTTGATGAAAGAGTGCTTTGATATACGAGTGCTTTGATACACGAGTGCTTTGATATACGAGTGCTTTGATATACGAGTGCTTTGATATACGAGTGCTTTGATATACAAGTGTTTTGATATTACGAGTGCTTTGATATACGAGTGCTTTGATATAAGAGAGCTTTGATATGAGTGCTTTGATATACGAGTGCTTTGCTTTGATATAGGAGTGCTTTGATATACGAGTGCTTTGATATACGAGTGCTTTGCTTTGATATACGAGTGCTTTGGACTACAAACACACGTTTCCGGGAACTAATTATGCTCGCAACCCAAGGTTTCACTGTACTACCATAGCTTGTTTTTGATTGCATGCTTCACCACA
Source organism: Petromyzon marinus (assembly GCF_010993605.1). Classification (NCBI taxonomy): domain Eukaryota; kingdom Metazoa; phylum Chordata; class Hyperoartia; order Petromyzontiformes; family Petromyzontidae; genus Petromyzon; species Petromyzon marinus. The sequence continues at coordinate 186,141 of NW_022638244.1, forward strand.
AGCGCCGTGTGTGGCTAATGCGACTAGACGTGATTCCTTGGCATAAAAAGTGTCTCTGTTTGGTGTTTTAACATCAAAACACAGGTCGTTTTATTGCCATGAAGGGTAAAACCAACGCTCGTACAATGTTGTTTCCGACGATGCTTCAATGCTAATCACTACTGCTACCAATAACGTCCACATTTCCTCTGCGTTGGTCTTCAGCATCATCCAACGGTTCCCGAATGTTCTTGAGCGGTAACCCTCGGCGGCCCGAATCACAGGGACGTGTCGGGGAAAAGTCTTTGTCACCTCCCCAGAGACTCCCAGCGTCTCCCCGGAGTCTCCCCAGAGACTCCCAGCATCTTCCAGCGTCTCTTGGAGTCTCACAGAATCTCCCCAGAGTCTTTCATCATCTCCCCAGAGACTCGCAGCATCTCCCAGCGTCTCCACTGAGTCTCCCCAGAGACTCCCAGCATCTCCCTGGAGTCTTCCAGTATCTCCCCGAGTCTCCCAGAATCTCCACGGAGTCTCCCAGAATCTCCACGAGTCTCCCAGAATCTCCACGAAGTCTCCCAGAATCTCCACGGAGTCTCCCAAAATCTCCACGGAGTCTCCCAGAATCTCCCGGAGTCTCGCAGAATCTCCACGGAGTCTTCCAGCATCTCCCCGAGTCTCCCCAGAGACTCCCAGCGTCTCCCCGGAGTCTTCCAGTATCTCCCCGAGTCTCCCACCATCTCCCACCATCTCCCACCATCTCCCCAGAGTCTCCCACCATCTCCCACCATCTCCACGGAGACTCCCACCATCTCCCACCGTCTCCCAGCGTCTCCACGGAGTCTCCCACCATCTCCACGGAGTCTCCCAGCATCTCCCCAGAGACTCCCAGCATCTTCCAGCATCTCCCCGAGTCTCTCAGAATCTCTCCAGAGACTCCCAGCATCTCCCAGCATCTCCCCAGAGTCACCCAGCATCTCCACGGAGTCTCCCAGCATCTCCCAGCGTCTCCCAGCGTCTCCTCAGAGACTCCAGGCATCTCCCAGCATCTCCCAGCATCTCCCAGCGTCTCCCAGCGTCTCCACAAAGACTCCCCAGAGACTCCCACCATCTCCCCAGAGTCGCCCAGCATCTCCACGGAGTCTCCCAGCATCTCCCAGCATCTCCCAGCATCTCCCAGCGTCTCCTCAGAGACTCCCAGCATCTCCCAGCATCTCCCAGCGTCTCCCAGCGTCTCCACGGAGACTCCCCAGAGACTCCCACCATCTCCCCAGAGACTCCCACCATCTCCCCAGAGTCTCCCACCATCTCTCCGGAGACTCCCAGAATCTCCCAACATCTTCCAGCATCTCCCCGAGACTCCCACCATCTCCCCAGAGTCTCCCACCATCTCTCCAGAGACTCCCAGAATCTCCCAACATCTTCCAGCATCTCCCCGAGACTCCCACCATCTCCCCAGAGTCTCCCACCATCTCTCCGGAGACTCCCAGAATCTCCCAACATCTTCCAGCATCTCCCCGAGACTCCCACCATCTCCCCAGAGTCTCCCACCATCTCTCCGGAGACTCCCAGAATCTCCCAACATCTTCCAGCATCTCCCCGAGACTCCCACCATCTCCCCAGAGTCTCCCACCATCTCTCCAGAGACTCCCAGAATCTCCCAACATCTTCCAGCATCTCCCCGAGACTCCCACCATCTCCCCAGAGTCTCCCACCATCTCTCCGGAGACTCCCAGAATCTCCCAACATCTTCCAGCATCTCCCCGAGACTCCCACCATCTCCCCAGAGTCTCCCACCATCTCTCCAGAGACTCCCAGAATCTCCCAACATCTTCCAGCATCTCCCCGAGACTCCCACCATCTCCCCAGAGTCTCCCACCATCTCTCCAGAGACTCCCAGAATCTCCCACCATCTCCTAGCGTCTCCCCGGAGTCTCCCGCCATCTACCCAGAGTCTCCCCAACCACCGCCACCGCCACCACCGCCACCACCGCCGCCATCATCTTCTTCTCTATTTGAGTTGTTGGCCGGCATCATCGCCACACCATCGTCGTCATCATCATCATCATCTCCCGGTGGGGCGGCAGAATCTACGACTTCCACCTCCGCCGCGTGTCAGCGAGGCCCTGCCAGGAGCTGCACGTGGGTGAAGGGGAAGAAGCCACGCCTCCCGGCCACCTCGCCCTCCCATTGGCCGCTGACGTCCACCCTCACCACCTTCACCACCTCGCCCACCTGGCGGTGGACACACAACCAACGTGCAGCTCAGTGGGGGGAGTGGGGGTGGGTGGGTGGACTCAACCATCACGCAGCTTAGAGGAGGGGGGGTGGACTCAACCATCACGCAGCTTAGAGGGGGGTGGGGGTGGGTGGACTCAACCATCACGCAGCTTAGTGGAGGGGGGGTGGGTGGACTCAACCATCACGCAGCTTAGAGGAGGGGGGGTGGGTGGACTCAACCATCACGCAGCTTAGAGGGGGGGGGGTGGACTCAACCATCACACAGCTTAGTGGGGGGGGGGGTGGGTGGACTCAACCATCACGCAGCTTAGTGGGGGGGGGGGGGGGGTGGGTGGACTCAACCAACACGCAGCTTAGAGGGGGTGTGGGTGGGTGGACTCAACCAACACGCAGCTCAGTGGGGGGGGGGGGGGGGGGGTGGACTCAACCATCACGCAGCTCAGTGGGGGGGTGGGTGGGTGAACTCAACCAGGTGTCAGTATCTCGGTGTCTACGTGAACACCTCGGCCACTGCGTTAGTGCCGAGGTGTCCGTCACCATTATGAGACCTCCTTTGCCAGTAACAAGATATAGTAAATAGGTTTTACCCTTTTAACTGGCACAATAACAATGACACCTTTATTCAAGGCATCGTGTTTGCAATAACCGCAACACAAGCAGTCAAAATGCAACACAAAAAGAGACAACTCTGATAATGATATTGGCACTGTCCTTGAATTTGATTGGTCCACACCCGAGACGGCTTTTCTTAGAGCCCTTTAGTCTCTCCACTGGTGTTGGACCAGAAGACGCCAAAAGGAGTACAACTCAAAAAACAGCGCACCATCAGAGTTATTGAGGGCTCGGGGTGAGCAATTACATTATGAGACCTCCTTTGCCAGTAACAAGACATAGGAATAGGTTTTAACATCAACATCATCAACAACATCAACATCATCAACAACATCAACATCATCAACAACATCAACATCATCAACAACATCAACAACATCATCATCAACATCAACAACATCAACATCATCAACAACATCAACAACATCAACATCATCAACAACAACATCAACAACATCAACAACACCAACACCAACAAAATTATCAACAAGAACAACAACATAAACATCATCAACAACATCAACATCACATCAACAACATCAACATCATCAACAACATCAACAACTTTTAAATTTCTATTTAAAGCTTTCGTGACTGCAATGATTCATCTTCTTGATGAAGGCCGCTTGTGTTGTGGCCGAAACGTCGTGAGAATATTATTGTGTTATTTTATTTTATCAATTTATTATTTTATTCTCATTCTACGTGACTATACCGAAAGAACCGAAGAAGAAGAACATCAACAACATCAACATCATCAACAACATAAACATCATCAACAACATCAACATCACCATCAACATCAACAACATCAACAACATCATCAACAACAACAACATCTTCTGGTCCAACACCAGTGGAGACTAAAGGGCTCTAAGAAAAGCCGTCTCGGGTGTGGACCAATCAAATTCAAGGACAGTGCCAATATCATTATCAGAGTTGTCTTTTTTTGTGTTTGCATTTTGACTGCTTGTGTTGTGGTTATTGCAGACACGATGCCTCGAATAAAGGTGTCGGTTTTTGTGCCAGTTAAAAAGGGTTAAAAACCTATCACTATGTCTCCGTCACCGTCGCTGGGTCTCTCCGCTCGTCTCGGTCCGAGGGTGTTTCACCTTGAGCCTGAGGGCACTGGTGTCGTAGGGCGTCGGGGTGCGGTCCTGGACCACCCTCGCCAACACCGGCACCCTCACCCCCAGCAGGCCGCCGCCGACTGCACCGGCACCGGCACCGCCTGCGGGAGACAACAGCGGAGTCGGCCGTGAGCCGGGGTCTCTCCGGCTCGCGGTGACAGCCGCACCGGCAACTCCGCGGACCTCCAACAACGCCGCCGCCGCCACAATCTCCGCCACCTCCACCTCCTCCGCCGCCACCTCCTTCACCATCACCTCCTCCTCCACCACCTCCACCACCACCTGCAACCACGACCACTGCCTCCAACTCCACCACCTCCACCACCTCCACCACCTCCACCACCATCTCCATCTCCTCCACCACCTCCTCCTCCACCACCTCCACCATCTCCACCATCACCTCCTCCTCCACCACCACCTCCTCCATCATCATCTCCACCACCATCTCCACCATCTCCATCTCCTCCACCACCTCCACCACCACCTCCTCCACCACCTCCACCATCTCCACCATCACCTCCTCCTCCACCACCACCTCCTCCATCATCATCTCCACCACCATCTCCACATCTCCATCTCCTCCACCACCTCCACCACCACCTGCAACCACCACCACTGCCTCCAACTCCACCACCTCCACCACCACCTGCAACCACCACCACTGCCTCAAACTCCACCACCTCCACCACCTCCAGCACCACCACCTCCATCTCCACCATCTCCACCACCACCACTGCCTCCAACTCCACCACCACCTCCACCACCTCCACCACCACCTACACCATCTCCTCCACTATCTCCACCACCTCAACCACCACCACCACTGCCTCCAACTCCACCACCACCATCACCACCACCACCATCACCTCCACCACCACCTCCTCCTCCACAACCTCCACCGCCAAGAGACGAATCGACGTTGGTGTTAGCCGTTAGCGGGAATCGAACTCGGATATCTGCCAGGTTGGCAGCTTAGCGCGCTAACCACTGCACCACCGCTCCCCATACCACCTCATCGTGGCTCCACGCCCGACCGCCTTTGTCTCCCCGGTGGCGACGTTTACTACCGCTCCACCACCTCTACAACAACAAACGCCACCTGCCACTAAGTGGCGGTGGCGTCACCACGGCGCTTGTGCCAGGCCATGTTCACTTTACGGCGACGTGAAGTGTCGAACGCCCGCTGGCAGGAGGTCACGGGACAGACCCAGCAGGTGCCACGGGTCGACTGACTGAGCTGATGCACCACCTGTGCCCTCTATTATATCAACTTGTTGCGTTTTAACCGCCCGGCGCTCCGCTCGTTTTTGTGAGCGTCGCTCCTCCGCCCTCCGTTGTTGTTGGAGGGCGACTACCTCCAACTGCCCAGTAGCATCCTTTACGAGCCTCCTCCACAGAGTTCGATCTTGACACCGCTGGTACCGTTCATCGGCAAGTCCACTCAGCTCCACGTCCTCCTGTACCACATCACTCCATCTCTTCTCTAGCCCGTGCCGCACCCGTTTATGCCCCTCCATCCAGATGAACGGAAGCTGTTTAGGCATGCGGTCACTGGGCATGCGGGCTACATGACCCAGCCATCGCAGCCTTGCCTGCCGGAGGAGCTCACCGATGGGACCCTGCCCAGATCTTTCGAGGATTTGTGAGCTCCTCACACAATCCAGCCTGGTCTAACCAAGGATGGATCGTAGGCAGGCCGGCCAAAATGTTTCCAACCGGTGAAATTGTTCGATTCGGCGGGTCTACCGTGGCCGAGAAGACCTGAAGCTTCGTGTGGAGCGACAGACCAGGCAGCTTCCACACAGCGTTACGCAACCGATGAAAAGATATTGCCAGTCGACTGATTCGGAGTGAGACCTCTGCTGTTAAACCGGAGCTGGTCATGAGCACACTGCTCAGGTATGGTAAACTCTCCACTCTCTCCGCAACTGCTCCATCACCAATTGGGAGTTGTGGGGGTGGAATGCTCGATGGTACAAAATACCCAGGCAGGTGCTTAGTTTTGGTGGGGCTGATGGTAAGGCCCCACCTCTTGGTGACACGCTCCAGTCTCAGCAGCAGCGTCTCCAACTCCTCCTCTGATTGAGCAGCAATTACCAGGTCGTCGGCATACGTAACGTGGTTGACCAATAGGGTGCCATCCATCGACTGCACCTGGGCATCGATCAGCTATTGAAGGCTTCACGAACTACGTGGTCAAAATAGACGTTAAATAATGTGGGAGCCTGAGGACATCCCTGTCGCACCCCAAAGTGAACAGGGAATGGCTCTGACTCCCGGCCATGTAGTTTAACCCGGGCCCGCTCACCATCATGAAGGTCCTTAATGATCGTGAGCAGAGGGTCAGGGACTCCGAAAGCACTAAAAGTAACCCAGATCCCATGCCTACTATGGTATCATAGGCCTTGACCAGGTCAATAAAGCAGTGACGTAGGTCTTGCTGGAATTCCTTACACCTCTGCTGTAGCAGACGGACAGAAAATATGGCATCTGCGCAGGACCGCCCTTTCCTGAAACCGCATTGGGGCTCCGCAAGCCTCTCCTCAGCGTGCCTGGAAAGGCGATCTTGAACAATCCTTGCCAGGACCTTTCCCGGCACACTGAGGAGTGAGATGCCCCTGTAGTTGTTACAGTCTGTGCGGTCCCCCCTTCTTAAAGAGGGAGACCACCAGGGCATCCTTCCAATCCCGCGGAACCCATCCAGTGGTCCAGACTGATGTTATGATTCTAGATTCGAAGCTTTCGTGACTGCAAGGATCCACACTCTTTGGATCTATTCGGTAAAGTCACGTAGTAGGTAAAACAAATAAAACAACAAAAATCACGACGTTTCGGCCACAACACAAGTGGGCCTTCATCAGGTGAAGGTGACCGGACTTGTCTCGAGGACAGCGCTGGAGTGAAACACAGCCACGCTCAGACCACGACCTTTAAGCCGTGCGATTCCTCTCACGCAGCTTAAAGGTCGCGGTCTGAGCTTGGCTGTGTTTCACTCCAGCGCCGTCCTCGAGACAAGTCCGGTCACCTTCACCTGATGAAGGCCACTTGTGTTGTGGCCGAAAAGTCGTGATTTTCGTTGTTGTTGTTGTTGTTATGATGACATATCGGGCAGTCTGCGCACAATACCGCCGCTCCCCTCAGCAGTTCTCCGCCCAGCGCTTTTCCTCCAAGAGCCGCAGAACATAAACCTCCCCAACCTCCTCATGGCCCTTCCGGCTTCTCCCACACCTCATCACCACCCACCCACCCACCCACCCTCCCTCCCCTCCACACCTCCGACACCGCCACCTCCGACACCGCCGCCTCCAACACCGCAGCCGCCACGCCTCCGTCTCGCCCCCTCCTCCTCCTCCTCCTCCTCCTCGCCCCGCGGCCGGACCGCGTCGGCCGTGCTCCCGGTCCCGCGAGGCGGCGGCGGCGGCAGCAGCTCCACGTAGTTCATGGGGATCTGGCCGACGCGGCCGCGGTCGTTGGCGGCCGTCCACCACTGGCCCTGGGCAGGCGCCGGCGCCGACACCACGGTGAGCGTCTCGCCGCGGCGGAACGCTAGGTCCTCGGCGTCCTTGCCGTCGAAGTCGTAGAGGGCTCGCACCAGCCGGCCGGGCCCGGCGCCGGCCGCGATGCCGCCGCCGCCGCCGCCGCCGCCGGAGTGACACCTGGAGCGGCGGGGCAGCGTCGCCTGCTTGCGGGAGACGCTGGCGAGTCTGTCGATGGCCTCCGGGCCGACGCCGACGCCGACACCGACGCCGACGCCGCCGCCACCGCCGGGCCAGGCCCCGTTGTCCCGGCCGCGGTCGCATTCACCGAGCCCCCTCGACGGGCCGCAAGCCTGCCGCTCATCCAGGACGGCGGCGGCGGCGGAGGAGGAGGAGGCGTGGTCATCGTTGTGGTCGTGCTGCTGCTGCTGCTGCTGCTGCTGGTGATGCTGGTGGTTGTTGTTGTTGGCGGCGGCGGCGGCGCTGCGATGTGGCCGGGCTTTGCCGCGGCGCCGGAGAGTGCCGGAGCCTGCCGTAGGCCGGGCGGAGCGGGGTGGTGGTGCGGGAGAGGGGAGTAAGATTCGAGTTGGCACCGAACGGTGATTCTCGCCGTGCCGCAATTCGTGATGGGACTACGTTAGAGGCATGTCTCTCTTTTTTTTTGTTAATTAATGTCAAACACTGGGTGTGAGGCCCACTCTGAGCTGGTGGGTAGCGCTTTGTGCAGAAGCGGCATGGCCTATCGCAGATCGCAGCAGCTCAATCGAGTGGCTGATATCATCGTCGTGATCATCGCCTCCTGTCACAGGTGCTAGCTAAAGTGGACCCGTCACCACAGTCACCACCTTCACCACCGTCAGCACCTTCAACACCGTCACCACCGTCACCACCGTCACCACAGTCACCACCTTCACGACCTTAACCACCGTCACCATCGTCACCGCCGTCACCACCGTCACCACCGTCACCACCGTCACCACCTTCACCACCGTCACCACCGTCACCGCCTTCACCGCCTTCACCGCCGTCACCACCGTCACCTTCACCACCTTCACCGTCACCACCTTCACCACCTTCACCACCGTCACCACCGTCACCACCGTCACCTTTACCACCTTCACCGTCACCACCTTCACCACCTTCACCACCGTCACCACCGTCATCACCTTCACCACCGTCACCATCGTCACCACCTTCACCGTCACCACCTTCACCACCTTCACCACCGTCACCACCGTCACCACCGTCACCTTCACCACCTTCACCGTCACCACCTTCACCACCTTCACCACCGTCACCACCGTCATCACCTTCACCACCGTCACCACCTTCACCACCATCACCATCGTCACCACCTTCACCGTCACCACCTTCACCACCGTCACCACCTTCACCACCGTCACCACCGTCACCACCTTCATCACCGTCACCACATTCACCACCGTCACCACCGTCACCACCTTCATCACAGTCAACGTCACCACCTTCACCACCTTCACCACCGTCACCACCGTCACCATCTTCACCACCGTCACCACCGTCACCACCGTCACCACCTTCACCACCGTCACCACCGTCACCACCGTCACCTTCACCACCTTCACCGTCACCACCTTCACCACCTTCACCACCGTCACCACCGTCATCACCTTCACCACCGTCACCACCTTCACCACCGTCACCATCGTCACCACCTTCACCGTCACCACCTTCACCACCGTCACCATCGTCACCACCGTCACCACCTTCACCACCGTCACCACCGTCACCACCTTCATCACCGTCACCATCGTCACCACCGTCACCACCTTCACCACCGTCACCACCGTCACCACCTTCATCACCGTCACCACATTCACCACCGTCACCACCGTCACCACCTTCATCACCGTCACCATCGTCACCACCGTCACCACCTTCACCACCGTCACCACCGTCACCACCTTCATCACCGTCACCACCTTCACCACCGTCACCACCGTCACCACCTTCACCACCGTCACCATCGTCACCACCTTCACCACCTTCACCACCGTCACCACCGTCACCATCTTCACCACCGTCACCACCGTCACCACCGTCACCACCGTCACCACCTTCACCACCGTCACCACCGTCACCACCGTCACCTTCACCACCTTCACCGTCACCACCTTCACCACCTTCACCACCGTCACCACCGTCATCACCTTCACCACCGTCACCACCTTCACCACCGTCACCATCGTCACCACCTTCACCGTCACCACCTTCACCACCTTCACCACCGTCACCACCGTCACCACCTTCATCACCGTCACCACCTTCACCACCGTCACCACCGTCAACATCGTCACCGCCGTCACCACCGTCACCACCGTCACCACCGTCACCACCTTCACCACCGTCACCACCTTCACCACCGTCACCACCGTCACCGCCTTCACCACCATCACCACCGTCACCACCTTCACCACCGTCACCACCGTCACCGCCTTCACCGCCGTCACCGCCGTCACCACCGTCACCACCTTAACCACCGTTACCACCGTCACCACCTTCACCACCTTCACCACCGTCACCACCGTCACCACCGTCACCTTCACCACCTTCACCGTCACCACCTTCACCACCTTCACCACCGTCACCACCGTCATCACCTTCACCACCGTCACCACCTTCACCACCGTCACCATCGTCACCACCTTCACCGTCACCACCTTCACCACCGTCACCATCGTCACCACCGTCACCACCTTCACCACCGTCACCACCGTCACCACCTTCATCACCGTCACCACATTCACCACCGTCACCACCTTCACCACCTTCATCACAGTCAACGTCACCACCTTCACCACCTTCACCACCGTCACCACCGTCACCACCTTCACCACCGTCACCACCGTCACCACCTTCACCGTCACCACCTTCACCACCGTCACCACCGCTCACCGGAGCACTCCGACCGCGCCCGCCTCTCTGCCACCTCCTGTGTGTTGCTCCCCCCGCCTCCTCCTCCTCCTCCCGCATCGCCACCGGCACCGCCCGCGCCCGGCACAAGCAGCGTGGTGGTGTCCAGCCGGTGCCGCCGGTAGTGCTCCACCAGCTCCTCCAGGCTGCCGAAGCGCCGGTCCCCCATCCGGAGCTCGCCGCCGGCGCGGTTGATGATGTAGTGCGAGATCCGTGCCGTGCGCTGCTGCTGCTGGTGCTGGTGCTCGTGGTGCTGGTCGTGGTGCTGGTGGTGGTGCTGGTGGCCCGGGGCCGGTGCCTCTGCCACGCTCAGCGCCAGCTCGCCGGGGCAGGAGCGGCTGTCGCGCACCAGGAACGCGCCGGGGACCGCCGGGCCCAGCAGAGCCTCGGCTTCGGCACGGGACAGCGGGCCCACGTACCAGGACATGGCGGCGGTGCCGGCAGTGGTGGTGGCGGCGGTGGTGATGGCGGTGGTGGCGGTGGCAGTGGTGGCAGTGGCGGCGGTGGTGGTGGTGGCCAGATACCACCAGCTACAACCAGACACCAGCTGTTAGCTACCAGATACCACCAGCTACCAGATGCCAGCTGTTAGCTACCAGCTACAACCAGATACCAGCTGTTAGCTACCAGCTAAACCAGCTGCCAGATACCAGCTGTTAGCTACCAGCTACAACCAGATACCAGCTGTTAGCTACCAGCTACAACCAGCTACCAGATACCAGCTGTTAGCTACACGAGCCTCCTCCACAGAGGCCGATCTTGACACCGCTGGTACCGGTCATCGGCAAGTCCACTCAGCTCCACGTCCTCCTGTACCACATCACTCCATCTCTTCTCTAGCCCGTCCTGCGCCCGTTTAGCCCCCTCGATCCGGCCGAACAAAAGCTGTTTTGGCATGCGGTGGCTGGGCATGCGGGCTACATGACCCAGCCAACGCAGCCTTGCCTGCCGGAGTAGCTCACCGATGGGACCTTGCCCAGATCTTTCAAGGATCTGTGAGCTCCTCACACAATCCAGTCTGGTTAAACCCAGGATGGATCGTAGCCAAGCTAGCCTAAATGTTTCTACGTTTCGCAAGCGTAGAGAAGGGAGGGAATGACCGTGGCGGAGAAGACCTGAAGCTTAGTGCGGAGCGACAGACCAAGTAGCTTCCACACAGCATTACGCAACCGATGAAAAGATATTGCCGCTCGACTGATTCGGAGTGAGACCTCTGCTGTTAAACTGGAGCCGGTCATAAGCACACTGCCCAGGTATGGGAAACTCTCCACTCTCTCCACAACTGCCCCATCACCGATTGGGAGTTGTGGGGGTGGAGTGTCCGATGGTACAAAATACCCAAGCAGGTGCTTAGTTTTGGTCGGGCTGATGGTAAGGCCCCATCTCTTAGTGGCATGCACCAGTCTCAGCAGCAGCGTCTCCAACTCCTCCTCTGAATGAGCAGCCATTACCAAATCATCGGCATACATAACGTGGTTGACCAATAGAGAGCCATCCTTTGACCGCACCCGGGCATCGATCAGCCTCCCATTATATCTGTACCATATGGAGATTCCCCTGGTACAGCTATTGAAGGCTTCATGAACTACGTGGTCAAAATAGATGTTAAATAATGTGGGAGCCAGAGGACATCCCTGTCGCACCCCAAGGTGTACAGGGAATGGCTCTGGCTCCCGGCCACGTAATTTTACCCAGGCCCGCTCACCATCATGAAGGTCCTTAATGATCGTGAGCAGAGGGTCAGGGACTCCAAAAGCACGAAGAACAACCCAGAGCCCAGGCCTACTGATGGTATCATAGGCCTTGACCAGGTCAATAAAGCAGAGATGTAGGTCTTGTTGGAATTCCCTACACCTCTGCTGTAGCAGACGGACAGAAAATATGGCATCTGTGCAGACTCACACACACACAGACTCACACACACACAAAGACTCACACACACACACACACCCAGACTCACACACAACAACAACCGCCATTCGCCACTAAGTGGCGGTGACGTCACCACGACGCTTGTGCCAGGCTATGTGCACCCTGAGGCCACGTGAAGTGTCGATCGCCCGCTGGCAGGTCACGGGGCAGACCCAGGTGCCACGGGTCGACTGACTGAGATGACTGGCTGATGCACCACCTGTGCCCCCTGCTGTGCCAACCTGCTGTGCTTTAGCCACCCGGCGCTCCGCTCGTTGTTGTGAGCATCGCTCGTCCGCCCTCCGTTGTTGTTGGAGGGCGACTACCTCCAACTGCCCAGTAGCGTCCTTCACGAGCCTCCTCCACAGAGGCCGATCTTGACACCGCTGGTACCAGTCATCGGGAAGTCCACTCAGCTCCACGTCTTCCTGTACCACATCACTCCATCTCTTCTCTAGCCCGTGCCGCGCCCGCTTTGCCCCCTCAATCCGGCCGAACAAAAGCTGTTTCGGCATGCGGTGGCTGGGCATGCGGGCTACATGACCCAGCCATCGCAGCCTTGCCCGCCGGAGGAGCTCACCGATGGGACCTTGCCCAGATCTTTCAAGGATTTGTGAGCTCCTCACACAATCCAGTCTGGTTAAACCCTGGATGGATCGTAGGCAGGCCAGCCTAAATGTTTCTAACCGGCGAAGATGTTCCAATAGGGGGGTCCACGTTTCGCAAACGTAGAGAAGGGAGGGAATGACCGTGGCCGAGAAGACCTGAAGCTTAGTGCGGAGCGACAGACCAGGTAGCTTCCACACAGCGTTACGCAACCGATGAAAAGATATTGCCGCTCGACTGATTCGGAGTGAGACCTCTGCTGTTAAACTGGAGCCAGTCATAAGCACACTGCCCAGGTATGGGAAACTCTCCACTCTCTCCACAGCTGCCCCATCACCGATCGGGAGTTGTGGGGGTGGAGTGTCCGATGGTACAAAATACCCAGACAGGTGCTTAGTTTTGGTGGGGCTGATGGTAAGGCCCCACCTCTTAGTGGCACGCTCCAGTCTCAGCAGCAGCGTCTCCAACTCCTCCTCTGACTGAGCAGCTATTACCAATTCATCAGCATACATAACGTGGTTGAGCAATAGGGAGCCATCCCTTGACCGCACCCAGGCATCGATCAGCCTCCCATTATATCTGTACCATATGGAGATTCCTCCGGTACAGCTATTGAAGGCTTCATGAACTACGTGGTCAAAATAGATGTTAAATAATGTGGGGGCCAGAGGACATCCCTGTCGCACCCAAAGGTGTACAGGGAATGGCTCTGACTCCCGGCCACGAAGTTTTACCCGGGCCCGTTCACCATCATGAAGGTCCTTAATGATCGTGAGCAGAGGGTCAGGTACTCCAAAAGCATGAAGAACGACCCAGAGCCCAGGCCTACTGATGGTATCATAGGCCTTGACCAGGTCAAGAAAGCAGAGATGTAGGTCTTGTTGGAATTCCCTACACCTCTGCTGTAGCAGACGGACATAAAATATGGCATCTGTGCAGGACCGCCCTTTCCTGAAACCGCATTGGGACTCCGCAAGCCTCTCCTCAGCATGCCTGGCAAGGCGATGCTGAATAATCCTTGCCAGGACCAGGGCATCCTTCCAATCCTGCGGAACCCGTCCAGTGGTCCAGACTGTTGTTATGATGTCATATAGGGCAGTCTGTGCACAAACGCCACCCTCCCTCAGCATTTTGCTTGGGAGATCATCTCTGCCCGCTGCCTTTCCTGGTCTCAGACTCCGGATCGCCTTCAGTACTTCCTCAACAGATGGCACCTCAGCCAGCCACTCACAGGGGGTGACTTCTTCCAATATTTGAGGCACCGCAGCCTCAGCAGGGTCATCCTCACTTTGTGCCACGATGTTTTCCTGGCTGAGGGATTTTCCCTCCCCCAGGACCTCACAGAAATGCTCAGCAAATCTGCAAACCTGTTCCTGGGGGTCGGAGATAGGATCACCGTTTTTTCCCCTAATGATGGTAATAGGTGTGGCGCTGCAGGTTACTTTTTCGACGGAGTTAAATAGAGATTTGTGATCACGGGCCACTGAGGCAGACTCCATCTCCTCAGCAACCCGCGACCACCACCCATCCTTGCAGCGCCTCACGGCTCTCCGAACCTCCGAGCGAAAGCTGCGGTAAGCCTCCTCATTCACTGACGTGGGATTCTGTAGCCGATGACAGTGGGCCTGTCGCTTTTTCTCAACCATCCTGAACACCTCCTCTGTCAGCCAGGGTCTCTGGGGAGGTCTTGACCGCGCACCTAAAGCAGCCATTGCAGCTGCATGAGTCACAGTCCTAAACCTCGCCCATTTACCCTCGACATCAGGAGGAGTCGGGGACGATGCCAATCCCAGCCGCAAGCGATGATGAAATTCTCGCTTGCAACTTTCATCAGATAACTGAGACCAGGCCACTTTAGGTCGGAATGGGGTCCTGGGTGTACACCCACCACCGGAGTGGAAGAATGGCAAAGGCGCGTCTTACAGATGACTAGTCGATGGTCAGAGGGCAGATCAGCTCCACGGTAGGTCCTGGTGTCAAGGACATGGGCTCGCATCCGCTGGTCCCTCACTATGTAGTCCAGCAGATGTTCTTGCTTGGACCCGGCATGCATCCATGATGTTGTGTGGATGCGCCGATGCCGGAACAGCGTGTTGGTAATTACAAGCCCATGGGCTGCACAAAAATCTAGCAGCCTCCTACCGTTGTTATTGAGCTCACACACACCCACACAGACTCACACACACAGACTCAGACTCAAACACACACAGACTCACACACACACCCAGACTCAGACACACACAGACGCACACACACAGACACACGCAGACTCACAGACACACGCAGACTCACAGACACACGCAGACTCACAGACAAACGCAGACTCACAGACACACGCAGACTCACAGACACACACACAGACTCACACACACACAGACTCAGACACACACAGACTCACACACACACAGACTCACACACACACAGACTCACACACACCCACACAGACTCACACACAGACTCACACACACAGACTCACACACACACACAGACTCACACACACACAGACTCACACACACACAGACTCACACATACACACACAGACTCATACACTAACTCACACACACACACGTGTACACAAAGATCCCCCATATAGCCTTAACAGACTGTAGGGGCAAGTGCTGTTAGCGAGCACCTATGAAGGCCGGAACGGTACACGAGGGGGTGGGTGGCCAGCAACACGCCCGACCGCCTTTGTCTCCCTAGTGGCGATGTTTACACACCGCACCAGGTACTCATTTGAT
Source organism: Petromyzon marinus (assembly GCF_010993605.1). NCBI lineage: Eukaryota > Metazoa > Chordata > Hyperoartia > Petromyzontiformes > Petromyzontidae > Petromyzon > Petromyzon marinus. The sequence goes on from NW_022638244.1 coordinate 201,786, forward strand.
GCTGAGTCGACCTAGGGGAAGCCCGGGACCGGGTCAGATAATCGTCACTGGTGTTGACTGTGAGCGGGAATCGAACCCGGGTCGCCAGGTTCATAGCGCAGCGTAGCGCTAACCACTACACTCCCGCTCCCCCAAACACCCACATACACACACTCATCACACACACATACACTAACTCACACAGAGACTCAGACACACAGTCTCACACACACACAGACTCACACACACACAGACTCCCACATACAGACTCACACACACACAGACTCACACACACACAGACTCACACACACAGAATCAGACACATAGAGACTCACACACACACAGTCTCACACACACAGACTCACACACACAGAGACTCAGACACACAGACTCACACACACAGACTCACACACACACACAGACTCACACACACACAGACTCACACACACAGAGACTCAGACACAGACTCACACACACACACAGACTCACACACACACACAGACTCACAAACACACACAGACTCACACACACACACAGACTCACACACACACACAGACTCTCACACACACACACAACAAGGGCATCCAGGGGTCAGACACTGAAGGTTCCCCGTAACCTCATTAGCATCAGGTTCATCAGCAGCACCATCACCATCAGCACCATCGTCATCAGCACCACCATCATCATCATCACCACCACCATCATCACCACGATTACCATCACCACCACCATCATCACCACTACCACCATCATTACCACTATCATCACTACCACCACCACCACCACTCACACCACCAACATCGTCACCACCACCACCACCACTCACACTACCACCACCACTATCATCACCACCACCATCATCACCACCACTTACACCAGCACCACTATCATCATCATCACTACCACCACCACCATCATCATCACCATCACCACCACCACCACCACTCTCATCACCACCACCATCATCACAAACATCAATACCACTCACAACACCACCACTACCACCATCATCATCATCACCACCACCATCATCATCATCACCACCACCATCACTACCACCACCATCATCATCACCACCACCATCATCATCACCACCACCATCATCATCATCACCACCACCACCATCATCACTACCACCACCATCATCATCATCACCACCACCACCATCACTACCACCACCACCAATATCATCACCATCACTACCACCATCATCATCATCGGGGTCTCACCTCGGATTGTCAAGGCGCGTGACGTTTCTCTCTCCCCGTCTCTCTCCCCCCCCTTCTCTCTCTCCCTTCTCTCTCCCCCTGCCTCTCTCTCCCTTCTCTCTCCCCCTGCCTCTCTCCCCCTGCCTTTCTCTCCCTTCTCTCTCCCCCTGCCTCTCTCCCCCTGCCTCTCTCTCCCTGCCTCTCTCTCCCTGCCTCTCCCCCTCTCTCCCTGCCTCTCCCCCTCTCTCACTGCCTCTCTCTCCCTGCCTCTCTCCCTGTCTCTTTCTCCCTGTCTCTCTCTCCCTGTCTTTCTCTCCCTGTCTCTATGTGTCTCTCTCCCTGTCTCTCTCTCCCTGTGTCTCTGTGTCTCTCTCCCTGCCTCTCTCCCTGTCTCTTTCTCCCTGTCTCTCTCTCCCTGTCTTTCTCTCCCTGTCTCTCTGTGTCTCTCTCCCTGCTTCTCTCCCTGTCTCTTTCTCCCTGTCTCTCTCTCCCTGTCTTTCTCTCCCTGTCTCTCTGTGTCTCTCTCCCTGTCTCTCTCTCCTTGTGTCTCTCTCTCCCTGTCTCTCTGTGTCTCTCTCCCTGTCTCTCTCCCTGTGTCTCTCTCTCCCTGTCTCTCTCTCTCTCTGTGTCTCTCTCCCTGTGTCTCTCTCCCTGTCTCTCTCTCCCTGTCTCTCTCTCTCCCTGTCTCTGTCTCTCTCTCTCTCTGTGTCTCTCTCCCTGTGTCTCTCTCCCTGTCTCTCTCTCCCTGTTTCTCTGTGTCTCTCTCCCTGTCTCTCTCTCCCTGTGTCTCTCTGTGTCTCTGTCTCCCTGTTCCTCTGTGTCTCTCTCCCTGTCTCTCTCCCTGTGTCTCTCTCTCCCTGTCTCTCTCTCTCTGTGTCTCTCTCCCTGTGTCTCTCTCCCTGTGTCTCTCTGTGTCTCTGTCTCCCTGTCCCTCTGTGTCTCTCTCCCTGTGTCTCTCTCCCTGTCTCTCTCTCCCTGTTTCTCTGTGTCTCTCTCCCTGTCTCTCTCTCCCTGTGTCTCTCTGTGTCTCTGTCTCCCTGTCTCTCCCTGTGTCTCTCTCTCCCTGTCTCTCTCTCTCCCTGTGTCTCTCTCCCTGTCTCTCTCTCTCCCTGTCTCTCTCTCTCCCTGTCTCTGTCTCTCTCTCTCTGTGTCTCTCTCTCTGTGTCTCTCTCCCTGTGTCTCTCTCCCTGTCTCTCTCTCCCTGTTTCTCTGTGTCTCTCTCCCTGTCTCTCTCTCCCTGTGTCTCTCTGTGTCTCTGTCTCCCTGTCCCTCTGTGTCTCTCTCCCTGTCTCTCTCCCTGTGTCTCTCTCTCCCTGTCTCTCTCTCCCTGCCTCTCTCTCCCTGCCTCTCTCTTTTTTTTACGATCAGAGGAAACAAGAAGATGCTCGGTGTAGTCGGCACTTTGCTCCGTTCATCATTTCGTTTTTTTTAACGCTTTGCTTTATGTAACCCCCCTCCCCCCCCTTTTAAATGAAAGACCCATTTTTTTTCTTTTTCTTTCCCCTTCCCTCTCTCTCTACCCCCCTCTCCGCCCCCCCCCTCTCTCTCTCTACCCCCCTCTCTGCCTCTCCTCTCTCTCTACCCCCTCTCCGCCCCCCCCCCTCTCTCTCTGCCCCCTCTCTTCCTACTCCATTTGGCTCTCTCTCGCTCACTCTCTTTTTTCTCTATAACTACGACAAGTGCTGCATCTGCACGCAGCCCTTCCCACAGTCAAACGGCCTCCGACGGGGTAGCTCAGATCTGCATGCACAGAGCTCTCTACCGTCATCTGCCACCGAGCACGCGGCCTCCTCCAGCAACCCACTTGCTCCTTGAAGGCCGGCACGGCGTGGGTCAGCCGCGCGTGGCGGAACTCCGGCCCACACCACACCCTGGCTCCCACCAGAGCGCGGGAGATGCCCAGGCTGCTGGCTGGACGTTGCCCCTCCAGGGCCACCTTCCTCGCCCTGTACACGGCGAGCTTGGCGTAGCCGAAGAGCAACGTTGACCAGCCCCCTGAAGATGTTGGGGTCCGTCGCCCTTCGGGTATCCAAAGATGAGGACCGTCGGGGAGAAGCGGAGGCTGAACCTGAGGAGGATGTTTCTCAGGACCTTGAACACAGCGAGTCCGGGCTCTTGCACTCCACGTATTGGTGCGCCACCGTCTCCGCTTTACCGCAGAACCGGGCACTCCGGGGACGTGTCGGTGAAGCGCGCCAGGGAGACGTTGGTGGTGACGGTGCCGTGGGCGATGCTCCAGCCGAGGTCGCCGATGCGGTCGTACGTCGGTCTGCAGTAGAGTTGCCTCCAGCGAGGCCTCTCCGGAGAGACGCAGGGCTAGGGGCTCTCCTCCAGGCATGGTCCTTGTGGCTCCTCAGGGTGTCCTGTTGGTGGAACCGGACCACGTAGGAGTAGAGCACCTTCCTCTTGACGTTAGCGAAGGCCACCTCTGGTAGGTCTTCTAGCCGGCACAGGTCGTGATCCGCCTTCGTTTGTCGGCATTGGCGATGCAGTGGCACGACTGAGAGCTCCGGTGGAGGGGGATCGAGAGGGGCCTCGTCATCCCCAACGCCGATGGGGGGGCGTTCTCCCCATCGCTGCCGCTGAGAAGGCCCCCTTGGCTTCGGCCAGGATCCGGGCAGCCACCCGGAGCGACTGCAGCCCCCCCTTGTCTTTGCGGCCACGTCTGCTGGTCCGAGCCACCGGCCTCCGTGTTTCAGGCTCCACCAGATCTCCCATCCTGGTGAGCCGCGCGTTGGCGAGGCGCCTCTCCATGCCAGGGGTGGTGGTGGTGGTGGATGGCAGCTTTGTCTGTGGGTTCCTGAGGATCGGTTCGAAGACCAGATCCTCGGCCGATCGCGGCCGGTTCAGCCTCCTCACGGCGAGGGAGCTCCGCGTCCGCAGGACGCTCCCGGTAGAAGGGTGGCGGCTGTCCCAGTGGGAGGCCCTGCAGGTCCGTGTAGAATAGTCGCTTGGAGCGCTGCAGACCCCCCAGCTGTTTCAGGAGGAAGGAGGCCGTGACGCTCCAGGCCGGTGGCAGGGGCGGCGTGGTGCGGGAACTTTTGCGCGGCCTGCAGTCGGAAGGTGGCAAAGCCGACTCCGCACGCACACACCGGCCCGTGACCGCCCCCTCGTCCAGTGGCAGGGCCAGGACCCCCAGCCGCGACTCCGGTGTCCTCCACCCGACCGGAAGAATTCGAGGACTCGCTTCTGAAGTGCGTTGACGAGGCTCATGGGGGTGGGGTGCAGGGAGAAGAGTCGGTGCCACAGCATGGACGTGTCACCAGCTGGTTCACCGCCAACGCCTTTGTCCTGAAGGTGAGGAACTTGCACAGGCGACTCCGGGTGGCCAGCCGCTCCTTCACCTTCTCCTCCAGCTCCACCCGGTTCCTCCGCGGTGGTTCCTCCTCTGGTCCGAGGAACACCCCCAGGTGGTGCAGCAGCGATGTTGTGCTCCAATTGATGGCTTTTGCCTTCTCGGGACACTCGGTCACGTCCCACGCTCCAACCAGCAGGCCGCTGCACTTTTGCCAAGTTCATTTTTGATGAAGAGGCTTTCGAAAAGACCTCCTGGCACTCGTGCAGCAGGGCGACATCAGCCAGGGAGCGCAGGATGAGGAGGACGTCGTCGGCGTATGCCGTCAGGACCAACTTGACGCTTGGTTCCCTCAGCACCAGGCCGCTGAGTCTCCGCCTTATGAGATTCAGGAAAGGCTCTAATGCCAGGGCATAAAGTTGGCCCCACAATGGGCATCCCTGTCTCACTCCTCGCTCGAATTTGACCGGGGCAGTGAGGGCGCCGTTGATCTTGATCATGCACTCCGCCTTGGTGTAGAGTAGGCGGATCGTTCGGACAAAGGCATCCCCCAAAACCCAAGGTCTTGAGGGTTCCCAGCAGGTGCTTGTGGTCCACTCTGTCAAAAGCCTTTTCCTGGTCAAGAGCCAGAAACGCGATTGGGATGCCCAACCTCTGGGACACCACCGCGATGAGGTCCCTGACCAGGAAGATGCCGTCGTGGATGGTTCGTCCGGGGATGGTGTAGGACTGGGTCCCCGTGTACGACTTGTGCAATCACAACCTTTCAGTAGCAGGGAGAGAGAGCCTTCGTCAATATTTTGTAGTAGTCTGTGTTCAGGAGGGAGACCGGACGCCAGTTTTGTAGGTGCCTCAGGTCTCCGTTCTTGGGAAGCAGAGTGAGCACCGCCCTCCTCCAAGACTGAGGCATCACCCCGGTGACTGAGGCTTCCTCCAGCACCTCTCTGCAGTCCTCCCGCAGGGATGGCCAAAAAGCGGCGTAAAACTCCCCTGTTAGGCCGTCTAACCCTGGGGATTTATTTGGGGCCAGTCCTCTTACAGCTGCGTCAAGGTCAGTCCCGGTGAGCTTTTGCTCTAGCAGCTCTTTCCCGTCTTCCCCCAGGGTGGGTAGACCACTCCATGCCTCCGCCTGGGCCGGTTCCGATGTTTCTTCAGGGGAGAACAGGCTGCCGTTAGAAGTCTCCGATGACGGTCGACTTCTGCCGGAGTTCGTGCACCAGGACACCGGCACCGTCAAAGAGGCACTCCGTGGATTTGCGTCTCCCGTTCTGCCTCCCGATGGAGTAGAAAAGCGGGGATCCCGTGTCGAGGTCCGTGATGAGCTTCACCTGGGATCGCACAAACGCTCCCCTCGTCTGCTCCTCCTGTAGCCCTTTGAGACGCTCCCTATTCTCCTCCTCGTATTCTTGGAGAAGAGCGGGGTCGCTGTCCTCGGCGAGGCGACTCTCCAAATTGAGGACTCGGGCTTCCATGTCGGTGATGTCCGCGTTCTTCAGTCTGGTGCTCCCCCAGGTGTATTGTTGGCACAACAGCCTGGTGTGCACTTTGCCCATATCCCACCACTGGGCCAGAGAGTCGAACTGCGTTTTGGTTTTTTCGCCACTCTTCCCAGAAGTCCTCGAACATTTCTAAGAAGGCGCCATCCTCCAGCAGTGAGTTGTTAAAATGCCAGCGGGACGCGCCCTCACGGTGGGCCCTCTCCAGCCTGACGCGGAGCACGATGAGGCTGTGGTCCGTGAAGGGTGCCGCCCTGATGCCAGAACGTTATGGGGCACGTCACAAAGCTCTCAGAGATGTAAAATCTGTCGAGCCTGGACCGCGTCACCGAGCCATCGCGCCTCGTCCACGTGTACGTGAACTGGCGTTGGCCCGGGTGATTGTACGCGCCGCACGTCCACCAAGGCGGCGTCCTCCAGGAGTCCCTGCATTTCCTTCTTTGGCCCTACTCCCCCCGGCTGCCCCCCCCCCCCCCCGAACGATCCAGGGCGCCGAGTGTGCAGCTGTGGTCGCCACCCACAATCACGCACCCGTCGTCCGGGATCCCGGCCAGGTGCCTCCTCAGGAGGTGCAGAAACTCCTTGTTGGTCACTGGCGCGTACACGTTCAGCAGGTGGGCGGTGACATCGCCCGCCCTGACCGTTACCGCGAGCGGCCTTCCCTTCACCACCTCGGTGTGGGTGATGAGCTCGGGATGAAAGCCTTTTAGCGAACAGGGTCGCGACTCCACAGGAGGTGTTGTCAAGGTGGCTGTAGAAGGAGTCCCCTCCCCACTCCTTCCTCCAGTCATCCTCGTCCTCGAACCGTGAGATGCGTCTCATGAATGAAGAAGGCAGAGGCAGCGCGCTTCCTCGCAAGAGACATTGCGGAAAACCTCCGCACTGCCTCCCTGCACCCGTTCACGTTCAGGGAGCCGATGTACACAGGCATTGCTTGTTCCTTTCCCCCGTGGCCTCCCACCTTGTAATTTGTTTGCGGAAAAATCTCAGCTCTGCCCTCTCCTTGCCCCAGGGACTCGAGTCTCTGCTTGGCAAGGAGTCTCACCTGCTTGAGTCACAGAGGCCTTTATTGCCTTGCTGTCCTTCCATCGAGCCAAGGCAATGTCCGCTCTGTCCTTCCTCATGTTGGTCTCGTCGAGGAATTTCCAGAGATTTTCCGAGGAGATCAGGGCAGTCTGAGGGTCAAGGAGTGTAGACCCCTGGCTGCTCTCGCTCCCCATTGCTGAAGCAGTCATCCCGATCTGAATCGATTTCCTCGGCGTCCGGCTCCGCTGGAAGAGCTGCAGCGGCTGAGCTGGCGCATGGCCCAGCGGCGTCCTCTCCCCCAGTGTCAGGGATGGCCTGGGACGGCTCCTGCTCAGGCTCTTCGGGTGGATGGCCCCGGTGTCTCTTCCGCTGGTTTTTGGATCAGCAGTGGGACGGGGACCTTCCTCCTCAATCCCATCCATTTCGTCCTTGCCCTTGGCGAGTGTCTCTCTGCCAACTTCTTCCTCTTGCTCAAGGGCTTCATGTATAGCTGGTGGGGAGTGAGTCTCTATGACAACAGCAGACGGGTCGATTTCCGCGGTGATGTCGCCCACATCGTCGACGGTCTCCTGCTGTGGGAAACCCTTCCCCAGACGCACGCTGCTTCTTCCTCTTGGCGGGGTTTCTTCCTCGCCGCCCGCGCGTCACTCGGCGCGGCTTCCGGGAAGGCGAAAAACCGGCGTCTTCGGCGTCTGGCAGCTGTTCTGCTTCCTCCCCTGGTGTGTGTGGGGGGGGGGGGGTTTCACCGCTTCTTCCTGTTCGAGGTCTGGGAGGGGTTCCTCCTCCGAATCTGACCCTTGAGATCCGGGTCCTTCTGTATTCTTCCTCTCGCGATTTGTCGCTTGAGGCGGCGAAGTCGGGGCCACGACCTCAGGTGTAGGAGGCTGCGTGGCTGGCGGGTCCGGTGTGGGCTGTTGGGGGGGCCTCGTTGCGATGGGGGCTCTCGCTGCTTTGCCCCCCTTTGCTCTGCCTCCCTCCTCCCCCGCTCTTTTCTTCCGACCCTCGCCGTCGTCGGTTTAGGGCAATCCCTTCGGAAGTGCCCCTCTTCTTTGCAAAGATTGCATCCGATGGAATCTTTGGCGTGAAACAGTCCATGGGCAATGCCTGCATAGACAACGACAAAGGGGCCCTCTTCCCGCTGTCCGGGAGTCAGCAGGACGTGCACCTGCCTCTTGAAAGATAAAATGTGATTGAGAGCAGGGTCTCTGCACCCCAGCGCCAGGGGCACGTGCTGGCACCACGCCGGTGCCCAGCTTGGACACGTGCTCCAACACGTGCTCCAACACGTGCTCCAGCACGTGCTCCAACACGTGCTCCAGCACGTGCTCCAACACGTGCTCCAACACGTGCTCCAGCACGTGCTCCAGCGCGTGCTCCAGCACGTGCTCCAACACGTGCTCCAACACGTGCTCCAACACGTGCTCCAACACGTGCTCCAACCCGTGCTCCAACACGTGCTCCAACACGTGCTCCAGCACGTGCTCCAACACGTGCTCCAGCACGTGCTCCAACACGTGCTCCAGCACGTGCTCCAACACGTGCTCCAGCACGTGCTCCAACACGTGCTCCAACACGTGCTCCAGCACGTGCTCCAACACGTGCTCCAACACGTGCTCCAGCACGTGCTCCAACACGTGCTCCAACACGTGCTCCAACACGTGCTCCAGCACGTGCTCCAACACGTGCTCCAACACGTGCTCCAACACGTGCTCCAGCACGTGCTCCAACACGTGCTCCAACACGTGCTCCAACACGTGCTCCAACACGTGCTCCAACACGTGCTCCAACAACGGCCTCGTCGGGACGTAGGGCGGGCCGGGGCCTCGACGTACGCCTCGATCGTGACGGGCCTCGAGGCGTAGCGGCGGACGCCGTTCTCGCGCGGAGGCAGTGGTCACCAATTGGGGGGGGGGGGGGGGGGGGTTGGTCTTGGAGTAGAGGCCCTAGCGGGACGGCCTCGTGCCTCCAGGCAGATTGGCAGCTGCGACCTTTGCGGGCAGGTGGCAATTTTGTTCCCGCTGCCTTCAATTTCTGCCTGACTGTGGTGCTGCGCTTATTTGTACAGAGCTCCCCTTGAGAGAATGCAAACTGAGGATGAGTAAAGCATCCTCGTTTACGAAACTAATGAAAGGAAAAAAAAAGAGAGAGGAAAGAGAAAATATTTATTTATTCAATAAACTATTTTTATTGAATAAATTATGAAGCAGTAAATGAAAAAAAATAATTCGATAGTGATATCCAATAATACATTTGCGTGTTAAATAAATGAATGTATTTTGCAAACATCTATTTTTGGAAAGATGTGTTTATTAAATACATTCACTCATCGTCAAATAAATATTACTTATAGTCCTTGCACACTCGTGTTAGGGAATCATTAACTAATAGATTGCTTTAGCCTCAAAGTAAACAATTGCTTTTGTGGCCTTAAATTTCTGCGCTACAGTGTGGATTGCCTCCACGTGGCTCACACAAAATGTAAGTTTTAACAAATCTCAAATAGTTTGAGATTCGTAAACTGAGATTAAAAACACAAGCAGAAGAACAAAGCAACAATAAGTAGAGTATAAGAAAAAAATTACCTGTAAAGTATGAAAACGATGCTTTAATTAACTGTGGGATTGAGCCCATCGCCTAAGAAACACCAACGTGTTTCAAAAGGTTTTGGCCTCACTGTTTAGCTTAAAAAACAGTAAAGAAAAATGAGCAACACACAAAAAATACTACTTGTGTGTGCAAAAGGCAGAATACTTACTCCTGATGCATAAAAATTTGAAGAAAATAAATTAATTAGAAGAGGGTATGTTAGATTTTTAAAGTTACAACGGGGAGCTCAAACGAAGCGCATTCTCCACTCTCTCTCTCTACCCCCTCTCTCTCCACTCTCTCTCCTCGCTCTCCTCTCTCTACCCCCTCTCTTACCCCCTCTCTCTACCCCCCTCTCTCTCTACCCCCCTCTTTCTCTATCCCCCTCTTTCTCTACCCCCTCTCTCTCCACCCCCTCTCTCTCCACCCCCTCTCTCTCCACCCCCTCTCTCCACCCTCTCTCTCTCCACCCCCTCTCTTTACCCCCCTCTCTCTCTACCCCCTCTCTTTACCCCCCTCTCTCTCTACCCCTCTCTCTCTCTACCCCCTCTCTATCTACCCCCCTCTCTCTCTACCCCCTCCCTCTCTCTCTCTACCCCCCCCCCTCTCTCTACCCCCCTCTCTATCTACCCTCTCTCTCTCTACCCTCTCTCTCTACCCCCTCTCTCTCTACCCTCTCTCTCTCTACCCCCTCTCTCTCTACCCCCTCTCTCTCTACCCCCTCTCTCTCTACCCCCTCTCTCTCTACCCCTCTTTCTACCCCCTCTCTCTCTACCCCCTCTCTCTCTACCCCCCTCTCTCTCTACCCCCCTCTCTCTCTACCCCCCTTCTCTCTCTACCCCCTCTCTCTCTACCCCCCTCTCTAACCCCTCTCTCTCTACCCCCTCTCTCTCTCCCTACCCCTCTCTACCCCTCTCTACCCCCCTCTCTCTCTCTCTACCCCCCTCTCTTCCTACTCCATTTCGCTCTCTCTCGCTCACTCTCTCTCTCTCTTTTTTATATATAACTACGACTAGTGCTGCACCTGCACGCAGCCCTTCCCACAATCCTACAGCCTCCGACGGGGTAGCTCACAATCTGCACACGCGCGCACACACACAGAGATCTCTCTCTACCGTCATCTGCCACCGGGCACACGGCCTCCTCCAGCAACCCACTTGCTCCTTGAAGGCCGGCACGGCGTGGGTCAGCCGCACGCGGCCGGAACTCCGGGCCCACCACAACCCCCTGGCTCCGAACGGAGCGCGGAAGATGCCAAAGGCCGCCGGACGGACGTTGCCCCCTCCAGGGCCACCTTCCTCGCCTTGTTTCATCGCCACTATCATCACCATCACCACCACCACTATCATCACTACTACCACTATCATCATCACCACCACTATCATCATCACTACCACTATCACCACCACCACCACTCACACCACCACCATCACCACCATCACTATCACCACCACTCACACCACCACCACTCACACCACCACCATCACTATCACCACCATCACTATCACCACCATCACTATCACCACCACCACCATCACCACCACCATCACCACCACCATCACCACCACCACCATCACCACCACCATCACCACCAGCGAGCTTGGCGTAGCCGACGAGCACGTTGACCGGCCCCTGAAGATGTTGGGGTCCGTCGCCCTTCGGGTATCCAAAGATGAGGACCGTCGGGAGAGAAGTGGAGACTGCCGTCTCTCTGTCTCTGTCTCTCTGTCTCTGTCTCTGTGTCTCCCTGTCTCCTGTCGCCCCGTGTCTCTCTCTGTCTCTCTGTCTCCCCGTGTCTCTCTCTGTCTCTGTGTCTCCCTGTCTCCTGTCGCCCCGTGTCTCTCTCTGTCTCTGTCTCCCTGTCTCCTATCGCCCCGTGTCTCTCTCTGTCTCTGTCTCCCCGTGTCTCTCTCTGTCTCTGTCTCCTGTCTCCCCGTGTCTCTCTCTGTCTCTGTGTCTTTCTCTGTCTCTGTCTCCCCGTGTCTCTCTGTCTCCCCGTGTCTCTCTCTGTCTCCCCGTGTCTCTCTCTGTCTGTCTCCCGTGTCTCTCTCTGTCTCCCCGTGTCTCTCTGTCTCCCCGTCTCTCTGTCTCCCCGTGTCTCTGTCTCCCCGTGTCTCTGTCTCCCCGTGTCTCTGTCTCGCCGTGTCTCTCTCTGTCTATGTCTCTCTGTCTCCCCGTGTCTCTCTCTGTCTATGTCTCTGTCTCCCCGTGTCTCTGTCTCCCCGTGTCTCTCTGTCTCCCCGTGTCTTTGCACTTTGAGGCTGTCACGTGCAATTTCGAAGGCTCGCTACTGGCAGAAAGTCACGGGACAGACCCAGCAGGTGCCATGGGTTGACTGCTGTGCCAGGCTAGGTGCACGAGGTCACGGGACAGAACAAGCAGGTGCCATGGGTTGACTGCTGTGCCAGGCTAGGTGCACGAGGAGGTCACGGGACAGACCCAGCAGGTGCCATGGGTTGACTGCTGTGCCAGGCTAGGTGCAGGAGGAGGTCACAGGACAGACCCTGTCAGTGTTGGGAGATGGAGTCCTCTTAACGGGACACCCCACCCCAGCACGACTACACTACATACTACACTACCATACTCTATACACTACTATGCACTATACATTACTACACACTATACACTACTATAATACACTACTATACACTACTATACACTACACTATACACTGCACACTACTATACACTACACTACTGGCCTTTTGGCGTCTTCTGGTCCAACACCAGTGGAGAGACTAAAATGCTCTAAGAAAATCCGTCTCTGGTGTGGACCAATCAAATTCAAGGACAGTGCCAATATTATTATCAGAGTTGTCTATTTTGTGAGTTGCATTTTGACTGCTTGTGTTGTGGTTATTGCAGACACGATGCCTTGAATAAAGGTGTCAGTTTTTGTGCCAGCTAAAACCTATTCCTATATCTTGTTACTGGCAAAGGAGGTCTCATAATGTAAATGCTCACCCCGAGCACCATCAATAACTCTGATAGTGCGCTGCTGTTTTTTGAGTTGTACGCCTTTTGGCGTCTTCTGGTCCAACACCAGTGGAGAGACTAAAGGGCTCTAAGAAAATCCGTCTCTGGTGTGGACCAATCAAATTCAAGGACAGTGCCAATATTATTATCAGAGTTGTCTCTTTTGTGTGTTGCATTTGACTGCTTGTGTTGTGGTTATTGCAGACACGATGCCTTGAATAAAGGTGTCAGTTTTTTTGTGCCAGCTAAAACCTATTTACTATATCTTGTTACTGGCAAAGGAGGTCTCATAATGCTCTTACAGTTGTTCACTTGTTTTCCCTCTCGCTTTCGGTCAACCGAAGTTGCCACTTCAAAGTGGGCGAGTGCGAGGCGAGGGGCTGCAAACACAGGGCGCAACTTGAGCCTGTTCGGGTCAACTCGGAGCAACTGGAGGCAACTCGTAGCAACTGGAGGAAACTTGTAGCAACTCGTAGCAACTGGAGGAAACTTGTAGCAACTCGTAGCAACTGGAGGCAACTCGTAGCAACTGGAGGCAACTCGTAGCAACTGGAGGCAACTCGTAGCAACTTGGAGGCAACTCGTAGCAACTGGAGTCAACTCGTAGCAACTGGAGGCAACTCGTAGCAACTTGGAGTCAACTCGATGCAACTCGTGGCTCCGGTCAACTCAACAAAGCGCAAAGTCACCCGGCTCAATTTGAGGCAACTTTATTGAACTCGGCCGTCTCGACTCGGGAGCAACTCGAGGCAACCTTGCTCGACTCGCCCGGCAACTTAATCCCCATCCCGTCTCGTGTGCCGGTCAACTCGAGGCAACTCCAGTCGACCGGGAGCAGCCGCGTTCAACTCGGGGAAAACTCCATTCAAATCACATCTCAAACTAAGAGCGCACGCGCGAGAGAGCGACTCAACTCCGGGCAACTCGGGTCAACTCCAGGTCAACTCGGGTCAACTCGGGTCAACTCGGGTCAACTCGGGTCAACTCGGGTCAACTCCGGGCGTGACTCGCAGCAGCTCCAGGCAACCTCGTTCCGGTCGCGGGCAACTTCATTGAACCTACGGGTCGACCCGGGTTGATTCCACTTGCTAACCGCGGTGGGAGGATGGTAGCGAGCGAGCGTGAGCGAGTGTGAGAGTGTGTGTGAGAGTGTGAGCGTGTGAGGGAGTGTGAGCGAGTGTGTGAGCGAGTGTGAGCGAGTGTGTGAGCGAGTGAGTGTGAGAGTGTGAGTGTGAGCGAGTGTGTGTGAGCGAGTGAGTGTGAGAGTGTGTGTGTGAGCGAGTGTGTGTGAGCGAGTGAGTGTGAGAGTGTGTGTGTGCGCGAGTGTGTGTGAGAGTGTGAGCGTGTGAGCGAGTGTGTGAGCGAGTGTGAGCGTGTGTGAGCGAGTGTGAGAGTGTGTGTGAGAGTGTGAGCGTGTGAGCGAGTGTGTGAGCGAGTGTGAGCGAGTGTGAGAGTGTGTGTGAGCGAGTGAGTGTGAGAGTGTGTGTGTGAGCGAGTGTGTGTGAGCGAGTGTGTGAGCGTGCATTGGTCCCCGATTAGCTGTGCTCATTCAAAGACAAAGCTCCCCCAGGTAGCCTCTAACAGTGCTGTAGGGGCAAGTGCTGTCAGCAGTAGCAAGTAGCAGCAGCAGCGCTGCCTATGAAGGCCGCCACTGTTGCCACACACGGAGGGGGTGGGTGGGTCACAGCACCACCCACCCACTCACCTAGCCACTCATCCACCCACCCACCCACTCACCCACCCACCTAGCCAGCCACTCATCCACCCACCCACTCACCCACCCACCTAGCCACCCACTCATCCACCCACTCATCATCCATCCACCAACTCACCCACCCACTCACCCACGCACCTAGCCACCCACCCACTCATCCATCCACCAACTCACTCACCCACCCACCTAGCCACTTACCCACCCACCTAGCCACTCATCCATCCATCCACCCACCAACTCACTACCCACTCACCCACCCACCCAGCCACCCACTTATCATCCATCCACCAACTCACTCGCCCACCCACCTAGCCACTCACCCACCCACTCACTCATCCATCCATCAACTCACTCACCCACCAACGCACTCACCCATCCACCAACTCACTCACCCACCCACACACTGCTGCTGCTACTGACAGCACTTGAACGTGCGTTTGTGTGCGTGCGTGTGTACGTGTGTGTGTGTACGTTCTTGAGTATGTCTTTATACACACGTGTGTGCGCGTGTGTGTACGCGTATGTATGTACATACACACGTGTGTGTGGACACACACGTGCACACAGTTTACGTGTGTGTATGTACACACATACACACGTGTGTATGTATGTACACACATACACACGTGTGTATGTATGTACATACACACACGTACACTGTGTGCACGTGTGTGTCCACACACACATACACACGTGTGTATGTGTGTACATACACGTGTGTACACACGCGCATACAGTGTACGTGTATGTATGTACACACATACACGTGTGTATGTATGTACACACATACACGTGTGTGTATGTGTGTACACACGCGCAAAGTGTACATGTACACACACGTGTCTATGTGTGTACACACACGTGTGTACGTGTGTGTGTACGTACATACACACCACACGTGTGTATGTGTGCACACGTGTGTATGTACGTACACACCACACGTGTGTATGTGTGTACACACACACGCACACAGTGTACATGTATGTACACACACACACGTGTGTATGTACGTACACACACACACACGTGTGTATGTACGTACACACACACACGTGTGTACACACACACGCACACAGTGTACGTGTAGGTGCATACATACACACGTACACACACACACACCACACGTATGTGTGTGTGTACACACGCGCGCACAGTGTACGCAAGTGTGCGCTACATGCGTGTGCGCTACATGCGTGTGCGTGCGTCATAACCAACCCCCCAACCCCCCAATCACTGAAACCTCAGGGCCCCGCCTCCTCGCCAGAGGCGGTCTCCGTGGCGACGGGAGGAGCCGGCGGTTCTCTGCCTTGCTCCGTCGCGCCGGTCGCTACGGTCGCTACGGTCGCGCCGGTTGCAGGAGTTGCAGCGGTTGCAGCGGTTGCGGGCGATGATTGCGATGATGGCGATGACGGCGATTTGGGGGATTTCGCCTCCGCTCCCTCCCCCTCCTCCTCCTCCTCATCATCATCATCCCCCTCCTCCTCCTCATCCTCCTCATCCTCCTCCCCCCCCTCCTCCGCCACCTGCAGCTGATGGAGCTTCTCCATCACCTGCAGGGCAACGTCTGCAAGCGCGGGGCAATTAAAATCACTCGGGTGAGCGAGCGGGTGGGTGGGCGAGTGGGTGGGTGGGTGAGTGGATGAGTGGGCGAGTGAGTGGGTGGGTGAGTGAGTGAGTGAGTGGGTGAGTGAGTGAGTGAGTGGGTGGGTGAGTTAGTGGGTGGGTGAGTGAGTGGGTGAGTGAGTGGGTGAGTGAGTGAGTGAGTGGGTGAGTGAGTGGGTGAGCGGGTGGGTGAGAGAGCGGGTGCCGAGTGGGTGGGTGGGCGAGTGGGTCGGTGAGTGGGCGAGTGAGTGGGTGGGTGAGTGAGTGGGTGAGTGGGTGAGCGGGTGCCGAGTGAGTGGGCGAGTGGGTCGGTGAGTGGGTGAGTGAGTGAACGGGTGAGTGAGTGGGTGGGTGAGTGAGTGGGTGGGTGAGTGAGTGTGTGGGTGAGTGAGTGTGCGGGTAGGTGAGTGAGCGGGTGAGTCGGTGAGTGGGTGAGTCGGTTGAGTGCGTGGGAAGGTGAGTAGGTGAATAGGCGAGTGAGTGGGTGAGTGGGTCGGTGAGTGGGTAGGTGAGTAGGCGAGTGAGTGGGTGAGTAGGTGAGTGAGCGGGTGAGTCGGTGAGTGAGTGGGTGAGTCGGTGAGTGGGTGAGTCGGTGAGTGGGTGGGAAGGTGAGTAGGTGAATAGGCGAGTGAGTGGGTCGGTGAGTGGGTAGATGAGTAGGCGAGTGAGTGGGTGAGTAGGTGAGTGAGCGGGTGAGTTGGTGAGTGAGTGGGAAGGTGAGTAGGCGAGTGAGTGGGTCGGTGAGTGGGTAGGTGAGTAGGCGAGTGAGTGGGTGAGTGAGCGGGTGAGTGGGTAGCTGAGTAGGTGAGTAGGCGAGTGAGTGGGTGAGTCGGTGAGTGAGTGGGAAGGTGAGTAGGCGAGTGAGTGAGTGGGTGAGTAGGTGAGTGAGCGGCTGAGTCGGTGAGTGAGTGGGAAGGTGAGTAGGTGAATGGGTGGGTGAGTTGGTGGGTGAGTGAGCGGGTAGGTGAGTGAGCGGGTGAGTCGGTGAGTGGGTGAGTCGGTTGAGTGGGTGGGAAGGTGAGTAGGTGAATAGGCGAGTGAGTGGGTGAGTGGGTCGGTGAGTGGGTAGGTGAGTAGGCGAGTGAGTGGGTGAGTAGGTGAGTGAGCGGGTGAGTCGGTGAGTGAGTGGGAAGGTGAGTAGGCGAGTGAGTGGGTCGGTGAGTGGGTAGGTGAGTAGGCGAGTGAGTGGGTGAGTCGGTGAGTGGGTGAGTCGGTGAGTGGGTGGGAAGGTGAGTAGGTGAATAGGCGAGTGAGTGGGTCGGTGAGTGGGTAGGTGAGTAGGCGAGTGAGTGGGTGAGTAGGTGAGTGAGCGGGTGAGTTGGTGAGTGAGTGGGAAGGTGAGTAGGCGAGTGAGTGGGTCGGTGAGTGGGTAGGTGAGTAGGCGAGTGAGTGGGTGAGTGAGCGGGTGAGTGGGTAGCTGAGTAGGTGAGTAGGCGAGTGAGTGGGTGAGTCGGTGAGTGAGTGGGAAGGTGAGTAGGCGAGTGAGTGAGTGGGTGAGTAGGTGAGTGAGCGGCTGAGTCGGTGAGTGAGTGGGAAGGTGAGTAGGTGAATGGGTGGGTGAGTTGGTGGGTGAGTGAGCGGGTAGGTGAGTAGTTGAGTGGGTGGACGAGTGGGTGGGTGAGTGGGTGGGTGGGTAGGTGAGTGAGTCGGTAGGTAGGCGAGTGAGTGGGTAGGTGAGTGATTGGGTAGGTGAGTAGGCTAGTGGGTGAGTATGTGGGTACGTAAGTGGGTGAGCGAGTGAGTGGGTAGGTGAGTGGGTGAGTGAATGAATGGGAAGGTGAGCGGATAGGTGAGGTGAGTGAGTGAGTGAATGAGAGGATGAATGAGTAAATGAATGAGTGAGTGGTTGAATGAGTGAGTGGGTGAATGAGTGGGCGGGTGAGTGAGTGGGTGAATATGCGAATGAGTGTGTGGGTGAATTAGTGAGTGGGTGAATGAACGAGTGAATGAACAAGTGAATGAACGAGTGAGTGTGCGAGTGAGTGGGCGAGTAAGTGGGCGAGTGAATGGTGGGTGAATGAGTCGGTGAGTGTGTGGGTGAATGAATGAGTGAGTGGGCGAGTGAGTAGGTGAATGAATGAGTGAGTGGGTGAATGAACGAGTGGGTGAATGAATGAGTGAGTGGGTGAATGAGTGACTGGGCGAGTGTGTGGGTGAATGAGTGAGTGGGTGAATGTGTGAGTGGGTGAATGAGTGAGTAGGTGAATGAGTGAGTGGGTGGGTGAATAAGCGAATGAGTGAGTGAATGAGTGACTGGGCGAGTGTGTGGGTGAATGAATGAGTGGGCGAGTGTGTGGGTGAATGAATGAGTGGGTGGGTGAATGAGTGAGTGGGTGGGTGAATGAGTGGGTGGGTGAATGAGTGGGTGGGTGAATGAGTGGGTGGGTGAATGAGTGGGTGGGTGAATGAGTGAGTAGGTGAATGAGTGAGTGGGTGGGTGAATAAGCGAATGAGTGAGTGAATGAGTGACTGGGCGAGTGTGTGGGTGAATGAATGAGTGAGTGGGCGAGTGTGTGGGTGAATGAATGAGTGGGTGGGTGAATGAGTGAGTGGGTGGGTGAATGAGTGGGTGGGTGAATGAGTGAGTAGGTGAATGAGTGAGTGGGTGGGTGAATAAGCGAATGAGTGAGTGAATGAGTGACTGGGCGAGTGTGTGGGTGAATGAATGAGTGGGCGAGTGTGTGGGTGAATGAATGAGTGGGTGGGTGAATGAGTGAGTGGGTGGGTGAATGAGTGAGTGGGTGAATGAGTGAGTGGGTGGGTGAATGAGTGAGTGGGTGGGTGAATAAGCGAATGAATGAGTAAATGAATGAGTGACTGGGCGAGTGTTTGGGTGAATGAATGAGTGGGCGAGTGTGTGGGTGAATGAATGAGTGGGTGAATGAGTGAGAGGGTGAATGAACGAGTGAGCGGGTGAATGAGTCGGCAGGCTTACCCGAGTGACCATCATTCTCCTCCTTCAGCGTTCTCTGGCACTCCTCAAACTTCTGCTTGAACTTCTGGGCATCTGCGTTGGGTCGCAACAACAGGCGAAGGTGAGCCGGGCAGCCACCCACTCACACATTTACCCACCCACTCACACACTAAACTACACACCCACCCACTCACACATTTACCCACTTACCAGTCACCCACTCACCTACCCACCTACTCGTACACTCACCCACCCACTCACTCACTCACACACTCACCTACCCACTCACTCACCTGCTCACCTACTCACCCACCCACTCACACATTTACCCACTCACTCACACACTCACCTACTCACACATTAACCCACTCACCCACCCACTCAACTACACACTCACCCACCCACTCACTCGTACACTCACCTACCCACTAAACTACACACTCACCCACCCACTCGTACACTCACACATTTACCCACTCACCCACCCACTCACCCACCCACTCACCTACTCACCCACTCACCCACTCACCCACTTACCTACTCACCCACCCACTCGTACACTCACCCACCCACTCACACAATTACCCACTCACCTACCCACTCACTCGTACACTCACGCACTCACCTACCCACTCTCACTCACACACTCACCCACCCACTTTCACTCACCCACCCACCTACGCACTCTCACTCACCCACTCACCGACCCACTCTCACTCACTCACCCACTCACAGGCAAAAGGTGACCCATTTACTCACCGACTCACTCCCCTACCCACTCACTAACTCACCCAGCCACTAACTCACTCACCTCCTCACTCACTAACTCACCTACCCACTCACTCACCCACTCGTCCACCCACTCGCCAACTCACCTACCCACTCACCCACTAGTCGACCCAATCACTCACCTACCCACACATTCATCCACTCACCCAGACACTCACCCAGTCACCCACCCAGCCACTAACCCACTCACTAACCCACTCACCTACCCATTCACTCGCTAACCCACTCGCCCACGCACTCCCCCACTCACCCACTCACTCACCAACTCGTACACTCGCCTACCCACTCACTCACTCACTTCCCCCACTCACACACTCACCTACCTATGTACTCACTAACCCACTCACTCACCCACTCACCTACCCACTCACCTACCCACCCACTCACCTACCCACACATTCACCCACTCACTCACCAACTCGTACACTCGCCTACCCACTCACACACTCACCTACCTATCTACTCACTAACCCACGCACTCACCCACTCACCTACCCACACATTCACCCACTCACTCACCAACTCGTACACTCGCCTACCCACTCACACACTCACTCACTTCCCCCACTCACACACTCACCTACCTATTTACTCACTAACCCACTCACTCACCCACTCGCCCACACACTCCCCCACTCACCCACCCATCCACACATTCACTCACTCACTCACCAACTTGTACAATCGCCTACCCACTCACTCACATCCCCCACTCACCCACTCACTCACCAACTCGTACACTCACCTACCCACTCACACACTCACTCACTTCCCCCACTCACACACTCACCTACCTATTTACTCACTAACCCACTCACTCACCCACTCGCCCACACACTCCCCCACTCACCCACCCACCCACACATTCACCCACTCACTCACCAACTCGTACACTCGCCTACCCACTCACACACTCACCTACCTATCTACTCACTAACCCACGCACTCACCCACTCACCTACCCACACATTCACCCACTCACTCACCAACTCGTACACTCGCCTACCCACTCACACACTCACTCACTTCCCCCACTCACACACTCACCTACCTATTTACTCACTAACCCACTCACTCACCCACTCGCCCACACACTCCCCCACTCACCCACCCATCCACACATTCACTCACTCACTCACCAACTTGTACAATCGCCTACCCACTCACTCACATCCCCCACTCACCCACTCACTCACCAACTCGTACACTCACCTACCCACTCACACACTCACTCACTTCCCCCACTCACACACTCACCTACCTATTTACTCACTAACCCACTCACTCACCCACTCGCCCACACACTCCCCCACTCACCCACCCACCCACACATTCACCCACTCACTCACCAACTCGTACACTCGCCTACCCACTGACACACTCACCTACCTATTTACTCACTAACCCACTCACCCACCCACCCACACATTCACCCACTCACTCACCAACTCGTACACTCGCCTATCCACTCACACAAAGACTCACTTCCCCCACTCACACACTCACCTATCTACTCACTAACCCACTCACCCACCCACTCACCCACTCGCCCACGCACTCCCCCACTCACCTACCCACTCACTCACTCGCCTACCCACACATTCACCCACCCACTCACCCACCCACCAACCCGTACACTCGCCTACCCACTCACACACTCACCTACCTATTAACTCACTCACACGCAGGCACCCACAAATCCTCACCCCCCTCATCGTCCACCATCCACCCTCCTCATCCCCTCCCCCCGCGTACTCTCAGCGTTGAGGAAGCGCAGGGCGAGCATCTCGGGGCGAGCTTCGTTGTCCGTGAAGTCCGCCAGCGTGCTCCACACCCACGCCCTGTCGCTCCCCACGTTGGGCTTGAGCTCCATCAGCGGGGTGACTACGGAGAGAGTCAACCACGGTCACAGCTCCACACCCAGGTCCTGTCGCTCCCCAACGCTGGGATTCAGCTCCATCAGCGGGGTGACTACGGAGAGAGTCAACCACGGTCACAGGTCCACACCCAGGCCCTGTCACTCCCCAACGATGAAGCTTCAGCTCCATCAGCGGGGTGACTACGGAGAGAGTCAACCACGGTCACAGCTCCACACCCAGGTCCTGTCGCTCCCCAAGGCTGGGATTCAGCTCCACCAGCGGGGTGACTACGGACAGAGTCAACCACGGTCACAGCTCCACACCCAGGTCCTGTCGCTCCCCAACGATGAAGCTTCAGCTCCATCAGCGGGGTGACTACGGAGAGAGTCAACCATGGTCACAGCTCCACACCCAGGTCCTGTCACTCCCCAACGCTGGGATTCAGCTCCATCAGCGGGGTGACTACGGAGAGAGTCAACCACGGTCACAGCTCCACACCCACGCCCTGTCGCTCCCAACGCTGGGATTCAGCTCCATCAGCGGGGTGACTACGGAGAGAGTCAACCACGGTCACAGCTCCACACCCAGGTCCTGTCGCTCCCCAACGCTGGGATTCAGCTCCACCAGCGGGGTGACTACGGACAGAGTCAACCACGGTCACAGGTCCACACCCAGGTCCTGTCGCTCCCCAACGCTGGGATTCAGCTCCATCAGCGGGGTGACTACGGAGAGAGTCAACCACGGTCACAGGTCCACACCCAGGTCCTGTCGCTCCCCAACGCTGGGATTCAGCTCCATCAGCGGGGTGACTACGGACAGAGTCAACCACGGTCACAGCTCCACACCCAGGTCCTGTCGCTCCCCAAAGCTGGGATTCAGCTCCATCAGCGGGGTGACTACGGACAGAGTCAACCACGGTCACAGCTCCACACCCAGGTCCTGTCACTCCCCAACGCTGGGATTCAGCTCCATGAGTCAGCGTCTCTACAGTGAGTGAGGCAGCGTCTCTACAGTGAGTGAGTGTCTCTACAGTGAGTGAGTCAGCGTCTCTACAGTGAGTGAGTGTCTCTACAGTGAGTGTCTCTACAGTGAGTGAGTCAGCGTCTCTACAGTGAGTGAGTGAGTCAGCGTCTCTACAGTGAGTGAGTCAGTGTCTCTACAGTGAGTCAGTGTCTCTACAGTGAGTCAGTGTCTCTACAGTGAGTGAGTGTCTCTACAGTGAGTGAGTCAGTGTCTCTACAGTGAGTGTCTCTACAGTGAGTGTCTCTACAGTGAGTGTCTCTACAGTGAGTGTCTCTACAGTGAGTGAGTCAGTGTCTCTACAGTGAGTGAGTCAGCGTCTCTACAGTGAGTGACTCAGCATCTCTACAGTGAGTGAGTCAGTGAGTCAGTGTCTCTACAGTGAGTGAGTGAGTGTCTCTACAGTGAGTGAGTGTCTCTACAGTGAGTGAGTGTCTCTACAGTGAGTGAGTGAGTGTCTCTACAGTGAGTGAGTCAGTGTCTCTACAGTGAGTGAGTCAGTGTCTCTACAGTGAGTGAGTCAGTGTCTCTACAGTGAGTGAGTCAGTGTCTCTACAGTGAGTGAGTCAGTGTCTCTACAGTGAGTGAGTCAGTGTCTCTACAGTGAGTGAGTCAGTGTCTCTACAGTGAGTCAGTGTCTCTACAGTGAGTGAGTCAGTGTCTCTACAGTGAGTGAGTGTCTCTACAGTGAGTGAGTGTCTCTACAGTGAGTGAGTCAGTGTCTCTACAGTGAGTGAGTGTCTCTACAGTGAGTGAGTCAGCGTCTCTACAGTGAGTGAGTGTCTCTACAGTGAGTGAGTCAGCGTCTCTACAGTGAGTGAGTCAGCATCTCTACAGTGAGTGTCTCTACAGTGAGTCAGTGTCTCTACAGTGAGTGAGTCAGTGTCTCTACAGTAAGTGAGTGTCTCTACAGTGAGTGAGTCAGTGTCTCTACAGTGAGTGTCTCTACAGTGAGTGAGTGAGTGTCTCTACAGTGAGTGAGTCAGCGTCTCTACAGTGAGTGAGTGTCTCTACAGTGAGTGAGTCAGCGTCTCTACAGTGAGTGAGTCAGCGTCTCTACAGTGAGTGAGTGTCTCTACAGTGAGTGAGTGTCTCTACAGTGAGTGAGTGTCTCTACAGTGAGTGTCTCTACAGTGAGTGTCTCTACAGTGAGTGTCTCTACAGTGAGTGAGTCAGTGTCTCTACAGTGAGTGAGTCAGCGTCTCTACAGTGAGTGAGTCAGCGTCTCTACAGTGAGTGACTCAGCATCTCTACAGTGAGTGAGTCAGTGAGTCAGTGTCTCTACAGTGAGTGAGTGAGTGTCTCTACAGTGAGTGAGTGTCTCTACAGTGAGTGAGTCAGTGTCTCTACAGTGAGTGAGTCAGTGTCTCTACAGTGAGTGAGTCAGTGTCTCTACAGTGAGTGAGTCAGTGTCTCTACAGTGAGTGAGTCAGTGTCTCTACAGTGAGTGAGTGTCTCTACAGTGAGTGTCTCTACAGTGAGTGAGTCAGTGTCTCTACAGTGAGTGAGTGTCTCTACAGTGAGTGTCTCTACAGTGAGTCAGTGTCTCTACAGTGAGTGAGTCAGTGTCTCTACAGTGAGTGAGTGTCTCTACAGTGAGTGAGTGTCTCTACAGTGAGTGTCTCTACAGTGAGTGAGTGTCTCTACAGTGAGTGAGTCAGTGTCTCTACAGTGAGTGTCTCTACAGTGAGTGAGTGTCTCTACAGTGAGTGAGTCAGCGTCTCTACAGTGAGTGAGTCAGCATCTCTACAGTGAGTGAGTCAGTGTCTCTACAGTGAGTGAGTGTCTCTACAGTGAGTGAGTCAGCGTCTCTACAGTGAGTGAGTGTCTCTACAGTGAGTGAGTCAGCGTCTCTACAGTGAGTGAGTCAGCATCTCTACAGTGAGTGTCTCTACAGTGAGTGAGTGTCTCTACAGTGAGTGAGTCAGCGTCTCTACAGTGAGTGAGTGTCTCTACAGTGAGTGAGTCAGCGTCTCTACAGTGAGTGAGTCAGCATCTCTACAGTGAGTGTCTCTACAGTGAGTCAGTGTCTCTACAGTGAGTGAGTCAGTGTCTCTACAGTAAGTGAGTGTCTCTACAGTGAGTGAGTCAGTGTCTCTACAGTGAGTGTCTCTACAGTGAGTGAGTGAGTGTCTCTACAGTGAGTGAGTCAGCGTCTCTACAGTGAGTGAGTGTCTCTACAGTGAGTGAGTCAGCGTCTCTACAGTGAGTGAGTCAGCGTTTCTACAGTGAGTGAGTGTCTCTACAGTGAGTGAGTGTCTCTACAGTGAGTGAGTGTCTCTACAGTGAGTGTCTCTACAGTGAGTGTCTCTACAGTGAGTGTCTCTACAGTGAGTGTCTCTACAGTGAGTGAGTCAGCGTCTCTACAGTGAGTGACTCAGCATCTCTACAGTGAGTGAGTCAGTGAGTCAGTGTCTCTACAGTGAGTGAGTGAGTGTCTCTACAGTGAGTGAGTGTCTCTACAGTGAGTGAGTCAGTGTCTCTACAGTGAGTGAGTCAGTGTCTCTACAGTGAGTGAGTCAGTGTCTCTACAGTGAGTGAGTCAGTGTCTCTACAGTGAGTGAGTCAGTGTCTCTACAGTGAGTGAGTGTCTCTACAGTGAGTGTCTCTACAGTGAGTGAGTCAGTGTCTCTACAGTGAGTGAGTGTCTCTACAGTGAGTGTCTCTACAGTGAGTCAGTGTCTCTACAGTGAGTGAGTCAGTGTCTCTACAGTGAGTGAGTGTCTCTACAGTGAGTGAGTGTCTCTACAGTGAGTGTCTCTACAGTGAGTGAGTGTCTCTACAGTGAGTGAGTCAGTGTCTCTACAGTGAGTGTCTCTACAGTGAGTGAGTGTCTCTACAGTGAGTGAGTCAGCGTCTCTACAGTGAGTGAGTCAGCATCTCTACAGTGAGTGAGTCAGTGTCTCTACAGTGAGTGAGTGTCTCTAAAGTGAGTGAGTGAGTGTCTCTACAGTGAGTGAGTCAGCGTCTCTACAGTGAGTGAGTCAGTGTCTCTACAGTGAGTGAGTCAGTGTCTCTACAGTGAGTGAGTCAGCGTCTCTACAGTGAGTGACTCAGCATCTCTACAGTGAGTGAGTCAGTGAGTCAGTGTCTCTACAGTGAGTGAGTGAGTGTCTCTACAGTGAGTGAGTGTCTCTACAGTGAGTGAGCGTCTCTACAGTGAGTGTCTCTACAGTGAGTGAGTCAGTGTCTCTACAGTGAGTGAGTCAGCGTCTCTACAGTGAGTGAGTGTCTCTACAGTGAGTGAGTGTCTCTACAGTGAGTGTCTCTACAGTGAGTGAGTCAGTGTCTCTACAGTGAGTGAGTCAGCGTCTCTACAGTGAGTGAGTGTCTCTACAGTGAGCGTCTCTACAGTGAGTGAGTCAGCGTCTCTACAGTGAGTGAGTGTCTCTACAGTGAGTGAGTGTCTCTACAGTGAGTGAGTCAGTGTCTCTACAGTGAGTGAGTCAGTGTCTCTACAGTGAGTGAGTCAGCGTCTCTACAGTGAGTGAGTGTCTCTACAGTGAGTCAGTGTCTCTACAGTGAGTGAGTGTCTCTACAGTGAGTGAGTCAGTGTCTCTACAGTGAGTGAGTCAGTGTCTCTACAGTGAGTGAGTGTCTCTACAGTGAGTCAGCGTCTCTACAGTGAGTCAGCGTCTCTACAGTGAGTCAGCGTCTCTACAGTGAGTGAGTCAGTGTCTCTACAGTGAGTGAGTCAGTGTCTCTACAGTGAGTGAGTCAGCGTCTCTACAGTGAGTCAGTGTCTTTACAGTGAGTGAGTGTCTCTACAGTGAGTGAGTCAGTGTCTCTACAGTGAGTGAGTCAGCGTCTCTACAGTGAGTGAGTGTCTCTACAGTGAGCGTCTCTACAGTGAGTGAGTCAGCGTCTCTACAGTGAGTGAGTGTCTCTACAGTGAGTGAGTGTCTCTACAGTGAGTGAGTCAGTGTCTCTACAGTGAGTGAGTCAGTGTCTCTACAGTGAGTGAGTCAGCGTCTCTACAGTGAGTGAGTGTCTCTACAGTGAGTCAGTGTCTCTACAGTGAGTGAGTCAGTGTCTCTACAGTGAGTGAGTCAGTGTCTCTACAGTGAGTCAGTGTCTTTACAGTGATGGAGTCAGTGTCTCTACAGTGAGTCAGTGTCTCTACAGTGAGTGAGTCAGCGTCTCTACAGTGAGTGAGTGTCTCTACAGTGAGTGAGTGTCTCTACAGTGAGTGAGTCAGCGTCTCTGCAGTGAGTGAGTGAGTCAGTGTCTCTACAGTGAGTGTCTCTACAGTGAGTGAGTCAGTGTCTCTACAGTGAGTCAGCGTCTCTACAGTGAGTGAATCAGCGTCTTTACAGTGAGTCAGTGTCTCTACAGTGAGTCAGTGAGTCAGCGTCTCTGCAGTGAGTGAGTGAGTCAGTGAGTGAGCGTCTCTACAGTGAGTGAGCCAGTGTCTCTACAGTGAGTCAGCGTCTTTACAGTGAGTGAGTCAGCATCTCTACAGTGAGTGTCTCTACAGTGAGTGAGTCAGTGTCTCTACAGTGAGTGAATCAGTGTCTTTACAGTGAGTGAGTCAGTGTCTCTACAGCGAGTCAGTGAGTCAGCGTCTCTGCAGTGAGTGAGTGAGTCAGCGTCTCTACAGCGAGTGAGCCAGTGAGTCAGCGTCTCTACAGTGAGTCAGTGTTTCTACAGTGAGTGATTCAGCGTCTCTACAGTGAGTGAGTGTCTCTACAGTGAGTGAGCCAGTGAGTCAGTGTCTCTACAGTGAGTGAGTGTCTCTACAGTGAGTGAGTGTCTCTACAGTGAGTGAGTGTCTCTACAGTGAGCATCTCTACAGTGAGTGAGTCAGTGTCTCTACAGTGAGTGAGTCAGCGTCTCTACAGTGAGTGAGTCAGCGTCTCTACAGTGAGTAAGTGTCTCTACAGTGAGTGAGTGTCTCTACAGTGAGTGAGTGTCTCTACAGTGAGTGAGTCAGCATCTCTACAGTGAGTGAGTCAGTGTCTCTACAGTGAGTGAATCAGCGTCTTTACAGTGAGTGAGTCAGTGTCTCTACAGTGAGTGAGTGTCTCTACAGTGAGTGAATCAGCGTCTTTACAGTGAGTGAGTCAGTGTCTCTACAGTGAGTCAGTGAGTCAGCGTCTCTGCAGTGAGTGAGTGAGTCAGTGAGTCAGCGTCTCTGCAGTGAGTGAGTGAGTCAGTGAGTCAGCGTCTCTGCAGTGAGTGAGTGAGTCAGTGAGTCAGCGTCTCTACAGCGAGTGAGTCAGCGTCTCTACAGCGAGTGAGCCAGTGAGTCAGTGTCTCTACAGTGAGTGAATCAGCGTCTTTACAGTGAGTGAGTCAGCGTCTCTACAGTGAGTCAGTGAATCAGCGTCTCTACAGCGAGTGAGTCAGCGTCTCTACAGTGAGTCAGTGAGTCAGCGTCTCTGCAGTGAGTGAGTGAGTCAGAGAGTCAGCGTCTCTGCAGTGAGTGAGTGAGTCAGTGAGTCAGCGTCTCTACAGTGAGTCAGCGTCTCTACAGTGAGTGAGTGAGTGAGTCAGCGTCTCTACAGTGAGTGAGTCAGCGTCTCTACAGCGAGTGAGCCAGTGAGTCAGCGTCTCTACAGCGAGTGAGTGAGTCAGTGAGTCAGCGTCTCTACAGCGAGTGAGCCAGTGAGTCAGTGTCTCTACAGTGAGTGAATCAGCGTCTTTACAGTGAGTGAGTCAGCGTCTCTACAGTGAGTCAGTGAATCAGCGTCTCTACAGCGAGTGAGTCAGCGTCTCTGCAGTGAGTGAGTGAGTCAGCGTCTCTACAGCGAGTGAACCAGTGAGTCAGCGTCTCTGCAGTGAGTGAGTCAGTGAGTCAGCGTCTCTACAGCGAGTGAGTCAGTGAGTCAGCGTCTCTACAGCGAGTGAGCCAGTGAGTCAGCGTCTCTACAGCGAGTGAACCAGTGAGTCAGCGTCTCTACAGCGAGTGAACCAGTGAGTCAGCGTCTCTATAGCGAGTGAGTGAGTCAGTGAGTCAGCGTCTCTACAGCGAGTGAGCCAGTGAGTCAGCGTCTCTACAGCGAGTGAACCAGTGAGTCAGCGTCTCTACAGCGAGTGAACCAGTGAGTCAGCGTCTCTACAGCGAGTGAACCAGTGAGTCAGCGTCTCTATAGCGAGTGAGTGAGTCAGTGAGTCAGCGTCTCTACAGCGAGTGAGCCAGTGAGTCAGCGTCTCTGCAGTGAGTCAGTGAGTCAGCGTCTCTGCAGTGAGTGAGTGAGTGAGTCAGCGTCTCTACAGCGAGTGAGTCAGCGTCTCTATAGCGAGTGAGTGAGTCAGTGAGTCAGCGTCTCTACAGCGAGTGAGCGAGTGAGTCAGCGTCTCTACAGCGAGTGAGCGAGTGAGTCAGCGTCTCTACAGCGAGTGAGCGAGTGAGTCAGCGTCTCTACAGCGAGTGAGCGAGTGAGTCAGCGTCTCTACAGCGAGTGAGCCAGCGAGTCAGCGAGCCACGCCAGCCTTCCGTGCGTGCGACCCGCTCACTGTAGTGGTTGGCGCAGATCTTGAGCGTCTTGTCTCGCCGCATGAGCAGACGCACGGTGCGGCGCTGCTTGTGCTGCAGCAGCTTCACATCGCCCGTGCCCCGCTCCTTCCACTCGCCCGGCTCCGACTCGCTGGCGTAGCGGAACAGCTTGGCTCTCCTGTACACGCCGAGACAGAGAGAGACACGGAGAGAGAGACAGAGAGAGACAGAGAGAGAGACAGAGAGAGAGACAGAGAGAGAGACAGAGAGAGACACGGTGAGGGTTGGGTAGGCGAGTAGGTAGCGGAACAGCTTGGCTCTCCTGTACACGCCGAGACACGCCGAGACACGGAGAGAGACAGAGAGACAGAGAGAGAGACAGAGAGAGACACACGGTGAGGGTTGGGTAGGCGAGTAGGTAGCGGAACAGCTTGGCTCTCCGCGGAGACAGAGAGAGGCAGAGAGAGGCAGAGAGAGACAGAGAGAGACAGAGAGAGACAGAGAGAGACACGGTGAGGGTTGGGTAGGTGAGTAGGTAGCGGAACAGCTTGGCTCTCCTCTACACACGGAGACACGTGAAGATACGTGTAGACACGGAGACAGAGGGACAGAGACACACGGAGACACACGGTGAGGGTTGGGTAGGTGAGTAGGTAGTGGAACAGCTTGGCTGTCCTGTATACACGGAGACAACTGGAGACACAAGAGACAGAGAGAGACAGAGAGACACGGAGAGACACGGAGACACAGAGAGAGAGACACAGAGAGACACAGTGAGTGGGTGAGTCGAGGAACAGCTTGGCTCTGCTGTACATAGACACGGAGACAGACAAAGAGACACACAGAGAGAGAGACACAGAGGGAGACACAGAGACACACAGAGAGAAAGACACAGACACACAGAGAGAGACAGAGACACACAGAGAGAGACAAACAGAGACACTCGAGAGAGATGAACAGAGATACCCAGAGAGAGAGACACAGAGACACAGAGAGAGAGACACACAGAGAGAGACACAGAGAGACACATAGAGACACACAGAGACACACAGAGAGAGAGACACACAGAGACACAGAGAGAGACACAGAAAGAGAGACACACAGAGAGAGACACAGAGAGACACGTAGAGAGAGACACACAGAGACACACACAGAGAGAGACACAGAGAGAGAGACACACAGAGACACAGAGAGAGAGAGACATAGAGACACACAGAGAGACACAGAGACACACAGAGACACACAGAGACACAGAGAGACACAGAGAGACACACAGAGAGACAGACACAGAGAGAGAGACATAGAGAGACACAGAGAGAGACACAGAGAGAGACAGTGAGAGAGACACAGAGACACACAGAGAGAGAGACACAGAGACACACAGAGAGAGAGACACAGAGACACACAGAGAGACACAGAGACACACAGAGAGACACAGACACACAGAGAGACACAGAGACACACAGAGAGACACAGAGAGACACACAGAGAGACACAGAGACACACGGAGACACACAGAGACACACAGAGAGACAGACACAGAGAGAGACACAGAGAGAGACACAGAGAGAGACACACAGAGAGAGAGAGACACAGAGACACACAGAGAGACACAGAGACACAGAGACACACAGAGAGACACAGAGAGACACAGAGAGACACAGAGACACACAGAGAGACACAGAGAGACACAGAGAGACACACAGAGAGACACAGTGAGAGAGACACAGAGACACACAGAGAGACAGACACAGAGAGAGACACAGAGAGAGACACAGAGAGAGACACACAGAGAGAGAGAGACACAGAGACACACAGAGAGACACAGAGACACAGAGACACACAGAGAGACACAGAGAGACACAGAGAGACACAGAGACACACAGAGAGACACAGAGAGACACAGAGAGACACACAGAGAGACACAGTGAGAGAGACACAGAGACACAGAGAGAGAGAGACACAGAGACACACAGAGAGAGAGACACAGAGACACACAGAGAGACACAGAGACACACAGAGAGACACAGAGACACACAGAGAGACACAGAGAGACACACAGAGAGACACAGAGACACACGGAGACACACAGAGACACACAGAGAGACAGACACAGAGAGAGACACAGAGACACAGAGAGACACAGAGAGAGAGACACAGAGACACAGAGAGAGAGAGACACAGAGACACACAGAGAGACACAGAGACACACAGAGAGACACAGAGAGACAGACACAGAGAGAGAGACAGAGAGAGACACACAGAGAGAGACACAGAGAGAGACACAGAGAGAGACACAGAGAGAGACACAGAGAGAGACACAGAGAGAGACACAGAGAGAGACAGTGAGAGAGACACAGAGACACACAGAGACACACAGAGAGACACAGAGACACACAGAGAGACACAGAGAGACACAGAGAGACACAGAGACACACAGAGAGACACAGAGACACACAGAGAGACACACAGAGAGACACAGTGAGAGAGACACAGAGACACACAGAGAGAGAGACACAGAGACACACAGAGAGAGAGACACAGAGACACACAGAGAGACACAGAGACACACAGAGAGACACAGAGACACACAGAGAGACACAGAGAGACACACAGAGAGACACAGAGACACACGGAGACACACAGAGAGACAGACACAGAGAGAGACACAGAGACACAGAGAGACACAGAGACACAGAGAGAGAGACACAGAGACACAGAGAGAGAGAGACACAGAGACACAGAGAGAGAGAGACACAGAGACACACAGAGAGACACAGAGACACACAGAGAGACACAGAGAGACAGACACAGAGAGAGAGACAGAGAGAGACACACAGAGAGAGACACAGAGAGAGACACAGAGAGAGACACAGAGAGAGACACAGAGAGAGACACAGAGAGAGACACAGAGAGAGACAGTGAGAGAGACACAGAGACACACAGAGACACACAGAGAGACACAGAGACACACAGAGAGACACAGAGAGACACAGAGAGACACAGAGAGACACAGAGAGACACACAGAGAGACACAGTGAGAGAGACACAGAGACACACAGAGAGACACAGAGACACACAGAGAGACACAGAGACACACAGAGAGACACAGAGACACACAGAGAGACACAGAGAGACACACAGAGAGACAGACACACGGAGACACACAGAGACACACAGAGAGACAGACACAGAGAGAGACACAGAGAGAGACACAGAGAGAGACACAGAGAGACACAGAGACACAGAGACACAGAGAGAGAGAGACACAGAGACACAGAGAGAGACACAGAGACACACAGAGAGACACAGAGACACACAGAGAGACACACAGAGACAGATACAGAGAGAGAGACAGAGAGAGAGACACAGAGAGAGACACAGAGAGAGACACAGAGAGAGACACAGAGAGACACAGAGAGACAGAGAGAGACACAGAGATACACACAGACACACAGAGAGACACAGAGACACACAGCGAGACACAGAGAGACACAGAGAGAGAGACACAGAGAGAGAGACATAGAGAGAGAGACACAGAGAGAGACACAGAGAGAGACACAGAGAGAGATACAGGAGAGACAGTGAGAGAGACACAGAGACACACAGAGAGAGAGACACAGAGACA
This sequence comes from Petromyzon marinus, assembly GCF_010993605.1. Classification (NCBI taxonomy): domain Eukaryota; kingdom Metazoa; phylum Chordata; class Hyperoartia; order Petromyzontiformes; family Petromyzontidae; genus Petromyzon; species Petromyzon marinus. The sequence goes on from NW_022638244.1 coordinate 234,316, forward strand.
CACAGAGAGAGAGACACAGAGACACACAGAGAGAGAGAGACAGAGACACACAGAGAGACACAGAGACACACAGAGAGACACAGAGACACACAGAGAGACACAGAGAGACACAGAGAGACACAGAGACACACAGAGAGACACAGAGAGACACACAGAGAGACACAGTGAGAGAGACACAGAGACACACAGAGAGAGAGACACAGAGACACACAGAGAGAGAGACACAGAGACACAGAGAGAGAGACACAGCGACACACAGAGAGAGACACAGAGATACACACAGACACACAGAGAGACACAGAGACACACAGCGAGACACAGAGAGACACAGAGAGAGAGACACAGAGAGAGAGACATAGAGAGAGAGACACAGAGAGAGACACAGAGAGAGACACAGAGAGAGATACAGGAGAGACAGTGAGAGAGACACAGAGACACACAGAGAGAGAGACACAGAGACACACAGAGAGAGAGACACAGAGACACACAGAGAGAGAGAGACAGAGACACACAGAGAGACACAGAGACACACAGAGAGACACAGAGACACACAGAGAGACACAGAGAGACACAGAGAGACACAGAGACACACAGAGAGACACAGAGAGACACACAGAGAGACACAGTGAGAGAGACACAGAGACACACAGAGAGAGAGACACAGAGACACACAGAGAGAGAGACACAGAGACACAGAGAGAGAGACACAGCGACACACAGAGAGAGACACAGAGACACACAGAGAGAGACACAGAGACACACAGAGAGAGACACAGAGACACACAGAGAGACAGAGAGAGAGAGAGACACAGAGAGAGACACACAGAAAGAGAGACACACACAGAGAGAGAGACACACAGAGAGAGACACACAGAGACACACAGAGAGACAGAGAGAGAGAGACACACAGAGAGAGACACACAGAGAGAGACACAGAGACACACAGAGAGAGACACAGAGACACACAGAGAGAGACACAGAGACACACAGAGAGAGACACAGAGACACACAGAGAGACAGAGAGACACAGAGAGAGACACAGAGAGAGAGACACAGAGACACACACAGAGAGACACACAGTGAGAGAGACACAGTGAGAGAGACACAGTGAGAGAGACACAGAGAGAGAGACACAGAGAGAGAGAGACACAGAGAGAGAGACACAGAGACACACAGAGAGACACAGTGAGAGAGACACAGAGACACACAGAGAGAGACACAGAGAGAGAGACACAGAGAGAGAGACACAGAGAGAGAGACACAGAGAGAGAGAGACACAGAGACACACAGAGAGACAGAGACACAGAGAGAGAGACACAGAGAGAGAGACACAGAGAGAGAGAGACACAGAGACACACAGAGAGACAGAGACACAGTGAGAGAGACACAGAGACACACAGAGAGAGACACAGAGACACACAGAGAGAGACACAGAGACACACAGAGACACACAGAGACACACAGAGACACATAGAGAGAGAGACACAGAGACACACAGAGAGAGAGACACAGAGAGAGAGACACAGAGACACACAGAGAGAGAGACAGAGAGAGACACACAGAGAGACACAGAGACACACAGAGAGAGAGACAGAGACACACAGAGAGAGACACAGTGACACACAGAGAGAGACAGAGACACACAGAGAGAGATACAGTGAGAGAGACACACACAGAGAGAGACACAGTGAGAGAGACACAGAGAGAGAGACACAGTGAGAGAGACACACACAGAGAGAGACAGTGAGAGAGACACACACAGAGAGACACAGAGACACACAGAGAGAGACACAGTGAGAGAGACACACACAGAGAGAGAGACAGAGACACAGTGAGAGAGACACAGAGAGAGAGAGACAGAGACACAGAGAGACACAGAGACACAGAGAGAGACACAGAGACACAGAGAGAGACACAGAGACACAGAGAGAGACACAGAGACACACACAGAGAGAGACACAGAGACACACACAGAGAGAGACACAGAGACACACACAGAGAGAGACACAGAGACACACACAGAGAAACACACACAGAGAGAGAGACACAGAGAGAGAGACACAGAGAGAGAGACACAGAGAGAGAGACACAGAGAGAGAGACACAGAGAGACACAGAGAGAGAGAGACACAGAGAGAGAGAGACACAGAGAGACACAGAGAGAGAGACACAGAGAGAGAGACACAGAGAGAGACACAGAGAGAGAGACACAGAGAGAGAGACACAGAGAGAGAGACACAGAGAGAGAGACACAGAGACACACAGAGAGACAGAGACACAGTGAGAGAGACACAGAGACACACAGAGAGAGACACAGAGACACACAGAGAGACACACAGAGACACACAGAGACACACAGAGACACAGAGAGAGAGACACAGAGACACAGAGAGAGAGAGAGACACAGAGAGAGAGACACAGAGACACACAGAGAGAGAGACAGAGAGAGACACACAGAGAGACACAGTGACACAAAGAGAGAGACAGAGACACACAGAGAGAGACACAGTGACACAAAGAGAGAGACAGAGACACACAGAGAGAGATACAGTGAGAGAGACACACACAGAGAGAGACACAGTGAGAGAGACACACAGAGAGAGACACAGTGAGAGAGACACACACAGAGAGAGACAGTGAGAGAGACACACACAGAGAGACACAGAGACACACAGAGAGAGACACACACAGAGAGAGACACAGTGAGAGAGACACACACAGACAGAGACACAGTGAGAGAGACACAGAGAGAGAGAGACACAGAGACACAGAGAGACACAGAGACACAGAGAGAGACACAGAGACACAGAGAGAGACACAGAGACACAGAGAGAGACACAGAGACACACACAGAGAGAGACACAGAGACACACACAGAGAGAGACACAGAGACACACACAGAGAAACACACACAGAGAGAGAGACACAGAGAGAGAGACACAGAGAGAGAGACACAGAGAGAGAGACACAGAGAGAGAGACACAGAGAGACACAGAGAGAGAGACACACAGAGAGACACAGAGAGAGAGACACAGAGAGAGAGACACAGAGAGAGAGACACAGAGAGAGACACAGAGAGAGAGAGACACAGAGAGAGAGACACAGAGAGAGAGACACAGAGAGAGAGACACAGAGAGAGAGACACAGAGACACACAGAGACACACAGTGAGAGACACACAGAGAGAGACACAGAGAGACACACAGAGAGACACAGAGACACACAGACACACACAGAGAGACACAGTGAGAGAGACACACACAGAGAGAGACACAGTGAGTGGGTGAGTAGAGGAACACCTTGGCTCTGCTGTACACAAAGCCTCACGGAGACAGACAGACAGAGACAGACACGGAGACAGACAGACAGAGACACACAGAGAGAGACAGACACGGAGACAGTGGGTAGGTTGACGGGCGAGCAAGCAAGTGGGTGAGCGGGGCTGGGTGAGGCGCTGGGTGAGGCGCTGGGTGAGGCGCTGGGTGAGGAGCAGGGTGAGGAGCAGGGTGAGGAGCTGGGTGAGGTGCTGGGTGAGTTGCTGGGTGAGGTGCTGGGTGAGGGGCTGGGTGAGGGGCTGGGTGAGGGGCTGGGTGAGTTGCTGGGTGAGGGGCTGGGTGAGTTGCTGGGTGAGTTGCTGGGTGAGGCGCAGGGTGAGGTGCTGGGTGAGGTGCTGAGTGAGGCGCTGGGTGAGGAGCAGGGTGAGGTGCTGGGTGAGGGGCTGGGTGAGTTGCTGGGTGAGGTGCTGGGTGAGGTGCTGGGTGAGGGGCTGGGTGAGGGGCTGGGTGAGGGGCTGGGTGAGTTGCTGGGTGAGGGGCTGGGTGAGGCGCTGGGTGAGGCGCTGGGTGAGGGGCTGGGTGAGGCGCTGGGTGAGGCGCTGGGTGAGGCGCTGGGTGAGGCGCTGGGTGAGTTGCTGGGTGAGGTGCTGGGTGAGGTGCTGGGTGAGTTGCTGGGTGAGGTGCTGGGTGAGGTGCTGGGTGAGGCGCTGGGTGAGGCGCTGGGTGAGGCGCTGGGTGAGGCGCTGGGTGAGGCGCTGGGTGAGGCGCTGGGTGAGGTGCTGGGTGAGGCGCTGGGTGAGTCGCTGGGTGAGGCGCTGGGTGAGGTGCTGGGTGAGGTGCTGGGTGAGGGGCTGGGTGAGTTGCTGGGTGAGGAGCTGGGTGAGTTGCTGGGTGAGGTGCTGGGTGAGTTGCTGGGTGAGGTGCTGGGCGAGGTGCGGGGTGAGGGGCTGGGTGAGGAGCTGGGTGAGGGGCTGGGTGAGGGGCTGGGTGAGGTTCTGGGTGAGGTGTGGGGTGAGGTGCTGGGTGAGGTGCTGGGTGAGGCGCTGGGTGAGGCGCTGGGTGAGGGGCTGGGTGAGGGGCTGGGTGAGGGGCTGGGTGAGTTGCTGGGTGAGGTGCTGGTTGTGGGGCTGGGTGAGGCGCTGGGTGAGTTGCGGGGCGAGGTTCTGGGTGAGTTGCTGGGTGAGGGGCTGGGTGAGGGGCTGGGTGAGTTGCTGGGTGAGGCGCTGGGTGAGGCGCTGGGTGAGTTGCTGGGTGAGGTGCGGGGTGAGTTGCTGGGTGAGGTGCGAGGTGAGGTTCTGGGTGAGGTGCTGGGCGAGTTGTTGGGTGAGTTGCTGGGTGAGTTGCTGGGTGAGTTGCTGGGTGAGGCGCTGGGTGAGTTGCTGGGTGAGTTGCTGGGTGAGGCGTTGGGTGAGGGGCTGGGTGAGTTGCTGGGTGAGTTGCTGGGTGAGGTGCTGGGTGAGGCGCTGGGTGAGTTGCTGGGTGAGGTGCGGGGTGAGTTGCTGGGTGAGGTGCGAGGTGTGGGGTGAGGTGCGGGGTGAGTTTCTGGGTGAGGTGCGGGGTGAGGTTCTGGGTGAGGTGCGGGGTGAGGTGCGGGGTGAGGTTCTGGGTGAGGTGCTGGGCGAGTTGTTGGGTGAGTTGCCGGGTGAGTTGCTGGGTGAGGTGCTGGGTGAGGTGCGGGGTGAGTTGCTGGGTGAGGTGCGGGGTGAGGTTCTGGGTGAGGTGTGGGGTGAGGTGCGGGGTGAGGTGTGGGGTGAGGTTCTGGGTGAGGTGCTGGGTGAGTTGCTGGGTGAGTTGCTGGGTGAGGCGCTGGGTGAGGCGCTGGGTGAGGCGCTGGGTGAGGCGCTGGGTGAGTTGCTGGGTGAGTTGCTGGGTGAGTTGCTGGGTGAGTTGCTGGGTGAGTTGCTGGGTGAGGGGCTGGGTGAGGCGCTGGGTGAGGCGCTGGGTGAGGCGCTGGGTGAGTTGCTGGGTGAGTTGCTGGGTGAGTTGCTGGGTGAGGGGCTGGGCGAGGTTCTGGGTGAGTTGCTGGGTGAGTTGCTGGGTGAGTTGCTGGGTGAGGGGCTGGGTGAGGTGCTGGGTGAGGTGCTTGGTGAGGTGCTGGGTGAGGCGCTGGGTGAGGTTCTGGGTGAGGTGCGGGGTGAGGTGCGGGGTGAGGCGTACATCTTGAAGAGCTCGCTCTCATCCTCCTCGAGCGTGCGAACTTCCTGCTCGGGCAGCGACACGATGGGGTCAAAGTGGGGGTCGTGGTTCTCATCGATGTCCTCCTGAAGGTGGTGGTGTGGGGGAGCGGGGTGGGTGGCCAGGGGGTCACCAAGGGGAGTCACCAAGGGGACACACAGGGAGTCACACAAAGGAGTGAATGAGTAGGAGTGTGAATGAGTGCGTGGAGTTTGTGTGATCTCCCGCTGTACTACAGAGTGAGTGAGTGGAGTTTGTGTGATTTCCCCCTGTACTACAGAGAGTGGAGTTTGTGTGATCTCCCCCTGTATGACAGAGTGGAGTTTGTGTGATCTCCCCCTGTTCTACAGAGTGAGTGGAGTTTGTGTGATCTCCCCCTGTTCTACAGAGTGAGTGCAGTTTGTGTGATCTCCCCCTGTTCTACAGAGAGAGTGGAGTTTGTGTGGTCTCCCCCTGTTCTACAGAGTGGAGTTTGTGTGATCTCCCCCTGTTCTACAGAGTGAGTGCAGTTTGTGTGATCTCCCCCTGTTCTACAGAGTGGAGTTTGCGTGATCTCCCCCTGTTCTACAGATGAGTGGAGTTTGTGTGATCTCCCCCTGTACTCCAGAGTGTGAGAGTGGAGTTTGTGTGATCTCCCCCTGTTCTACAGAGTGAGTGGAGTTTGTGTGATCTCCCCCTGTTGTACAGAGTGGAGTTTGTGTGATCTCCCCCTGTTCTACAGAGTGAGTGGGGTTTGTGTGATCTCCCCCTGTACTACAGAGAGAGTGGAGTTTGTGTGATCTCCCCCTATACTACAGAGAGAGTGGAGTTTGTGTGATCTCCCCTATACTACAGAGAGAGTGGAGTTTGTGTGATCTCCCCCTGTTCTACAGAGAGAGTGGAGTTTGTGTGATCTCCCCCTCTACTACAGAGTGAGTGGAGTTTGTGTGATCTCCCCCTGCACTACAGAGTGAGTGAGTGGAGTTTGTGTGATCTCCCCCTGTTCTACAGAGTGAGTGGAGTTTGTGTGATCTCCCCCTGTTCTACAGAGAGAGTGGAGTTTGTGTGATCTCCCCCTGTTCTACAGAGAGAGTGGAGTTTGTGTGATCTCCCCCTGTACTACAGAGTGGAGTTTGTGTGATCTCCCCCTGTTCTACAGAGAGTGGAGTTTGTGTGATCTCCCTCTGTTCTACAGGGAGAGTGGAGTTTGTGTGATCTCCCCCTGTTGTACAGAGTGGAGTTTGTGTGATCTCCCCCTGTTCTACAGAGTGAGTGGAGTTTGTGTGATCTCCCCCTGTTCTACAGAGTGAGTGGAGTTTGTGTGATCTCCCCCTGTTCTACAGAGTGAGTGGAGTTTGTGTAATCTCCCCCTGTACTACAGAGAGTGGAGTTTGTGTGATCTCCCCCTGTAATACAGAGTGGAGTTTGTGTGATCTCCCCCTGTCTTACAGAGTGAGTGAGTGGAGTTTATGTGATCTCCCCCTGTTCTACAGAGTGAGTGGAGTTTGTGTAATCTCCCCCTATACTACAGCGAGAGTGAGGTTCGTGTGATCTCCCCCTGTTCCAGAGAGTGAGTGGAGTTTGTGTGATCTCCCCCTGTTCTACAGAGTGAGTGGAGTTTGTGTGATCTCCCCCTGCACTGCAGAGTGAGTGGAGTTTGTGTGATCTCCCCCTGTACTAGAGTGGAGTTTGTGTGATTTCCCCCTGTTCAACAGAGTGAGTGGAGTTTGTGTGATCTCCCCCTGTACTACAGAGTGAGTGGAGTTTGTGTGATCTCCCCCTGTTCTAAAGAGAGAGTGGAGTTTGTGTGGTCTCCCCCTGTTCTACAGAGTGAGTGGAGTTTGTGTGGTCTCCCACTGTTCTACAGAGAGAGTGGAGTTTGTGTGGTCTCCCCCTGTTCTACAGAGTGGAGTTTGTGTGATCTCCCCCTGTTCTACAGAGTGAGTGGAGTTTGTGTGATCTCCCCCTGTTCTACAGAGTGGAGTTTGCGTGATCTCCCCCTGTTCTACAGATGAGTGGAGTTTGTGTGATCTCCCCCTGTACTCCAGAGTGTGAGAGTGGAGTTTGTGTGATCTCCCCCTGTTCTACAGAGTGAGTGGAGTTTGTGTGATCTCCCCCTGTTGTACAGAGTGGAGTTTGTGTGATCTCCCCCTGTTCTACAGAGTGAGTGGGGTTTGTGTGATCTCCCCCTGTACTACAGAGAGAGTGGAGTTTGTGTGATCTCCCCCTATACTACAGAGAGAGTGGAGTTTGTGTGATCTCCCCTATCCTACAGAGAGAGTGGAGTTTGTGTGATCTCCCCCTGTTCTACAGAGAGAGTGGAGTTTGTGTGATCTCCCCCTCTACTACAGAGTGAGTGGAGTTTGTGTGATCTCCCCCTGCACTACAGAGTGAGTGAGTGGAGTTTGTGTGATCTCCCCCTGTCCTACAGAGTGAGTGGAGTTTGTGTGATCTCCCCCTGTTCTACAGAGAGAGTGGAGTTTGTGTGATCTCCCCCTGTTCTACAGAGAGAGTGGAGTTTGTGTGATCTCCCCCTGTACTACAGAGTGGAGTTTGTGTGATCTCCCCCTGTTCTACAGAGAGTGGAGTTTGTGTGATCTCCCTCTGTTCTACAGGGAGAGTGGAGTTTGTGTGATCTCCCCCTGTTGTACAGAGTGGAGTTTGTGTGATCTCCCCCTGTTCTACAGAGTGAGTGGAGTTTGTGTGATCTCCCCCTGTTCTACAGAGTGAGTGGAGTTTGTGTGATCTCCCCCTGTTCTACAGAGTGAGTGGAGTTTGTGTAATCTCCCCCTGTACTACAGAGAGTGGAGTTTGTGTGATCTCCCCCTGTAATACAGAGTGGAGTTTGTGTGATCTCCCCCTGTCTTACAGAGTGAGTGAGTGGAGTTTATGTGATCTCCCCCTGTTCTACAGAGTGAGTGGAGTTTGTGTAATCTCCCCCTATACTACAGAGAGAGTGAGGTTCGTGTGATCTCCCCCTGTTCCAGAGAGTGAGTGGAGTTTGTGTGATCTCCCCCTGTTCTACAGAGTGAGTGGAGTTTGTGTGATCTCCCCCTGCACTGCAGAGTGAGTGGAGTTTGTGTGATCTCCCCCTGTACTAGAGTGGAGTTTGTGTGATTTCCCCCTGTTCAACAGAGTGAGTGGAGTTTGTGTGATCTCCCCCTGTACTACAGAGTGAGTGGAGTTTGTGTGATCTCCCCCTGTTCTAAAGAGAGAGTGGAGTTTGTGTGGTCTCCCCCTGTTCTACAGAGTGAGTGGAGTTTGTGTGGTCTCCCACTGTTCTACAGAGAGAGTGGAGTTTGTGTGGTCTCCCCCTGTTCTACAGAGTGGAGTTTGTGTGATCTCCCCCTGTTCTACAGAGTGAGTGGATTTTGTGTGATCTCCCCCTGTACTACAGAGAACTCCCTCAGACACAGATAACCCCCTCAGACACAGAGAACCCCCTCAGACAGAGAAAACCCCCTCAGACAGAGAAAACCCCCTCAGACAGAGAAAACCCCCTCAGTGAACCCCCTCAGACAGAGAACCCCCTCAGACAGAGAACCCCCTCAGACACAGAGAACCCCCTCAGACACAGAGAACCCCCTCAGACACAGAGAACCCCCTCAGACACAGAGAACCCCCTCAGACACAGAGAACCCCCTCAGACACAGAGAACCCCCTCAGACACAGAGAACCCCCTCAGACACAGAGAACCCCCTCAGACACAGAGAACCCCCTCAGACAGAGAACCCCCTCAGACAGAGAACCCCCTCAGACAGAGAACCCCCTCAGACAGAGAACCCCCTCAGACAGAGAACCCCCTCAGACACAGAGAACCCCCCCAGACACAGAGAACCCCCTCAGACACAGAGAACCCCCTCAGACACAGAGAACCCCCTCAGACACAGAGAACCCCCTCAGACACAGTGAACCCCCTCAGACACAGTGAACCCCCTCAGACAGAGAACCCCCTCAGACAGAGAACCCCCTCAGACAGAGAACCCCTTCAGACAGAAAACCCCCTCAGACACAGAGAGTGAACCCCCTCAGACAGAGAACCCCCTCAGACAGAGAACCCCCTCAGAGAACCCCCTCAGACACAGAGAACCCCCTCAGACACAGAGAACCCCCTCAGACACAGTGAACCCCCTCAGACACAGTGAACCCCCTCAGACAGAGAACCCCTTCAGACACAGAGAACCCCTTCAGACACAGAGAACCCCCTCAGTGAACCGCCTCAGGCACAGAGAACCCCCACAGACAGAGAACCCCCTCAGTGAACCCCCTCAGACACAGAGAACCCCCTCAGAGAACCCCCTCAGACACAGAAAACCCCCTCAGACAGAGAACCCCCTCAGACAGAGAACCCCCTCAGACAGAGAACCCCCTCAGACAGAGAACCCCCTCAGACAGAGAACCCCCTCAGACAGAGAACCCCCTCAGACAGAGAACCCCTCAGGCACAGAGAACCCCCTCAGGCACAGAGAACCCCCTCAGACACAGAGAACCCCCTCAGACAGAGAACCCCCTCAGACAGAGAACCCCTCAGACACAGAGAACCCCCTCAGACAGAGTGAACCCCCTCAGACAGAGAACCCCCACAGACAGAGAACCCCCTCAGACAGAGAACCCCCTCACACAGAGAACCCCCTCACACAGAGAACCCCCTCAGACAGAGAACCCCCTCACACAGAGAACCCCCTCACACAGAGAACCCCCTCAGACACAGAAAACCCCCTCAGACAGAAAACCCCCTCAGACAGAAAACCCCCTCAGACACAGAGAACCCCCTCAGACAGAGAACCCCCTCAGAAAGAGAACCCCCTCAGACAGAGAACCCCCTAGGACAGAGAACCCCCTCAGTGAACCCCCTCAGACAGAGAACCCCCTCAGACACAGAGAACCCCCTCAGACAGAGAACCCCCTCAGACACAGAGAACCCCCTCAGACACAGAGAACCCCCTCAGACACAGAGAACCCCCTCAGACAGAGAACCCCTTCAAACACAGAGAACCCCCTCAGTGAACCCCCTCAGACACAGAGAACCCCCTCAGACACAGAGAACCCCCTCAGACAGAGAACCCCCTCAGACACAGAGAACCCCCTCAGACACAGAGAACCCCCTCAGACACAGAACCCCCTCAGACAGAGAACCCCCTCAGACAGAGAACCCCCTCAGACACAGAACCCCCTCAGACAGAGAACCCCCTCAGACAGAGAACCCCCTCAGACAGAGAACCCCCTCAGACACAGAGAGAACCCCCTCAGACACAGAGAGAACCCCCTCAGACACAGAGAGAAACCCCCTCAGACACAGAGAGAACCCCCTCAGACACAGAGAGAACCCCCTCAGACACAGAGAGAACCCCCTCAGACACAGAGAACCCCCTCAGACACAGAGAACCCCCTCAGACACAGAGAACCCCCTCAGACACAGAGAACCCCCTCAGACAGAGAGAACCCCCTCAGACACAGAGAACCCCCTCAGACACAGAGAACCCCCTCAGACACAGAGAACCCCCTCAGACACAGAGAACCCCCTCAGACACAGAGAACCCCCTCAGACACAGAGAACCCCCTCAGACACAGAGAACCCCCTCAGACACAGAGAACCCCCTCAGACACAGAGAACCCCCTCAGACACAGAGAACCCCCTCAGACACAGAGAACCCCCTCAGACACAGAGAACCCCCTCAGACACAGAGAACCCCCTCAGACACAGAGAACCCCCTCAGACACAGATAACCCCCTCACACAGATAACCCCCTCACACAGATAACCCCCTCAGACAGTTAACCCCCTCAGACAGAAAACCCCCTCAGACACAGAGAGCCCCCTCAGACCCAGAGAGTGAACCCCCTCAGACACAGAGAACCCCCTCAGACACAGAGAACCCCCTCAGAGAACCCACTCAGACACAGAGAACCCCCTCAGAGAACCCCCTCAGACAGAGAACCCCCCTCAGACACAGAGAACCCCCTCAGACACAGAGAACCCCCTCAGACACAGAGAACCTCCTCAGACAGAGAACCCCCTCAGACAGAGAACCCCCTCAGACACAGAGAACCCCCTCAGACACAGAGAACCCCCTCAGACACAGAGAACCCCCTCAGACACAGAGAACCCCCTCAGACACAGAGAACCCCCTCAGACAGAGAGAACCCCCTCAGACAGAGAGAACCCCCTCAGACAGAGAGAACCCCCTCAGTGAACCCCCTCAGACACAGAGAACCCCCTCAGACAGAGAGAACCCCCTCAGAGAACCCCCTCAGAGAACCCCCTCAGAGAACCCCCTCAGAGAACCCCCTCAGAGAACCCCCTCAGAGAACCCCCTCAGACACAGAGAACCCCCTCAGACACAGAGAACCCCCTCAGACACAGAGAACCCCCTCAGACACAGAAAACCCCCTCAGACACAGAAAACCCCCTCAGACACAGAAAACCCCCTCAGACACAGAAAACCCCCTCAGACACAGAAAACCCCCTCAGACACAGAAAACCCCCTCAGACAGAGAACCCCCTCAGAGAACCCCCTCAGACACAGAGAACCCCCTCAGACACAGAGAACCCCCTCAGACACAGAGAACCCCCTCAGAGAACCCCCTCAGAGAACCCCCTCAGAGAACCCCCTCAGACACAGAGAACCCCTCAGACACAGAAAACCCCCTCAGACACAGAAAACCCCCTCAGACACAGAAAACCCCCTCAGACACAGAAAACCCCCTCAGACAGAGAACCCCCTCAGACACAGAGAACCCCCTCAGACACAGAGAACCCCCTCAGACAGAACCCCCTCAGACACAGAGAACCCCCTCAGAGAACCCCCTCAGTGAACCCCCTCAGTGAACCCCCTCAGAGAACCCCCTCAGACACACAGAAAACCCCATTCTCACTCCCCACGCCTACGAATCCAAATCCCGCCAAAAACCGCCTGAGGCCTACTCGGGCGAGGCGTTCGCGGTCCCCCCCTCCTCCTCCTCCTCATCATCCCCCTTCACGCCGCCCCTTAAAGAACCCCGTTCTGAGGGGGGTCCCCTTCGACGCTTCCCGACGGCCAATTCAACCCCGGCCGCGTGGCAGGGACCCCCGCGGTTGCCGGGAGACCCCAATACCTTGACGTCGGCCATCGTAGCGAGGGGATGCGAGGGGATGGCGAAAGGGGGGTAGCGGAGAGGAGCGAACAAAAATAAAAAATAAAAAATTTTCTCCCCTCAACTCCGCTTGGGGGCCTCTCCGCTGGTGACTCGAAGGGTGGTGGTGGTGGGGGAGGGAGGGAGGGAATCGATTCCGCTTTATGGTGTCGGCGCGCGTCTACGCGGAATCGATTCCTTTTGTCACACAACAAACCGCGCCCGCCAACAGCTTTTGCGGGGAATCGATTTCTCTTCATTAAACAACACCGGAGAATCGATTTTTTTTCACCACCGCTACCACCCCAACTTCTTACCGAGGAATCGATTCCGCTATCCCCTCCAACCCACAGCCTTTACTGGATTCTTCTTCAGCGTCTCTAACCGGGGAATCGATTTGTTTTACACGTCCCACCCACAGGTTTCACCAGGAAGTCGATTTAGTTTGTCACCCGACTCTAACGGGGAATCGAATCCGTTTGTCATCAAACCCTTTAGCGGGAATCGATTTTCATAGCGGAAAAGCGATTCCCTCTAAAACGCTGAGGCGGGCTGGGGGGGGGAAAAAACCAACATCGGAATCGATATAAATGGTTAACGATTCCGATTTGCGGGTCTTTATACTGTGGGTGGTGGAATCGATTAAGTAGGTTAGCGATTCGCCGAGGAGTCGATTCTTCTAACCCGCACACCAACCAGCCCCCACCAACGTCCCTCGCGTTCGCGCGCTTTTTTTTTCCTCGTGGGCGGGGGAGGAGGGGGGAGGGGACATCTGACGTCACGTCCGTTTCCGGTTGCGTTGTTACACATTTTAACATTTTAAAACAAGGGTTCAAAATCTTGAGGCGCGTTAATTATTATTAATTATTGCTATTAATTAACAGCCGTGTCCCCTCGTATTGATTCACGACGACTCGAATTTAATTTGATTGTTTTTTTAATTTTAAATAAAACCCCCACACAGTGCGTGCGCTTTGTGACGTCGCCAGGCACCGCCATCAATTTCAACGACCGCTTTCGCTGGAATCATCGACACAATCTGGTGAGCTTTCGAAGCTCTTTCGCTCGCAGATCGTTACATTGCATTTGTGGCTTTATTTTGGTGATTAATGAAAGGTTTTTTTTTTTTCGTAAGCCATCTGGCTACCATGAGAGATTCGTTCACGAGGCTATCCACATATACAGGCACAGAGACAACTTCAACCGAGAAGATGGATTCTGGGCTAAGCAATCATTGGAAGGATTTGATGAACCATTTCTGGGTCTTAATTTGATTGTTCACGCTTACGGCTACCATGAGAGATTCGTTCACGAGGCTATCCACATATACAAGCACAGAGACAACTTCAACCGAGAAGATGGATTCTGGGCTGAGCAATCATTGGAAGGATTTGATAAACCATTTCTGGGTCTTAATTGATTGTTCACGCTTACGGCTACCATGAGAGATTCGTTCACGAACCTATCCACATATACAAGCACAGAGACAATTTCAACCGAGAAGATGGATTCTGGGCTTAGCAATCATTGGAAGGATTTGATAAACCATTTCTGGGTCTTAATTGATTGTTCACGCTTACGGCTACCATGAGAGATTCGTTCACGAGGCTATCCACATATACAAGCACAGAGACAACTTCAACCGAGAAGATGGATTCTGGGCTTAGCAATCATTGGAAGCATTTGATAAACCATTTCTGGGTCTTAATTGATTGTTCACGCTTACGGCTACCATGAGAGATTCGTTCACGAGGCTATCCACATATACAAGCACAGAGACAACTTCAACCGAGAAGATGGATTCTGGGCTTAGCAATCATTGGAAGGATTTGATCAACCATTTCTGGGTCTTAATTGATTGTTCACGCTTACGGCTACCATGAGAGATTCGTTCACGAGGCTATCCACATATACAAGCACAGAGACAACTTCAACCGAGAAGATGGATTCTGGGCTTAGCAATCATTGGAAGGATTTGATAAACCATTTCTGGGTCTTAATTGATTGTTCACGCTTACGGCTACCATGAGAGATTCGTTCACGAGGCTATCCACATATACAAGCACAGAGACAATTTCAACCGAGAAGATGGATTCTGGGCTTAGCAATCATTGGAAGGATTTGATAAACCATTTCTGGGTCTTAATTGATTGTTCACGCTTACGGCTACCATGAGAGATTCGTTCACGAGGCTATCCACATATACAAGCACAGAGACAACTTCAACCGAGAAGATGGATTCTGGGCTTAGCAATCATTGGAAGGATTTGATAAACCATTTCTGGGTCTTAATTGATTGTTCACGCTTACGGCTACCATGAGAGATTCGTTCACGAGGCTATCCACATATACAAGCACAGAGACAACTTCAACCGAGAAGATGGATTCTGGGCTTAGCAATCATTGGAAGGATTTGATAAACCATTTCTGGGTCTTAATTGATTGTTCACGCTTACGGCTACCATGAGAGATTCGTTCACGAGGCTATCCACATATACAAACACAGAGACAACTTCAACCGAGAAGATGGATTCTGGGCTTAGCAATCATTGGAAGGATTTGATAAACCATTTCTGGGTCTTAATTGATTGTTCACGCTTACGGTGGCTTTCAGACAGCATACATTAATTTTTCGTCTCCCCCCCTCCTCTTTTCAGAACATAGATGGACTCGTCCTTCTAAATAAACTGACAAATCGCTGCGCGTGGCGCTGACGGTTTTTTTATAAATAAATAAATACACCGTTTAAAAATAAATGAATTGATGCGAACCGACACTTCTTTCAAATGTTTCTTGCCGTTGGGTTTTCACACCTGATGATGACTGTGTTATGGTCGAAACGTCGTGAGAATTTTTATTGTTTTATATATATTTTATTATTTTATTGTTTCCCTTCAACGTGACTTTTCCGAAAGAGCTAAGAATAATATGAATATAGTTTTTTGCTTTGTTTTGGCCATGTTTTTGCTTGTTGTAGTACGGAGTTAGGCTGATGGCCTTAATCTAAGTTGTCTTGTGGTTGTTGTTGTTGTTGTTGTTTGACTTTGCATCCACACCAGGATTTTTTGGCACACGGCGTTGGTGGTGTAACGGTGGCTTTTTTCAGGAATTATTTTTTGCTGTTTCTTTTTCCCATGGATTTTCTGATTTGCACGAAGTCAACCGTAGTCACTTTAAGGTGTTTTTATTGTTCGTGTTTTAGTTTTGTTTGCTTGTTGCGATTGCACTCCGATTCAAGAGCCGAATGGCTCACAGGGCTATACCAAAATAATTGAAACTATGAAAACTATGAAACTATGGATTCGCTCTTCATCAAATCTCACATCGACTGACGGCGAAGTCGTAATGGCAATTCTAGATTGCGAGGCTTCAGGATTCATGCCCTTTGTTTGTTGTGTTCTTGGTTCGTTCGGTAAAGTCACCACCACGTAGAAGGGGAAACAATAAAATAATAAAAATATAAAACAATGAAATTATTATTCTTGGTTCTTTCGGTAAAGTCACCACCACATAGAAGGGGAAACAATAAAATAAAAAAAAAAAAAAAAAAATTATTGTAAAACAATAAAATTATTATTCTTGGTTCTTTCGGTAAAGTCACCACCATGTAGAAGGGGAAACAATAAAATAATAAAAATATAAAAAATAAAATTATTGTAAAACAATAAAATTATTATTCTTGGTTCTTTCGGTAAAGTCACCACCACGTAGAAGGGAAACAATAAAATAATAAAAATATAAAACAATAAAATTATTATTCTTGGTTCTTTCGGTAAAGTCACCACCACGTAGAAGGGGAAACAATAAAATAATAAAAATATAAAAAATAAAATTATTCTAAAAACAATAAAATTATTATTCTTGGTTCTTTCGGTAAAGTCACCACCACGTAGCAGGGGAAACAATAAAATGATAAAAATATAACAACACAATTATTGTAAAACAATAAAATAATTATTTTTGGTTCTTTCGGTAAAGTCACCACCACGTAGAATGGGAAACAATAAAATAATAAAAATATAAAAAAGAAAATTATTGTAAAACAATAAAATTATTATTCTTGGTTCTTTCGGTAAAGTAACCACCACGTAGAAGGGAAACAATAAAATAATAAAAAATATAAACAATACAATTCTCACGACGTTTCGACTGCAACACACACAAGCAGCAATCGTCATCAGGTGTGAAAACCACAACAAGAACAATTTGAAAAAAGTGGCGGGTTTTTTTTAAAAGTCAGCACCACGGAGAGCGATTTGACAATTTGTTCAGATGGACGAGTCCATCTCCGTTCGGAAAAGAGGAGGGGGGGGGGGGAGGGAGACGAAAATAATGGATGCGGCCTGAAAGCCACCGTAAGTGTGACCAATCAATCTAAAACACGAAATGGTTTATCAAAACCTTCCAATGATTGCTAAGCCAGAATCCATCTTCTCGGTAAAGTCGCGTAAAGGTAAAAACAAATTTGTAAAAATTAAATCACGACGTTTCGGGCGCACCACAAACGTCCTCCATGCCGATGACCGATACCAGCGGGCTAGAGAAGAGATGGAGTGACGTGGTACAGGAGGACGTGGAGCTGAGTGGACTTGCCGATGACCGGTACCAGCGGCCTAGAGAAGAGATGGAGTGACATGGTACAGGAGGACATGGAGCTGAGTCGACTTGCCGATGACCAGTACCAGCAGGCTAGAGAAGAGATGGAGTGACGTGGTACAGGAGGACGTGGAGCTGTGTGGACTTACCGATGACCGGTACCAGCTGGCTAGAGAAGAGATGGAGCGACGTGGTACAGGAGGACGTGGAGCTGAGTGGCCTTGCCGATGACCGGTACAAGCGGGCTAGAGAAGAGATGGAGTGACGTGGTACAGGAGGACGTGGAGCTGAGTGAGACTTGCTAATGGCCGGTACCAGCGGGCTAGAGAAGAGATGGAGTGACGTGGTACAGGAGGACGTGTAGCTGAATGGACTTGCCGATGACCGGTCACAGCGGGCTAGAGACGAGATGGAGTGACGTCATACAAGACGACGTGGAGCTGAGTGGACTTGCCGATGACTGGTACCAGCGGGCTAGAGAAGAGATGGAGTGACGTGGTACAGGAGGACGTGGAGCTGAGTGGACTTGCCGATGACCGGTACCAGTGGGCTAGAGAAGAGATGGAGTGACGTGGTACAGGAGGACGTGTAGCTGAATGGACTTGCCGATGACCGGTACCAGCGGGCTAGAGAAAAGATGGAGTGACGTGGTACAAGGAGGACGTAGAGCTGAGTGGACTTGCCGATGACCGGTACCAGCGGGTTAGAGAAGAGATGGAGTGACGTCGTACAGGAGGACGTGGAGCTGGGCGGACTTGCTGATGACCGGTACCAGCGGGCTAGAGAAGAGATGGAGTGACGTGGTACAGGAGGACGTGGAGCTGAGTGAGACTTGCCAATGACTGGTACCAGCGGGCTAGAGAAGAGATCGAGTGACGTGGTACAGGAGGACGTGGAGCTGAGTGGACTTGCTGATTACCGGTACCAGCGGGCTAGAGAAGAGATGGAGTGACGTGGTACAGGAGGACGTGGAGCTGAGTGGACTTGCCGATAACCGGTACCAGCGGGCTAGAGAAGAGATAGAGTGACGTGGTACAGGAGGACGTGGAGCTGAGTGGACTTGCCCATGACCGGTACCAGCGGGATAGAGAAGAGATGGAGTGACGTGGTACAGGAGGACGTGGAGCTGAGTGGACTTGCCGATGACCGGTACCAGCGGGCTAGAGAAGAGATGGAGTGACGTGGTACAGGAGGACATGGAGCTGAGTGGACTTGCCGATGACCGGTACCAGCGGGCTAGAGAAGAGATGGAGTGATGTGGTACAGGAGGACGTGGAGCTGAGTGGACTTGCCGATGACCGGTCACAGCGGGCTAGAGAAGAGATGGAGTGACGTGGTACAGGAGGACGTGGAGCTGAGTGGACTTGAAGATGACCGGTACCAGCGGGTTAGAGAAGAGATGGAGTGACGTCGTACAGGAGGACGTGGAGCTGAGTGGACTTGCCGATGACCGGTACCAGCGGGTTAGAGAAGAGATGGAGTGACGTGGTACAGGAGGACTTGGAGCTGAGTGGACTTGCCGATGACCGGTACCAGCGGGCTAGAGAAGAGATGGAGTGACGTGGTACAGGAGGACGTGGAGCTGAGTGAGACTTGCTAATGGCCGGTACCAGCGGGCTAGAGAAGAGATGGAGTGACGTGGTACAGGAGGATGTGGAGCTGAGTGGACTTGCCGATGACCGGTACCAGCGGGCTAGAGACGAGATGGAGTGACGTGGTACAGGAGGACGTGGAGCTGTGTGGACTTACCGATGACCGGTACCAGCTGGCTAGAGAAGAGATGGAGCGACGTGGTACAGGAGGACGTGGAGCTGAGTGGACTTGCCGATGACCGGTACCAGCGGGCTAGAGAAGAGATGGAGTGACGTGGTACAGGAGGACATGGAGCTGAGTGGACTTGCCGATGACCGGTACCAGCGGGCTAGAGAAGAGATGGAGTGATGTGGTACAGGAGGACGTGGAGCTGAGTGGACTTGCCGATGACCGGTCACAGCGGGCTAGAGAAGAGATGGAGTGACGTGGTACAGGAGGACGTGGAGCTGAGTGGACTTGAAGATGACCGGTACCAGCGGGTTAGAGAAGAGATGGAGTGACGTCGTACAGGAGGACGTGGAGCTGAGTGGACTTGCCGATGACCGGTACCAGCGGGTTAGATAAGAGATGGAGTGACGTGGTACAGGAGGACATGGAGCTGAGTGGACTTGCCGATGACCGGTACCAGCGGGCTAGAGAAGAGATGGAGTGACGTGGTACAGGAGGACGTGGAGCTGAGTGAGACTTGCTAATGGCCGGTACCAGCGGGCTAGAGAAGAGATGGAGTGACGTGGTACAGGAGGATGTGGAGCTGAGTGGACTTGCCGATGACCGGTACCAGCGGGCTAGAGACGAGATGGAGTGACGTGGTACAGGAGGACGTGGAGCTGTGTGGACTTACCGATGACCGGTACCAGCTGGCTAGAGAAGAGATGGAGCGACGTGGTACAGGAGGACGTGGAGCTGAGTGGCCTTGCCGATGACCGGTACAAGCGGGCTAGAGAAGAGATGGAGTGACGTGGTACAGGAGGACGTGGAGCTGAGTGAGACTTGCTAATGGCCGGTACCAGCGGGCTAGAGAAGAGATGGAGTGACGTGGTACAGGAGGACGTGTAGCTGAATGGACTTGCCGATGACCGGTCACAGCGGGCTAGAGACGAGATGGAGTGACGTCATACAAGACGACGTGGAGCTGAGTGGACTTGCCGATGACTGGTACCAGCGGGCTAGAGAAGAGATGGAGTGACGTGGTACAGGAGGACGTGGAGCTGAGTGGACTTGCCGATGACCGGTACCAGTGGGCTAGAGAAGAGATGGAGTGACGTGGTACAGGAGGACGTGTAGCTGAATGGACTTGCCGATGACCGGTACCAGCGGGCTAGAGAAGAGATGGAGTGATGTGGTACAGGAGGACGTGGAGCTGAGTGGACTTGCCGATGACCGGTCACAGCGGGCTAGAGAAGAGATGGAGTGACGTGGTACAGGAGGACGTGGAGCTGAGTGGACTTGAAGATGACCGGTACCAGCGGGTTAGAGAAGAGATGGAGTGACGTCGTACAGGAGGACGTGGAGCTGAGTGGACTTGCCGATGACCGGTACCAGCGGGTTAGATAAGAGATGGAGTGACGTGGTACAGGAGGACATGGAGCTGAGTGGACTTGCCGATGACCGGTACCAGCGGGCTAGAGAAGAGATGGAGTGACGTGGTACAGGAGGATGTGGAGCTGAGTGAGACTTGCTAATGGCCGGTACCAGCGGGCTAGAGAAGAGATGGAGTGACGTGGTACAGGAGGAGGTGGAGCTGAGTGGACTTGCCGATGACCGGTACCAGCGGGCTAGAGACGAGATGGAGTGACGTGGTACAGGAGGACGTGGAGCTGTGTGGACTTACCGATGACCGGTACCAGCTGGCTAGAGAAGAGATGGAGCGACGTGGTACAGGAGGACGTGGAGCTGAGTGGCCTTGCCGATGACCGGTACAAGCGGGCTAGAGAAGAGATGGAGTGACGTGGTACAGGAGGACGTGGAGCTGAGTGAGACTTGCTAATGGCCGGTACCAGCGGGCTAGAGAAGAGATGGAGTGACGTGGTACAGGAGGACGTGTAGCTGAATGGACTTGCCGATGACCGGTCACAGCGGGCTAGAGACGAGATGGAGTGACGTCATACAAGACGACGTGGAGCTGAGTGGACTTGCCGATGACTGGTACCAGCGGGCTAGAGAAGAGATGGAGTGACGTGGTACAGGAGGACGTGGAGCTGAGTGGACTTGCCGATGACCGGTACCAGTGGGCTAGAGAAGAGATGGAGTGACGTGGTACAGGAGGACGTGTAGCTGAATGGACTTGCCGATGACCGGTACCAGCGGGCTAGAGAAAAGATGGAGTGACGTGGTACAAGGAGGACGTAGAGCTGAGTGGACTTGCCGATGACCGGTACCAGCGGGTTAGAGAAGAGATGGAGTGACGTGGTACAGGAGGACGTGGAGCTGAGTGGACTTGCCGATGACAGGTACCAGCGGGCGAGAGAAGAGATGGAGTGACGTGGTACAGGAGGACGTGGAGCTGAGTGGACTTGCCGATGACTGGTACCAGCGGGCTAGAGAAGAGATGGAGTGACGTCGTACAGGAGGACGTGGAGCTGGGCGGACTTGCCGATGACCGGTACCAGCGGGCTAGAGAAGAGATGGAGTGACGTGGTACAGGAGGACGTGGAGCTGAGTGAGACTTGCCAATGACTGGTACCAGCGGGCTAGAGAAGAGATCGAGTGACGTGGTACAGGAGGACGTGGAGCTGAGTGGACTTGCTGATTACCGGTACCAGCGGGCTAGAGAAGAGATGGAGTGACGTGGTACAGGAGGACATGGAGCTGAGTGGACTTGCCGATAACCGGTACCAGCGGGCTAGAGAAGAGATAGAGTGACGTGGTACAGGAGGACGTGGAGCTGAGTGGACTTGCCCATGACCGGTACCAGCGGGATAGAGAAGAGATTGAGTGACGTGGTACAGGAGGACGTGGAGCTGAGTGGACTTGCCGATGACCGGTACCAGTGGGCTAGAGAAGAGATGGAGTGACGTGGTACAGGAGGACATGGAGCTGAGTGGACTTGCCGATGACCGGTACCAGCGGGCTAGAGAAGAGATGGAGTGATGTGGTACAGGAGGACGTGGAGCTGAGTGGACTTGCCGATGACCGGTCACAGCGGGCTAGAGAAGAGATGGAGTGACGTGGTACAGGAGGACGTGGAGCTGAGTGGACTTGAAGATGACCGGTACCAGCGGGTTAGAGAAGAGATGGAGTGACGTCGTACAGGAGGACGTGGAGCTGGGCGGACTTGCCGATGACCGGTACCAGCGGGCTAGAGAAGAGATGGAGTGACGTGGTACAGGAGGACGTGGAGCTGAGTGAGACTTGCCAATGACTGGTACCAGCGGGCTAGAGAAGAGATCGAGTGACGTGGTACAGGAGGACGTGGAGCTGAGTGGACTTGCTGATTACCGGTACCAGCGGGCTAGAGAAGAGATGGAGTGACGTGGTACAGGAGGACGTGGAGCTGAGTGGACTTGCCGATAACCGGTACCAGCGGGCTAGAGAAGAGATAGAGTGACGTGGTACAGGAGGACTTGGAGCTGAGTGGACTTGCCCATGACCGGTACCAGCGGGATAGAGAAGAGATGGAGTGACGTGGTACAGGAGGACGTGGAGCTGAGTGGACTTGCCGATGACCGGTACCAGCGGGCTAGAGAAGAGATGGAGTGACGTGGTACAGGAGGACATGGAGCTGAGTGGACTTGCCGATGACCGGTACCAGCGGGCTAGAGAAGAGATGGAGTGATGTGGTACAGGAGGACGTGGAGCTGAGTGGACTTGCCGATGACCGGTCACAGCGGGCTAGAGAAGAGATGGAGTGACGTGGTACAGGAGGACGTGGAGCTGAGTGGACTTGAAGATGACCGGTACCAGCGGGTTAGAGAAGAGATGGAGTGACGTCGTACAGGAGGACGTGGAGCTGAGTGGACTTGCCGATGACCGGTACCAGCGGGTTAGATAAGAGATGGAGTGACGTGGTACAGGAGGACATGGAGCTGAGTGGACTTGCCGATGACCGGTACCAGCGGGCTAGAGAAGAGATGGAGTGACGTGGTACAGGAGGACGTGGAGCTGAGTGAGACTTGCTAATGGCCGGTACCAGCGGGCTAGAGAAGAGATGGAGTGACGTGGTACAGGAGGATGTGGAGCTGAGTGGACTTGCCGATGACCGGTACCAGCGGGCTAGAGACGAGATGGAGTGACGTCATACAAGACGACGTGGAGCTGAGTGGACTTGCCGATGACTGGTACCAGCGGGCTAGAGAAGAGATGGAGTGACGTGGTACAGGAGGACGTGGAGCTGAGTGGACTTGCCGATGACCGGTACCAGTGGGCTAGAGAAGAGATGGAGTGACGTGGTACAGGAGGACGTGTAGCTGAATGGACTTGCCGATGACCGGTACCAGCGGGCGAGAGAAGAGATGGAGTGACGTGGTACAGGAGGACATGGAGCTGAGTGGACTTGCCCATGACTGGTACCAGCGGGATAGAGAAGAGATGGAGTGACGTGGTACAGGAGGACGTGGAGCTGAGTGGCCTTGCCGATGACCGGTCACAGCCGGCTAGAGAAGAGATGGAGTGACGTGGTACAGGAGGACGTGGAGCTGAGTGGACTTGAAGATGACCGGTACCAGCGGGTTAGAGAAGAGATGGAGTGACGTCGTACAGGAGGACGTGGAGCTGAGTGGACTTGCCGATGACCGGTACCAGCGGGTTAGATAAGAGATGGAGTGACGTGGTACAGGAGGACATGGAGCTGAGTGGACTTGCCGATGACCGGTACCAGCGGGCTAGAGAAGAGATGGAGTGACATGGTACAGGAGGACGTGGAGCTGAGTTAGACTTGCTAATGGCCGGTACCAGCGGGCTAGAGAAGAGATGGAGTGACGTGGTACAGGAGGACGTGGAGCTGAGTGGACTTGAAGATGACCGGTACCAGCGGGTTAGAGAAGAGATGGAGTGACATCGTACAGGAGGACGTGGAGCTGAGTGGACTTGCCGATGACCGGTACCAGCGGGCTAGAGAAGAGATGGAGTGACGTGGTACAGGAGGACGTGGAGCTGAGTGGACTTGCCGATGACTGGTACCAGCGGTGTCAAGATCGGCCTCTATGGAGGAGGCTCGTGAAGGACGCTACTGGGCAGTTGGAGACAGTCGCCCTCCAACAACAACGGAGGGCGGGGGAGCGACGCTCACAACAATGAGCGGAGCACCGGGTGGCTAAAGCACAGCAAGTTGGCACAGCAGGGGGCACAGGTGGTACACCAGCCACTCATCTCAGTCAGTCGACCCGTGGCACCTGCTGTGAGTCTGTGGGTCTCTGTGCGAGTCTGTGGGTCTCTGTGCGAGTCTGTGGGTCTCTGTGCGAGTCTGTGGGTCTCTGTGTGAGTGTGTGGGTCTCTGTGTGAGTGTGTGGGTCTGTGTGAGTCTGTGGGTCTCTGTGTGGTGAGTCTGTGGGTCTCTGTGTGAGTCTGTGGGTCTCTGTGTTAGCGAGTCTGCGGGTCTCTGTGCGAGTCTGTGGGTCTCTGTGCAAGTCTGTGGGTCTCTGTGTGAGTCTGTGGATGTGCGAGTCGGCACGAGGATGACAACGTGGGTCTCGGGAGAATCGAGTTTATTTTTTTTTCCGTCTTGAGAAAGCAGAAATTCATCGCGTTTTGATTTATTTTTTAACGGCCCGGCTCACGATTACCACAGCGACTCACACAGACCCACAGAGCCACACTCCAGACTCACACAGATAGACAAACTCGCACACACAGACTCGCAACACTTATAGATTCACACAGACTCACACAGAGACACAGACTCACACAAGACAAGGACTCTCACACAGACTCACCGTCAGAAATTCAGAGACCCACACAAAATACAGATTTACACAGACATACACACTCTCACAGAGAATTTCACACGGAGACTTTCACAGACTCGCACAGACTCACTGACACTCGTACACCCACTCATGCACTTCACCCATACTCAACTCACTCATTCATTCACCTACACACAAAGCTCCCCTGTGTAGCCTCTAACAGACTGCAGAGGCAAGTGCTCTCAGTAGCGAGCAGCACCTACACAGAGACAAAGCTCCCCCAGGCAGCCTCTAACAGGGCTGTAGGGGCAAGTGCTGTTAGCGAGCAGCACCTACACACAGACAAAGCTCCCCCGTGTAGCCTCTAACAGGGCTGTAGGGACAAGTGCTGTCAGTAGCGAGCAGCACCTACACACACAGAGAAAAAGCTCCCCCGTGTAGCCTCTAACAGACTGGAGGGGCAAGTGCTGTCAGTAGCTAGCAGCACCTACAGAGACAAAGGTCCCCCATGCAGCCTCTAACAGACTGCAGGGGCAAGTGCTGTTAGGAGCAAGTAGCAGCAGCGCTGCCTATGAAGACTCCCAGCACTGTGGCAAACACAGACGGTGTGGGTGGGTCACAGCACCACCACTCCCGGCCGCCTTTGTCTCCCCCAGTGCCAGCGCTGTTCAGACACCGCACCGGGAAACTCATTTGTGGCCGAGTAGACCTAGGGGTGGGGCCCAGGTAGCCGGTTCAGACGAATCGCTGTCACCGAGTGGTGACACCCAGACACAGAAACACACAGAGACACAGAAACACACACACAGAGACACACTACACCTACACAAAGACACACCCAGACACAGAAACAGACAGACACACCCACACACAGACACACCCACAGATAAACCCAGAAACACAGACACACACACACCCCCAGACACAAGACACACACAGACACTCAGACAGACACTCGACACAGAGACATCTAAGAAACACAGACACACCCACAGACACACCCAAAGATCCCCCGTATAGCCTTAACAGACACACCCACAAACACCCAGACACACACACACACACAAAGATCCCCCATATGGCCTTAACAGACACCCAGACACACACCCACAGGTACACAGACACACAACCAGACACACACACCCACAGATACACCCAGACACACCCAGACACACACCCACACAAAGACCCCCCGTATAGCCTTAACAGACACACACACACAGACACACACCCAGACACACACCCACAGACACACACATACAGACACTCAGACACACCCACAGACACACACCCAGACAAAGATCCCCCTCCGTATAGCCTTAACAGACACCCACAGACACAACCAGACACACACACCCACACAAAGACACCCACAGACACAACCAGACACCCACACCCACACAAAGACACACACAGACACACAACCAGACATACACACCCACACAAAGACACACACAGACACACAACCAGACACACACACACACACCCACACACACAAAGACACACAACCAGACACACACACACACACCCACACAAAGACACACACAGACACACAACCAGACACACACACACCCACACAAAGACACACACAGAGACACACAACCAGACACACACACACCCACACAAAGACACACACACAGACACACAAAGACAAAGACACCCCTCCGTATAGCCGGCCCGCGCCGTCGGGACAAGTGCTGTAACCGAGCAGCACCCACGGTGATGCCGAGGCTGATGATGGTCACCGTGATGATGGCGAAGGTGGAAGGCAGTGGTGCTGCTGATGATGATGATCATGACTGTGGTGGTGCTGCTGATGATGATGATCATGACTGTGGTGGTGCTGCTGCTGATGATGATCATGATGACGACTGTGGTGGAGGCAGTGGTGCTGCTGATGATGATCATGACTGTGGTGGTGCTGCTGATGATGATCATGATGATTGTGGTGGAGGCAGTGGTGCTGATGATGCTGCTGCAAAATCCGAAGCCGAGCTGGTCCAACATAATTGAGAATAAAATCACTCAACCCCACAGATAACCCCCCCCCCTCCCATCGCGTGTCTCCCCCCGCATCTCCCCCACGCGTCTCCCCCAGCATGTCCCCCACCGTCTCCCCCAGCATGTCCCCCACCGTCTCCCCCCGTGTCTCCCCCACATCTCACACCTGCATGTCCCCCACCGTCTCTCTCCCCACGTGTCTCCCCACGTGTCCCCCCACGTGTCTCCCCCTGCATGTCTCCCCCTGCATGTCCCCAGTGTCTCCCCACGTGTCCCCCCTGCATGTCCCCAGTGTCCCCCCCTGCATGTCCCCAGTGTCCCCCCCTGCATGTCCCCAGTGTCCCCCCCTGCATGTCCCCAGTGTCCCCCCCTGCATGTCCCCCCCCACGTGTCCCCCCACGTGTCTCCCCACGTGTCTCCCCACGTGTCTCCCCACGTGTCTCCCCACGTGTCTCCCCACGTGTCTCCCCACGTGTCTCCCCACGTGTCTCCCCCACGTGTCTCCCCCACGTGTCTCCCCACGTGTCTCCCCCACGTGTCTCCCCCACGTGTCTCCCCACGTGTCTCCCCCACGTGTCTCCCCCACGTGTCTCCCCCACGTGTCTCCCCCCCCCCCCCCCGCGTCTCCCCCCCACCTCCCCCCCCCATCACACGGGCAGCAGCTGCGGGAACAGCTGAGCGGCCAGCTCCTCCACCCAATCAGCGGTGGTCTCGGCGGGGGTCTCAGCGGGGGGACCCCCTTCTCCCCCCCCCCCCCCCCGCCCAGGGGTAGCCCGCGAGGGGACCCCCTTCTCCCACCACCCCCCCCGCCCAGGGGTAGCCCACGAGGGGGTCCGCCAGGGTGCAGCCCTCGCCGCCCAGAATGCCGCTCAATCCCAGCTCCCAGAGAAGGCCGCCGCTAGCTCCACAACCACCGTCACCACAGCCGCAAAAACCGCCACCACCACCGCCACCAACACCGCCACCAACACCGCCACCAACACCGCCACCAACACCGCCACCACCACCGCCACCAATACCGCCACCAACACCGCCACCACAGCCACAAAAACCACCACCGCCGCCGCCGCCACTACAGCCACCACTACAGCCACCACTACAGCCACCACTACAGCCACCACTACAGCCACCACTACAGCCACCACTACAGCCACCACTACAGCCACCACTACAGCCACCACTACAGCCACCACCACCACTGTCGACACAGCCACAACCACCACCGCCGCCGCCGCCGCCATCAGCGGCTATGAGCTGAAAGGCCGTGGTAAAGCCATCATCGGCAAAAGTAGCATCAGCAGCATCACCACCATAACCACCATCATTAGCAGCATCATCATCAGCAGCATCAGCATCATCATCATCAGCATCATCATCATCATCAGCAGCATTATCAGCAGCATCACCATCACCATCGTCACCATCATCACCACCGCCACAACAGCTGTTGTTGCTGCTGCTGTTGCTGCTCTTGCTGCTGTTGCTGCTGTTGCTGCTGCTGTTGTTGCTGCTGTTGCTGCTGTTGCTGCTGCTGGCAACAGCGTCTTCACCACTCTGTCCACAAACCCCATCCATCACCTCCACCTCCTCCTCCACCTCCTCCTCCACCTCCTCCTCCACCTCCTCCTCCACCTCCTCCTCTTCCTCCACCTCCTCCTCCACCTCCTCCTCTAGACGCTTAGTGTAGCGGTGGTCCAGCCGCACCCACCGGCTCGCCACGGGGTCCCTGCCTGCCACAGGCGCGAGCCGTAGGGGATGGAGGTGTGGCGGTGGTGGTGGTGGTGGTGGTGGCGGTGGCGGTGGGGCGGTTGTGGCGGTGGTGGTGCCGGTTGTGGCGCCCGGTGGGACGATGGCACGGGACGGACCGAGCGGACGCTCGGGATCAGCCCGGAGCGGTCCAGCAGCGGAGAGAGCACGGCACTGCTGGGAGGAGGTGCGGGGGAGATGGTGGTTAGGGTGGTGTGTGTGGTGTGTGTGTGTGGTGTATGTGTGGTGTGTGTGTGTGTTGTGTGTGTGTGTGGTGTGTGTGTTGTGTGTGTGTGTGGTGTGTGTGTGGTGTGTGTGGTGTGGTGTGTGTGGTGTGTGTGTGGTGTGTGTGGTGTGTGTGTGGTGTGTGTGTGGTGTGTGTGTGGTGTGTGTGTGGTGTGTGTGTGGTGTGTGTGTGGTGTGTGTGTGTGGTGTGTGTGGTGTGTGTGTGTGGTGTGTGTGGTGTGTGTGGTGTGTGTGTAGTGTGTGTGTAGTGTGTGTGTAGTGTGTGTGGTGTGTGTGTGGTGTGTGTGTGTAGTGTGTGTGTGTGTAGTGTGTATGTGTGTGGTGTGTGTGTGTGGTGTGTGTGTGTAGTGTGTGTGTGTGTGGTGTGTGTGTGTGGTGTGTGTGGTGTGTGTGTGGTGTGTGTGGTGTGTGTGGTGTGTGTGGTGTGTAGTGTGTGTGGTGTGTGTAGTGTGTGTGGTGTTTGTAGTGTGTGTGGTGTGTGTAGTGTGTGTGGTGTGTGTGTGTAGTGTGTGTGGTGTGTAGTGTGTGTGGTGTGTAGTGTGTGTGGTGTGTGTGTGTGGTGTGTGTGTGGTGTGTGTGTGGTGTGTGTGTGGTGTGTGTGTGGTGTGTGTGTGTGGTGTGTGTGTAGTGTGTGTGTGTGCGGTGTGTGTGGTGTGTGTGTGGTGTGTGTGTGGTGTGTGTGTGGTGTGTGTGTGGGGTGTGTGTGGTGTGGTGTGTGGTGTGTGGTGTGGTGTGTGATTGGTGTGTGTGTAGTGTGTGTGTAGTGTGTGTGTGGTGTGTGTTGTGTGTGTGTGGTGTGTGTGGTGTGCTGTGTTGTGTGTGTGTGGTGTGTATGTGGTGTGTGTGTGGTGTGTGTGGTGTGTGTGTGGTGTGTGTGTGGTGTGTGGTGTGTGTTGTGTGTGTGGTGTGTGTGGTGTGTGTGTGGTGTGTGTGTGTGGTGTGTGTGTGGTGTGTGTGTGGTGTGTGTGTGTGGTGTGTGTGTGGTGTGTGTGTGTGGTGTGTGTGTGGTGTGTGTGTGTGGTGTGTGTGTGGTGTGTGTGTGGTGTGTGTGTGGTGTGTGTGTTGTGCGGTGTGCGGTGTGTGGTGTGTGTGTGGTGTGTTGTGGTATGTGGTGTGTGTGTGTGGTGTGTGTGGTGTGTGTGGTGTGTGTGGTGTGTGTGTGGTGTGTGTGTGTGGTGTGTGTGTGGTGTGTTGTGTGTGGTGTGTGTGTGTGGTGTGTGTGGTGTGTGTGGTGTGTGTGGTGTGTAGTGTGTGTGGTGTGTGTAGTGTGTGTGGTGTGTGTAGTGTGTGTGGTGTGTGTGTGTAGTGTGTGTGGTGTGTGTGTGTAGTGTGTGTGGTGTGTGTGTAGTGTGTGTGGTGTGTGTGTGTAGTGTGTGTGGTGTGTGTGGTGTGTGTGTGTAGTGTGTGTGTGGTGTGTGTGTGGTGTGTGTGTGGTGTGTGTGTGGTGTGTGTGTGTGGTGTGTGTGTAGTGTGTGTGTGTGCGGTGTGTGTGGTGTGTGTGTGGTGTGTGTGTGGTGTGTGTGGTGTGTGTGTGGGGTGTGTGTGGTGTGGTGTGTGGTGTGTGTGTAGTGTGTGTGTAGTGTGTGTGTGGTGTGTGTTGTGTGTGTGTGGTGTGTGTGGTGTGCTGTGTTGTGTGTGTGTGGTGTGTATGTGGTGTGTGTGTGGTGTGTGTGGTGTGTGTGTGGTGTGTGTGTGGTGTGTGGTGTGTGTTGTGTGTGTGGTGTGTGTGGTGTGTGTGTGGTGTGTGTGTGTGGTGTGTGTGTGGTGTGTGTGTGGTGTGTGTGTGTGGTGTGTGTGTGGTGTGTGTGTGGTGTGTGTGTGGTGTGTGTGTGTGGTGTGTGTGTGGTGTGTGTTGTGTGTGTGTGGTGTGTGTGTGGTGTGTGTGTGGTGTGTGTGTTGTGCGGTGTGCGGTGTGTGGTGTGTGTGTGGTGTGTTGTGGTATGTGGTGTGTGTGTGTGGTGTGTGTGGTGTGTGTGGTGTGTGTGGTGTGTGTGGTGTGTGTGTGGTGTGTTGTGTGTGGTGTGTGTGTGTGGTGTGTTGTGTGTGGTGTGTGTGGTGTGTGTGGTGTGTGTGGTGTGTGTGGTGTGTGTGGTGTGTAGTGTGTGTGGTGTGTGTAGTGTGTGTAGTGTGTGTGGTGTGTGTAGTGTGTGTGGTGTGTGTGTGTGTAGTGTGTGTGGTGTGTGTGTAGTGTGTGTGGTGTGTGTGTGTAGTGTGTGTGGTGTGTGTGGTGTGTGTGTAGTGTGTGTGTGGTGTGTGTGGTGTGTGTGTGGTGTGTGTGTGGTGTGTGTGTGGTGTGTGTGTGGTGTGTGTGTGTGGGGTTGTGTGGTGTGTGGTTGGTGTGTGTGTAGTGTGTGTGTGGTGTGTGGTGTGTGTGTGGTGTGTGTGTGGTGTGTGTGTGTAGTGTGTGTGTGTGGTGTGTGTGTGGTGTGTGTGTGGTGTGTGTGTGTGGTGTGTGTGGTGTGTGTGGTGTGGTGTGTGTGGTGTGTGTGGTGTGTGTGGTGTGTGTGGTGTGTGTGGTGTGTGGTGTGTGGTGTGGTGTGTATGTGTGGTGTGTGTGGTGTGTGTGGTGTGTGTGTGTGTGGTGTGTGTGGTGTGTGTGTGTGTGGTGTGTGTGGTGTGTGTGGTGTGTGTGTGGTGTGCTGTGTGGGGTGCTGTGTGCTGTGTGGTGTGGTGTGCTGTGTGGTGTGTGTGTGATGTGCTGTGTGTTGTGCTGTGTGGTGTGCTGTGTGGTGTGCTGTGTTCTGTCTGCGGTGCGATCCACCACCGCCCACTAAAAACTCACGTCACCACCGCCATGGCCAGCCTCATCACCGCCACTGCCAGCATCATCACGACCGCCACGCCGGCTGGCACCACGGTGGCTCTGCCGGTTGTTGTGGCGGCGGTTGTGGCGGTGGTTGTTGTTGTTGTGGTGGTGGTGGTGGTGGTGAAGCTCCATGGAAACTGGGCCTGTGCCTTCTGCTGAGGCTCACTTAGCTTGAGTTCTGCCGACTCAAAGGACCCGTACCACTCACCGTCACCGTCACCACCACCACTAGCATCAGCACCACTACCACCATCGTTGTCACGTGCCTGGACACACACACACAGACACACATAGACAGACACACAGAGACACACACAGAGACAGATACACACAGAGACACACACAGACACACACACAGACAGACACACACACACACAGAGACAGACACACACAGACACACACACACAGACAGATACACACACAGAGACACACACAGAGACACACACAGAAAAACACACACACACAGACACACACAGACACACACACAGAGACACACACACAGAAAGACACACACAGACACACAGAGACAGATACACACAGAGACACACAGACACACACACAGACACACACACAGAGACAGATACACACACACACAGACACACACAGAGACACACACACACAGACACACACAGAGACACACACAGAGACACACACACAGAAAGACACACACAGACAGACACACAGGTTATCAGAAGACCCGTACCACTCACCGTCACCACCATCACCACCATCACCACCACCACACTCACCACCACCACCATCACCACCACCACGCTCACCACCACCACCACGCTCACCACCATCACCACCACCACCACCACACTCACCACCACCACCACACTCACCACCACCACCACCACGCTCACCACCACCACCACCACCACACTCACCACCACCACCACACTCACCACCACCACCACCACACTCACCACCACCACCACCACACTCACCACCACCACCACGCTCACCACCACCACCACCACACTCACCACCACCACCACACTCACCACCACCACCACCACCACGCTCACCACCACCACCACCACACTCACCACCACCACCACCACCACACTCACCACCACACTCACCACCACCACACTCACCACCACCACCACACTCACCACCACCACCACCACACTCACCACCACCACCACACTCACCACCACCACCACACTCACCACCACCACCACACTCACCACCACCACCACACTCACCACCACCACGCTCACCACCACCACCACCACCACGCTCACCACCACCACCACCACACTCACCACACTCACCACCACCACCACCACACTCACCACCACCACCACCACCACCACACTCACCACCACACTCACCACCACCACCACCTCCACCACTCACCACCACACTCACCACACTCACCACCACCACCACACTCACCACCACACTCACCACCACCACCACACTCACCACCACACTCACCACCACCACCACACTCACCACCACCACCACCACCACACTCACCACCACCACCACACTCACCACCACCACCACACTCACCACCACCACCACACTCACCACCACCACCACACTCACCACCACGCTCACCAGCACCACCACCACCACCACCACACTCACCACCACCACCACACTCACCACCACCACCACCACCACACTCACCACCACCACCACCACCACACTCACCACCACCACCACACTCACCACCACCACCACCACCACGCTCACCAGCACCACCACCACCACACTCACCACCACCACCACCACACTCACCACCACCACACTCACCACCACACTCACCACCACCACCACCACCACACTCACCACCAC
>NW_022638244.1:272500-349935 GCF_010993605.1 Petromyzon marinus
TTAACACAACAACCACAACAACCACAGCAACAACATTAACACAACACCCACAACCACAGCAACAACATTAACACAACAACCACAACATTAACACAACAACAACATTAACACAACAACCACAACAACAACCACAGCAACAACATTAACACAACAACCACAGCAACAACATTAACACAACAACCACAACAACATTAACACAACATTAACACAACAACCACAACCACAGCAACAACATTAACACAACAACAACCACAGCAACAACATTAACACAACAACAACCACAGCAACAACATTAACACAACAACATTAACACAACCACAACAACATTAACACAACAACCACAGCAACATTAACACAACAACCACAACAACATTAACACAACAACCACAGCAACAACATTAACACAACAACCACAGCAACAACATTAACACAACAACCACAACCACAGCAACAACATTAACACAACAACAGCAGCAATATTAACAACCACAACAACATTAACACAACCACAACAACAACCACAACTACATTAACACAACCATAGCATGTACAACCACAACAACCACCACAAAACATTAACACAACAACCACAGCATGTACAACTACAGCATGAACAACCTCAACAATAACCACATCATTATCTGGCTCTATGAGCCTCAGTGATTAACACTGAACCCTACGTGAGGGAGCCTTAGTCTGGCTCTGTGAGTCTCAATGACTAACACTGAACGGTGAGGGGAGCCTTAGTCTGGCTCTGTGAGCCTCGGTGATTAATACTGAACCCTGTGGGAGCCTTAGTCTGGCTCTGTGAGCCTCAGTGATTAACACTGAACCCTGTGGGAGCCTTAGTCTGGCTCTGTGAGCCTCAGTGATTAACACTGAACCATATGGGAGCCTTAGTCTGGCTCTGTCTCAGTGATTAACACTGAACCATATGGTAGCATTAGTCTGGCTCTGTGAGCCTCAGTGATTAACACTGAACCATATGGTAGCCTTAGTCTGGCTCTGTGAGCCTCAGTGATTAACACTGAACCCTACGTGAGGGAGCCTCAGTCTGGCTCTGTGAGCCTCAGTGATTAATACTGAACCCTGTGGGAGCCTTAGTCTGGCTCTTTGAGCCTCAGTGATTAACACTGAACCCTGTGGGAGCCTTAGTCTGGCTCTGTGAACCTCAGTGATTAACACTGAACCCTGTGGGAGCCTTAGTCTGCCTCTGCGAGCCTCAGTGATTAACACTGAACCATATGGGAGGGAGTCTTAGTCTGGCTCTGTGAGCCTCAGTGATTAACATTGAACCCTGTGGGAGCCTTAGTCTGGCTCTGTGAGTCTCAGTGATTAACACTGAACCCTGTGGGAGCCTTAGTCTGCCTCTGCGAGCCTCAGTGATTAACACTTGAACCCTGTGGGAGCCTTAGTCTGGCTCTGTGAGCCTCAGTGATTAACACTTGAACCCTGTTGGGAGCCTTAGTCTGCCTCTGCGAGCCTCAGTGATTAACACTGAACCATATGGGAGGGAGTCTTAGTCTGGCTCTGTGAGCCTCAGTGATTAACACTGTAACCATACGGTACATGGCTCTGTCTCAGTGATTAACACTTGAACCCTGTGGGATGGTTGTGAGTCTCAGTGATTAACACTGTAACCCTACGGTACATGGCTCTGTGAGTCTCAGTGATTAACACTGAACCCCTACGGTACATGGCGCTGTGAGCCTCAGTGATTAACACTGAGCCCTATGTGAGGGAGCCTTAGTCTGGCTCTGTGAACCTCAGTGATTAACACTGAACCCTGTGGGAGCCTTAGTCTGGCTCTGTGAGCCTCAGTGATTAACACTGAACCCATACGGTACATGGCGCTGTGAGCCTCAGTGATTAACACTGAGCCCTATGTGAGGGAGCCTCAGTCTGGCTCTGTGAGCCTCAGTGATTAACACTGTAACCCTACGGTATATGGCTCTGTGAGCCTCAGTGATTAACACTGTAACCCTACGGTATATGGCTCTGTGAGCCTCAGTGATTAACACTTGAACCCTGTTGGGAGCCTTAGTCTGGCTCTGTGAGTCTCAGTGATTAACACTGAACCCTATGGGAGCCTTAGTCTGGCTCTGTGAGTCTCAGTGATTAACACTGAACCCTATGGGAGCCTTAGTCTGGCTCTGTGAGTCTCAGTGATTAACACTGAACCCTATGGGAGCCTTAGTCTGGCTCTGTGAGTCTCAGTGATTAACACTGAACCCTACGTGAGGGAGCCTTAGTCTGGCTCTGAGTCTCAGTGATTAACACTGAACCCTGTGGGAGCCTTAGTCTGGCTCTGTGAGTCTCAGTGATTAACATTGAACCCTGTGGGAGCCTTAGTCTGGCTCTGTGAGTCTCAGTGATTAACACTGAACCCTGTGGGAGCCTTAGTCTGGCTCTGTGAGTCTCAGTGATTAACACTGAACCCTGTGGGAGCCTTAGTCTGGCTCTGTGAGCCTCAGTGATTAACATTGAACCCTGTGGGAGCCTTAGTCTGGCTCTGTGAGTCTCAGTGATTAACACTGAACCCTGTGGGAGCCTTAGTCTGGCTCTGTGAACCTCAGTGATTAACACTGAACCCTGTGGGAGCCTTAGTCTGGCTCTGTGAGCCTCAGTGATTAACACTTGAACCCTGTTGGGAGCCTTAGTCTGCCTCTGCGAGCCTCAGTGATTAACACTGAACCATATGGGAGGGAGTCTTAGTCTGGCTCTGTGTGCCTCAGTGATTAACATTGAACCCTGTGGGAGCCTCAGTCTGGCTCTGTGAGTCTCAGTGATTAACACTGAACCCTACGTGAGGGAGCCTTAGTCTGGCTCTGTGAGTCTGTGATTAACATGAACCATATGGGAGCCTTAGTCTGGCTGTCTCAGTGATTAAAACTGAACCATATGGTAGCATTAGTCTGGCTCTGTGAGCCTCAGTGATTAATACTGTAACCCTACGGTACATGGCTCTGTGAGTCTCAGTGATTAACACTGTAACCATACGGTACATGGCGCTGTGAGCCTCAGTGATTAACAACTGAACCCTGTGGGATGGTTGTGAGCCTCAGTGATTAACACTGTAACCCTACGGTGTATGGCTCTGTGAGCCTCAGTGATTAACAACTGAACCCTGTGGGATGGTTGTGAGTCTCAGTGATTAACACTGAACCCCTACGGTACATGGCGCTGTGAGCCTCAGTGATTAACACTGAACCCATACGGTACATGGCGCTGTGATCCTCAGTGATTAACACTGTAACCCTACGGTACATGGCGCTGTGAGCCTCAGTGATTAACACTGAACCCCTACGGTACATGGCGCTGTGAGCCTCAGTGATTAACACTGAACCCATACGGTACATGGCGCTGTGATCCTCAGTGATTAACACTGTAACCCTACGGTACATGGCGCTGTGAGCCTCAGTGATTAACACTGTAACCCTACGGTACATGGCGCTGTGAGCCTCAGTGATTAACACTGAACCCTACGGTACATGGCGCTGTGAGCCTGCACCACTCCACGCCACCCCTCCCCACCACCGTGAGCTCCGTTACCGTCGCAGCAGCTTCTCCTCGGCCGAGAGGTGCGAGAGCCGCTGCCTCTTGCGGGGCTGCCGAGGCTGTCCGCCCAGCGCCTCGTCCTCCGAGCACGAAGCGGCCCCGGCCTCGGAGCTCGAGCTCCGGCCGGCCCAGGGCGAGCCGAGCCCCGCCGCCGAGCCAGGCGAGACCGAGGCTCCACGGGGCACCAGGCCGCAGTGTTGGGACTCAACCACGACCATTGCGCGTTTTTTTTTTGTTGGGGCGGAGAGGGGGGGGGTTTGTTCTTTAAACCAAGCGATTGATCGGCTCGATCGATTAGAAGTGAGCCGTCGACGATGAATCGAAGTGTTATTTAAACTTTTTTTGTTAAACGTTTGAGGGAGCTCTAAGCTGGGCGCCGCCGTCTGAGGCGACGCCGCTGTGCACGCCCCCTCCCCCCACCCGCTCCCCACGCTTTTATAGTGCGACTCGTGGCGCGCGCCGATTGGCTGCGGGCAACCGCGTTCGCCGATTGGCTTAGCGGGGTGAAAAACTCGAAGGTGGGTGGGAGGGGGGGGTTGAACTACCGCCGCTTATTGGCTGGCGGGTGGGGAGGTGGGTGGGGGTGAAAGGGGGGGGGAAATAACGTTCGTTGATTGGATGGCGGGTGGAAGTTGGAGGGGGGAAGTTGGTGGGAGGAGAAGAGCTACGGTCGTTGATTGGCTGGTGCGCGGAGGTGGGGGGGGGGCAAACCAGGTCGTTGATTGGCTGTCAGGTGGAGGTGGGGGAGTGAAGGTAGTTGGGGGGGGGAAGATGGTGTGGGGGAGAAAACTACGCCCGTTGATTGGCTGTTGGGGTCCGCGAGGGCGATTGCTGATTGGCTGGATGTGTTTTGTTGCTGGGGCGGGTGATATTTGCAATCCCCTAGGCAATGTTGTGACTAAATATCACAGCACGCACAAGCATGGGGCGCATTACAATCCATTCAATGCATTGACTTGCCCAATCTTAAACCGCTCGTATTTATTTATAGGCACGTAAAAAAACAACACTTGGTATGGCGTTAGCATTTCCTAACTCTACGGGGCATGCTGCTTGTATCGGACATTATAGAGCAAGGCCGTAGCCATGGAGACAACATTTGGGAGGGACCAAATCTTCCAGGGGGTCTGCCCCCCCCCCCCCCCCCCCCAGAAAAAATATAAATTTTAAAACGAATTTCCTATTCTTAGCTCTTTCGGTAAAGTGACGTTGAAGAGGAACAATAAAATAATAAAATATCTGGCTACCATGAGAGATTCGTTCACGAGGCTATCCACATATACAAGCACAGAGACAATTTCAACCGAGAAGATGGATTCTGGGCTTAGCAATCATTGGAAGGATTTGATCAACGATTTCTGTGTCTAAATTGATTGTCCACGCTTACGGCTACCATGAGAGATTCGTTCACGAGGCTATCCACATATACAAGCACAGAGACAACTTCAACCGGGAAGATGGATTCTGGGCTTAGCAATCATTGTAAGGATTTGATAAACCATTTCTGGGTCTTAATTGATTGTTCACGCTTACGGCTACCATGAGAGTTTCGTTCACGAGGCTATCCACATATACAAGCACAGAGACAACTTCAACCGAGAAGATGGATTCTGGGCTTAGCAATCATTGGAAGGATTTGTTAAACCATTTCTGGGTCTTAATTGATTGTTCACGCTTACGGTGGCTTTCAGACAGCATACATTAATTTTTCGTCTCCCCCCTCCTCTTTTCAGAACATAGATGGACTCGTCCTTCTAAATAAACTGCCAAATCGCTGCGCGTGGCGCTGACGTTTTTTATAAATAAATAAACACACCGTCAATAAATAAATAAATTGATGCGAACCGACACACCTGATGACGACCGTTTGTGTTATGGTCGAAACGTCGTGAGAATTTTTATTGTTTTATATATATTTCATTATTTTATTGTTTCCCTTCAACGTGACTTTACCGAAAGAGCTAAGAATATGAATTACCGCAGTCACGAAAGCTTTAAATTAAAACATAAAACTAATTTCCTGCCTAAAATATAAAAAAAATCACTAACACATGGGATAAACTTTTTTGTAATATTTTTTTTACAATAATGTCTAAGCAGTGTATTGTATTTACATTGCTCTGTTTATTTATTTATTTCGTACCTTTTGTTGTTTCGTTGTATCTAATGGAAGAGATTAGGGATTTATAAAGTACAAACATGAGCGAAATCATATCAAGGTTTAGCAAATTGTTTTTATTTACATAGCATAGCAATGATCTTTTTATAGAAATATATTGGGGGGGGGGGGGACATTTATATTATTATAATAATATTATTACTACAGCCTTGCGTGTAAGTAGATCAAAGGATCGCTTCACACATTCAGCGTCTCATCAGAAGTCAAGCTAAATATAAACCCTAGCCTGTATAAGCATGTGCTAATAGAATCCTTAGCCTGTATAAGCAAGTGCTAATATAAACCCTAGCCTGTATAAGCATGTGCTAATATAAACCCTAACCTTTATAAGCATGTGCTAATAGAAACCCGAGCCTGTATAAGGAAGTGCTAATAGAATCCCCAGCCTGTGTAAGTATGTGCTAATGGAAACCCTAGCCTGTATAAGCAAGTGCTAATAGAATCCACAGCCTGTGTAAGTATGTGCTAATAGAAACCCTAGCCTGTATAAGCATGTGCTAATATAAACCCTAGATTGTATAAGCATGTGCTAATAGAAACCCTAGCCTGTATAAGTATGTGCTAATAGAAACCCTAGCCTGTATAAGCATGTTCTAATATAAACCATAGCCTCTATAAGCAGGTGCTAATATAAACCCTAGCCTGTATAAGCAGGTGCTAATATAATCCCCAGCATGTATAAGTATGTGCTAATAGAAACCCTAGCCTGTATAAGCATGTGCTAATAGACACCCTAGCCTGTACAAGCATGTGCTAATATAAAACCTAGCCTGAATAAGCAGGTGCTAATATAATCCCTAGCTTGTATAAGCAGGTGCTAATATAATCCCCAGCATGTATAAGTATGTGCTAATAGAAACCCTAGCCTGTATAAGCATGTGCTAATAGACACCCTAGCCTGTACAAGCATGTGCTAATATAAACCCTAGCCTGTATAAGCAGGTGCTAATATAATCCCTAGCCTGTATAAGCATGTGCTAATATAATCCGTAGCCTGTATAAGCACGTGCTAATATAATCCCTAGCCTGTATAAGCAAGTAATAATAGAAACCCTAGCCTGTATAAGCATGTGCTAATAGACACCCTAGCCTGTATAAGCATGTGCTAATAGAACCCCTAGCCCATATAAGCATGTTTAATATAAACCCTAGCCTGTATAAGCAAGTGCTAATATAATCCCTAGCCTGTATAAGCATGTGCTAATATAAACCCTAGCCTGTATATGCATGTGCTAATAGAACCCCTAGCCCGTATAAGCATGTTTAATATAAACCCTAGCCTGTATAAGTATGTGCTACTAAAAACTCTAGCTTGTATAAGTAGGTGCTAATATAACCCCTAGCCTGTATAAGCAGGTGCTAATATAAACCATAGCCTGTAAAAGTATGTGCTAATAGAATCCCCAGCCTGTATAAGCATGTGCTAATAGAATCCGTAGCATGTATAAGCAAGTGCTAATAGAAACCCTAGCCTGTATAAGCATGTGCTAATAGACACCCGAGCCTGTAGAAGAATGTGCTAATATAAACCCTAACATGTATAAGCAGGTGCTCATAGAAACCCTAGCCTGTATAAGCAGGTGCTAATGTAATCCCCAGCATGTATAAGCATGTGCTAATATAAACCCTAGCCTTCATAAGCATGTGCTAATATAAACCCTAGCCTGTATAAGCAGGTGCTAATTTAAACCCTAGTCTTTATAAGCGAGTGCTCATAGAAACCCTCGCCTGTATAAGCAGGTACTAATAGAAACCCTAGCCTGTATAAGCATGTGCTAATATAAACCCTAGCCTGTATAAGCAGGTGCTAATATAAACCCTAGTCTGTATAAGCGAGTGCTCATAGAAACCCTCGCCTGTATAAGCAGGTGCTAATATAATCCCCAGCATGTATAAGCATGTGCTAATATAAACCCTAGCCTTCATAAGCATGTGCTAATATAAACCCTAGCCTTCATAAGCATGTGCTAATATAAACCCTAGCCTGTATAAGCAGGTGCTAATATAAACCCTAGTCTGTATAAGCGAGTGCTCATAGAAACCCTCGCCTGTATAAGCAGGTACTAATAGAAACCCCAGCCTGTATAAGCATGTGCTAATATAAACCCTAGCCTGTATAAGCAAGTGCTCATAGAAACACTAGCTTGTATAAGCAGGTACTAATAGGATCCCCAGCCTGTATAGGCATGTGCTAATATAAACCTTAGCCTGTATAAGCAGGTGCTAATATAAACCCTAGCCCGTATAAGCATGTGCTAATAGAAACCCTAGCCTGTATAAGCATGTGCTAATAGAAACCCTAGCCTATATAAGCAGGTGCTAATAGAAACCCTAGCCTGTATAAGCATGTGCTAATAGAAACCCTAGCCTGTATAAGCATGTGCT
Organism: Petromyzon marinus; assembly: GCF_010993605.1. NCBI lineage: Eukaryota > Metazoa > Chordata > Hyperoartia > Petromyzontiformes > Petromyzontidae > Petromyzon > Petromyzon marinus. The sequence goes on from NW_022638244.1 coordinate 280,623, forward strand.
AATATAAACCCTAGCCTGTATAAGCATGTGCTAATAAAAACCCTAGCCTGTATAAGCAGGTGCTAATATAAACCCTAGCCTGTATAAGCATGTGCTAATATAATCCCTAGCCTGTATAAGCAAGTGCTAATAGAAACCCTAGCCTGTATAAGCATGTGCTAATAGACACCCTAGCCTTCATAAGCATGTGCTAAAAGAACCCCTAGCCCGTATAAGCATGTTTAATATAAACCCTAGCCTGTAAATAGCAAGTGCAAATATCATCCCTAGCCTGTATAAGCATGTGCTAATATAAACCCTAGCCTGTATAAGCATGTGCTAATAGAACCCCTAGCCTGTATAAGCATGTTTAATATAAACCCTAGCCTGCATAAGGTAGTGCTACTAAAAACCCTAGCTTGTATAAGTAGGTGCTAATATAACCCCTAGCCTGTATAAGCAGGTGCTAATCTAAACCCTAGCCTGTATAAGTATGTGCTAATAGAATCCCCAGCCTGTATAAGTATATGCTAATAGAATCCGTAGCCTGTATAAGCAAGTGCCAATAGAAATTCTAGCCTGTATTAGCATATGCTAATAGAACCCCTAGCCCGTATAAGCATGTGTTAATATAAACCCTAGCCTGTATAAGCAGGTGCTCATAGAAACCCTAGCCTGTATAAGCAGGTGCTCTTAGAAACCCTAGCCTGTATAAGCAGGTGCTAATATAATCCCCAGCCTGTTTAAGCATGTGCCAATATAAACCCTAGCCTTTATAAGCCTGTGCTAATAGAAACCCCAGCATGTATAAGCATGTGCTAATATAATCCCTAGCCAATATAAGCAAGTGCTAATAGAAACCCTCGCCTGTATAAGCATGTGCTAATAGACACCCTAGCCTATATAAGCAGGTGCTCATAGAAATCCTAGCCTGTATAAGCAGGTGCTCATAGAAACCCTAGCCTGTATAAGCAGATGCTAATATAATCCCCAGCCTGTATAAGTATGTGCTAATATAAACCCTAGCCTTCATAAGCATGTGCTAATAGAAACCCTAGCCTGTATAAGCATGTGCTAATATAAACCCTAGCCTGTATAAGCATGTGCTAAAAGAAACCCTAGCCTGTATAAGCATGTGCTAATAGACACCCTAACCTGTATAAGTATGTGCTAATATAAACCCTAGCCTGTATAAGCAGGTGCTCATAGAAACCCTAGCCTGTATAAGGATGTGCTACTAAAAACCCTAGCTTGTATAAGTCAGTACGAATATAACCCCTAGCCTGTATAAGCAGGTGCTAATATAAACCCTAGCCTGTATAAGCAGGTGCTAATAGAATCCGTAGCCTGTATAAACATGTGTTAATAAAAAACCCTAGCCTGTATAAGCATGTGCTAATAGACACCCGAGCCTGTAGAAGTATGTGCTAATATAAACCCTCACATGTATAAGCAGGTGCTCACAGAAACCCTAGCCTGTATAAGCAGGTGCTAATATAATCCCTGGCCTGTATACGTATGTGCTAATATAAACCCTAGCCTTCATAAGCATGTGCTAATATAAACCCTAGCCTTCATAAGCATGTGCTAATATAAATCCGAGCCTGTATAAGCAGGTGCTAAGATAAACCCTAGTCTGTATAAGCGAGTGCTCATAGAAACCCTAGTCTGTATAAGCGAGTGCTCTTAGAAACCCTAGTCTGTATAAGCGAGTGCTCATAGAAACCCTAGTCTGTATAAGCGAGTGCTCTTAGAAACCCTCGCCTGTATAAGCACGTACTAATAGAAACCCTAGTCTGTATAAGCATGTGCTAATATAAACCCTAGCCTGTATAAGCAAGTGCTCATTGAAAACCTAGCCTGTTTAAGCAGGTACTAATAGGATCCCCAGCCTGTATAAGCATGTGCTAATATAAACCTTAGCCTGTATAAGCAGGTGCTAATATAAACCCTAGCCTGTATAAGCAGGTGCTAATATAAACCCTAGTCTGTATAAGTGAGTGCTCATAGAAACCCTAGCCTGTATAAATCAGGTGCTAACAGAATCCCCAGCCTGTATAAACAAGTGCTAATATAAACCCTAACCTGAATAAGCAGGTGCTAATAAACCCTAGCTTGTATAAGCATGTGCTCATAGAAACCCTAGCCTTTATAAGCATGTGCTAATAGAAACCCTAGCCTTTATAAGCAGGTGCTAATATAAACCCTAGTCTGTATAAGCGAGTGCTCATAGAAACCCTAGCTTGTATAATCAGGTGCTAATAGAATCCCCAGCCTGTATAAACAAGTGCTAATATAAACCCTAACCTGAATAAGCAGGTGCTAATAAACCCTAGCTTGTATAAGCACGTCCTCATAGAAACCCTAGCCTGTATAGGCATGTGCTAATATAAACCTTAGCCTGTATAAGCAGGTCCTAATATAAACCCTAGCTTGTATAAGCATGTGCTCATAGAAACCCTAACCTGTATAAGCATGTGCTAATAGAAACCCTAGTATGTATAATCATATGCAAATATGAAACCGAGCATGTTTATAAAGCGTACGTTACAAGACGTGTAAGTATCCTGAACTTCACCATCCCAGTATCCCAACACCACCCCACCCCCACCCTGCGTCCTCCCTACCCCCCCCTCTTACCCTAAATAATAAACTCTTATTATAAAACAAATTAGCTCTCTTAACGGTAATTTTGCTGTGCTAGTTACACCTGATGACGGAGGCTCGTGTTACTGCCTCCGAAACGTCGTGATTTTCATTAACTGTATTTTTTTATATTTTTATACCTTACGTGACCATTTACCGGAAGAGCCGAAGAGAATGACACAAAACACATTCTCCTGCGGAGGGAGGGAGGCAGGGAGGGAGCTGCTGGTGGTAGGAGCGTCGGGTTTGCTCCGTCAATGGCCAGGATCAACAACAACGTGGTGGTGCGTTCAGCACACAATGTGGTGTGCTGAACACGTGAGGGCGGACACAAGCCTGGCGTGAGTTTTATAAGGGGGGCACCACGGGGTGAGCAGCCACTCCCCCCCCACCCAGCCCCACCCAGCCCCACCCTCCCCTCCCCACCCTCCCCACCCAGCCCCTCCCTATCCAGCCCCTCCCCCACCCAGCCCCAGCCCCTCCCATTTTTCCGATGCATAATTGTATTGTTTTACAATAATTTTATTGTTTTAGATTTTTATTATTTTATTGTTTCCCTTCTACGTGGTGACTTTACCTAAGGAACCAAAAATAATAATTTTATTGTTTTACAATAATTTTATTGTTTTATATTTTTATTATTTTATTGTTTCCCTTCTACGTGGTGGTGACTTTACCGAAAGGACCAAGTATAATAATTTTGTTTTACAAAAAAATATTTTTTATATTTTTATTATTTTATTGTTTCCCTTCTACGTGGTAGTGACTTTACCGAAAGAACCAAGAATAATAATTTTATTGTTTTATATTTTTATTATTTTATTGTTTCCCTATCTACGTGGTGACTTTACCGAACGAACCAAGAATAATAATTTTATTATTTTATATTTTTATTATTTTATTGTTTCCCTTCTACGCGGCGACTTTACCGAAAGAACCAAGAATACGAACACACACACAGACAGACACACACACAGACAGACACACACACATACAGACACACACATACAGACAGACACACACACACAAACACAGACAGACACACACAGACAGACACACACAGAGACAGACACACACATACACAAACACAGACACACACACACAGACAGACACACACAGAGACACTCACACACACACAGAGAGACACAGATACACAAACACAGACACACAGACAGACACACACACAAACACAGACAGACACACACAGACACACACACAAACACAGACACACACACAGACAGACACATACAGACAGACACACACAGAGACAGACGCACAGACACACACAGAGACACACACACATACACAGACACACAGATACATAGACACACACACAACAACCGCTATTCGCCACTAGGTGGCGGTGACGTCACCACGACGCTTGTGCCAGGCCATGTGCACCTTGAGGTCACGTGAAGTGTCGAACGCCCGCTGGTAGGTCACGGGGCAGACCCAAGTGCCACGGGTCGACTGACTGAGATGACTGGCTGATGCACCACCTGTGCCCCCTACTGTGCCAACCTGCTGTGCTTTAGCCACCCGGCGCTCCGCTCGTTGTTGTGAGCGTCGCTCCTCCGCCCTCCGTTGTTGTTGGAGGGCGACTGCCTCCAACTGCCCAGTAACATCCTTCACGAGCCTCCTCCACAGAGGCCAACCTTGACACCGCTGGTACCAGTCATCGGCAAGTCCACTCAGCTCCACGTCCTCCTGTACCACATCACTCCATCTCTTCTCTAGCCCGTGCCAGTTTAGCCCCCTGTATCCAGCCGAACAAAAGCTGTTTCGGCATGCGGTGGCTGGGCATGCGGGCTACATGGCCCAGCCAACGCAGCCTTGCCTGCCGGAGGAGCTCACTGATTGGACTTTGCCCGCACTCAACAACCGCCATTCGCCACTAGGTGGCGGTGACGTCACCACGACGCTTGTGCCAGGCTATGTGCACCCTGAGGCCACGTGAAGTGTCGAACGCCCGCTGGCAGGAGGTCACGGGGCAGACCCAGGTGCCACGGGTCGACTGACTGAGATGACTGGCTTGCCAGTCATACAGACACTCACAAACACACAATGCCACTCACACACAGACACTCACACACTCACACACCCACACAGACACTCTCACACACAGACACTCACATACACACACAGATACACACACATACAGATACTCACAAACACATACACAGATACTCACAAACACATACACAGATACTCACAAACACATACACACACTGAAACTCACACACAGACACTCACACACACCCACACAGACACACACACAGACACTCACACACTCACACACAGACACTCACGCGTACGTGTTATTGCTGCTGTACTTTTATTAACTGAGCATAATAATTACTTAATTCAGACAACAGCCGAATGAGAATGAAAGTTAATATTCATATCATCATCATCATTATTAATATACCGAGTCTTTGGTTTTTTTTAAACATACAAAAATAAGGCATTGTACAACCATAAACTAACGATAGTAGTAGTAGTGAGAATAATAATAGTAATAACAATAGTATTAATAATAGTAATAACAGTGAAAATAATAGTAATAACAATAGTATTAATAGTAAAATAGTTATAATAACAATAGCAATAATAGCAATAGTAGTAATAATAATAGTGATAACAATAGTATTAATAACAATAGTATTAATAACAATGGTCATAATAACAATAGTAATAATAACAATAGTAATAATAGTAATAATCGGCGGCGTTATAAATCATAACTTTAAAAAGAACCGTGACATTTTAAAGGCGGGTGCCCGCATGCTTATCAGTGGTAGGGTTTACAAAGCGTGGTGACGTACGTACACATGTGTGTATGTGTGTACGTGTGTATGTGCGTGTGTGCGTATGTGTGTGTGTGAATGTACGTGTGTACGTGTGTGTGTACGTGTGTGTATGTGTGTGTGTATGTGCGTGTGCGTGTATGTGCGTGTGTATGTACGTGTGTATGTATATGTGCGTGTGTGTGTGTATGTATGTGTGTATGTATGTGTGTGTGAATGTACGTGTGTGTGTACGTGTGTGTATGTGTGTATGTGCGTGTGTGTATGTGTGTGTATGTATGTGTGAATGTACGTGTGTGTGTGTATGTGTGTGTATGTATGTGTGAATGTACGTGTGTGTACGTGTGTGTGTATGTGCGTGTGTGTATGTGCGTGTGTGTATGTGCGTGTGTGTATGTATGTGTGTATGAGTGTGTATGTGTGTGAATGTACGTGTGTGTATGTGCGTGTGTGTATGTGTGTGTGAATGTATGTGTATGTATGTGTGTGAATGTACGTGTGTGTGTGTATGTACGTGTGTGTATGTACGTGTGTGTATGTGTGTGTGAATGTACGTGTGTGTGTACGTGTGTGTATGTACGTGTGTGTGTGTACGTGTGTGTATGTACGTGTGTGTATATACGTGTGTGTATGTGTGTGAATGTATGTGTGTGTATAAGTATGTGCGTGAATGTACGTGTGTGTGTGTACGTGTGTGTATGTACGTGTGTGTATGTGTGTGTGAATGCTATGTGTATGTGTGTGTATGTGTGTGAATGTATGTGTGTACGTGTGTGTGTACGTGTGTGTACACGTGTGTGTATGTGTGTGTGGGGAGGGGTAGTGTAGTAGGTAGCGCTACGCTGCGCTATGAACCCGGCGACCCGGGTTCGATTCCCGCTCACGGCCAACACCACCGGTGACGATTCTCTGAACCGGTCCTGGGCCTCCCCTAGGTCGACTCAGCCTCAAATGAGTACCTGGTGTATCTGTGTGCAGTGAACATCGCCAGCAATGGGGGAGAGACAAAGGCGGCCGGGCGTGGTGCTGGCCACCCACCCCCTCGTGTACCGTTACCGGCCTTCAGAGGTGCTGCTCGCTAGCAGCACTTGCCCCCTACAGTCTGTTACAGGCTACACGGGGGACCTTTGTCTTTGTGAGCTTGCAAGTTAGTCAGCGTGTAGGTTTATAAATATATAAGACTCAATAAATAGTCGTCGACTGCTTAAGAACCCAGCCTACATGGACACTGAGGGAGACACTGGGAGACACTGGGGGAGACACTGGGAGACATTGGGGGAGACACTGGGGGAGACACTGGGAGACACTGGGGGAGACTGGGAGACACTGGGGGAGACTGAGAGACACTGGGAGACACTGGGGGAGACTGGGAGATACTGGGAGACACTGGGGGAGACTGGGATACACTGGGGGAGACTGAGAGACACTGGGAGACACTGGGGGAGACACTGGGGGAGACACGGGGAGACACTGGGGGAGACTGGGGGAGACACTGGGAGACACTGGGGGACACTGGGAGACACTGGGGGAGACACTGGGGAGACACTGGGAAAGACTGAGAGACACAAGGAAAGACTGAGAGACACTGGGAGACACTGGGGGAGACACGGGGAGACACTGGGGGAGACTGGGGGAGACACTGGGAGACACTGGGAGACACTTTGAGACACTGGGAGACACTGGGGGAGACACTGGGAGACACTGGGGGAGACACTGGGAGACACTGGGGGAGACACTGGGGGAGACACTGGGAGACACTGGGGGAGACTGGGAGACACTGGGGGAGACTGAGAGACACTGGGAGACACTGGGGGAGACACTGGGGAGACACTGGGAAAGACTGAGAGGCACAAGGAAAGACTGAGAGACACTGGGAGACACTGGGGGAGACACTGGGGGAGACACGGGGAGACACTGGGGGAGACACTGGGAGACACTGGGGGAGACACTGGGGGAGACTGGGGGAGACACTGGGAGACACTGGGAGACACGGGGAGACACTGGGAGACACTGGGAGACACTGGGGGAGACACTGGGAGACACTGGGGGAGACACTGGGGGAGACACGGGGAGACACGGGGAGACACTGGGAAAGACTGGGGGAGACACTGGGAGACACTGGGAGACACTTGGGGAGACACTGGGGGAGACACTGGGAGACACTGGGGGAGACACTGGGAGACACTGGGAGACACGGGGAGACACTGGGAGACACTGGGAGACACTTGGAGACACTGGGGGAGACACTGGGAGACACTGGGAGACACTGGGGGAGACACTTGGAGACACTGGGGGAGACACTGGGAGACACTGGGAGACACTGGGGGAGACACTTGGAGACACTGGGGGAGACACTTGGAGACACTGGGAGACACTTGGAGACACTGGCGGAGACACTGAGGGAGACACTGGGAGACACTGGGAGACACTGGGGACACTGAGGGAGACACTGAGGGAGACACTGAGGGAGACACTGGGAGACACTGGGAGACACTGAGAGACACTGGGAGACACTGGGAGACACTGGGAGACACTTGGAGACACTGGGAGAGACACTGGGAGACACTGGGAGACACTGGGGGAGACACAGGGAGACACTGGGAGACACTGGGAGACACTGGGAGACACTGAGGGAGACACTGGGAGAGACACTGAGAGACACTGGGAGACACTGGGAGACACTGGGAGACACTGGGGGAGACACTGGGAGACACTGAGAGACACTGGGGGAGACACTGGGAGACACTGAGAGACACTGGGAGACACTGGGAGACACTGGGAGACACGGATAATCTGCTTAGCAACTTCCAGGCAAACGCAAATCCATCATCGCTGACTGCGACATCACTTCCTGTGACATCACTTCCTGTGACGTGGTACCCGCCCCCCCCTGATTGGTCCATTGACGGGTGCCCTAGCAACGCTCTCCATAGGACACGGGTACCTCGGTTGCCATGGAGACAAGCTTGACCTCGGCTGCCCCGGCAACGGTACCCACTTGTTGTCCAGGTCAAGGTTCACTCAGTAGCCATGGCAACGGTGGTCACATCGCCCTCTCCATCGCCATGGCAACCCTGATGCCCTCCTTGGTTGCCAGGCGGCAGTGGTGTTGTTGCCGTGGTGACCGCTCCTCCGTTGCCTTGGCAATGGTCCCTTGGTTGTCACAGTGACGGCGTTTCCATTGCCATGGTGACAGACAAGGCAGGACCCCGAGGACGGCTGTGAGTCTGATACTGCATAGAAGGGGGGGGGGGGCTTGGGGGGGGCTTCATCCAGCAGTGGATTGAGGATAGGCCTCACACAGAGACTCACAGACTCACTCACACACAGACTCACTCACACAGAGACCCACAGACTCACTCACACAGAGACCCACAGACTCACTCACACAGAGACCCACAGACACAGAGACCTACAGACTCACTCACGCAGAGAGCCATAGACTCACACAGAGACCCACAGACTCACACAGACTCACAGACTCACACAGAGACTCACAGACTCACACAGAGACCCACAGACTCACTCACACAGACTCACTCACAGAGACCCACAGACTCACTCACACAGAGACCCATAGACTCACAGAGACCCACAGACTCACACAGAGACCCAGAGACTCACTCACACAGACTCACTCACACAGAGACCCACAGACTCACTCACACAGAGACCCACAGACTCCTCACACAGAGACCCATAGACTCACACAGACTCACAGACTCACTCACACAGCGACCCATAGACTCACTCACACAGACTCACAGACTCACACAGAGACCCACATACTCACACAGAGACTCACAGACTCACTCACACAGAGACCCACAGACTCACTCACACAGACTCACACAGAGACCCATAGACTCACTCACACAGACTCACACAGAGACCCATAGACTCACTCACACAGAGACCCATAGACTCACACACAGAGACCCACAGACTCACACAGAGACTCACTCACACAGACTCACTCACACAGAGACCCACAGACTCACACAGAGACTCACAGACGCACACAGAGACTCACACACTCACACAGAGACCCACAGACTCACTCACACAGAGACCCACAGACTCACACAGACTCACAGACGCATACAGAGACTCACAGACTCACACAGAGACCCACAGACTCACGCAGAGACTCACAGACTCACTCACACAGAGACCCACAGACTCACTCACACAGAGACCCACAGACTCACTCACACAGAGACCCATAGACTCACACAGACTCACAGACTCATACACAGACTCACACACTCACACAGAGACTCACAGACTCACACAGAGACCCACAGACTCACTCACACAGAGACCCACAGACTCACTCACACAAAGACTCACAGACTCACACAGAGACTCACAGACTCACTCACACAGAGACCCACAGGCTCACGCAGAGACCCACACACTCACTCACGCACGATGCATACGTACAAATCCTGGTCAGTTCAAAGTGGAAATCCTGGAAAGTTTCTCAAATAAGTCCTGGAAAGTTCCGTGTAAAAAAAAATATTTCTAGGAAGTGCCTCATAGAAATCCGTGAAAGTTCCTTGCACAAATCCTGGTAAATTCCACGTAGAAATCCGTGGAAAATCCTCATGGAAAAAAAAGATAAGTTCTGGAAAGTTCTTCGTAGAAATCCGTGGAAAATCCTCATGGAAAAAAAGAGATAAGTTCTGGAAAGTTCTGCGTAGAAATCCGGGGAAGTTCCATGCACAAATCCTGGTGAAATCCACGTAGAAATCCGCGGAAGTTCCTCATGAAAAAACAAATATATCCATCCTGGAAAGTTCTGCGTAGAAATCCGGGGAAGTTCCATGCACAAATCTTGGTCAATTCAACGTAGAAATCCGTGGAAGTTCCTCATGAAAATAAAATAAGTTCTGGAAAGTTCTGCGTAGAAATCCGGGGAAGCTCCGTGCACAAATCCCCGTCAATTCCACGTAGAAATCCGTGGAAGTTCCTCATGGAAAAAAACCCGGAAATCCTTGGAAGTGGCTCGTAGAAATCCGTGGAAGCTCCACGTCCGCAGGTCACACGCAGTGCTCAACGATAACCGGACGTGACTGTGATTTCAACTCTGCAATCGATCAACAGAAACAGAATGACAACACAGCCATCATCACTACAACAACACTACATCATCACTACAACAACACTACAGGCATCACTACAACAACACTACAGCCATCACTACAACAACAACACTACAGCCATCATCACTACAGCCATCATCACTACAACACCACTACAGGCATCACTACAACAACACTACAGACGTCACTACAACACTACAGGCATCACTACAACACTACAGACATCACTACAACAACACTACAGACATCACTGCAACACCACTACAGACATCACTACAACACTACAGACATCACTACAACAACACTACAGACGTCACTACAACAACACTACAGACGTCACTACAACAACACTACAGACATCACTACAACAAGACTACAGACATCACTACAACACTACAGGCATCACTACAACACTACAGGCATCATCACTACAACAACACTACAGGCATCATCACTACAACAACACTACAGACGTCACTACAACACTACAGGCATCAATACAGCCAACATCACTACAGGCATCATCACTACAACACCACTACAGACATCACTACAACACTACAGACATCATCACTACAACACTACAGGCATCACTACAACACCACTACAGACGTCACTACAACAACACTACAGACATCATCACTACAATAACACTACGGACATCACTACAACACCACTACAACAACACCACTACAGACATCACTACAACACTACAGACATCATCACTACAACACTACAGACATCACTACAACAAGACTACAGACATCACTACAACACTACAGGCATCACTACAACACTACAGGCATCATCACTACACCAACACTACAGGCATCATCACTACAACAACACTACAGGCATCATCACTACAACAACACTACAGACGTCACTACAACACTACAGGCATCAATACAGCCAACATCACTACAGGCATCATCACTACAACACCACTACAGACATCACTACAACAACACTACAGACATCATCACTACAACACTACAGGCATCACTACAACACCACTACAGACGTCACTACAACAACACTACAGACATCATCACTACAATAACACTACAGACATCACTACAACACCACTACAACAACACCACTACAGACATCACTACAACACTACAGACATCACTACAACACCACTACAGACATCACTACAACACCACTACAGACATCACTACAACACCACTACAGACATCACTACAACACCACTACAGACATCACTACAACACTACTACAGACATCACTACAACACCACAACAGACATAATCACTGCAACAACACTACAGACATCACTACAACAACACTACAGACATCACTACAACAACACTACAGACATCATCACTACAACAACACTACAGACATCACTACAACACCACTACAACAACACCACTACAGACATCACTACAACAACACTACAGACATCACTACAACAACACTACAGGCATCACAACACTACTACAGACATCACTACAACACCACTACAGACATCACTACAACAACACTACAGACATCATCACTACAACAACACTACAGACATCACTACAACAACACTACAGACATCATCACTACAACAACACTACAGACATCATCACTACAACAACACTACAGACGTCACTACAACACCACTACAGACATCACTACAACACCACTACAGACATCACTACAACAACACTACAGACATCACTACAACAACACTACAGACACCATCACTACAACAACACTACAGACATCACTACAACACCACTACAACAATACCACTACAGACATCACTACAACAACACTACAGACATCACTACAACAACACTACAGACATCATCACTACAACAACACTACAGACATCACTACAACAACACTACAGACATCATCACTACAACAACACTACAGACATCATCACTACAACAACACTACAGACGTCACTACAACACCACTACAGACATCACTACAACAACACTACAGACATCATCACTACAACAACACTACAGACATCATCACTACAACAACACTACAGACGTCACTACAACACCACTACAGACATCACTACAACAACACTACAGACATCATCACTACAACAACACTACAGACATCATCACCACAACACTACAGACGTCACTACAACACCACTACAGACATCACTACAACAACACTACAGACATCATCACTACAACAACACTACAGACATCATCACTACAACAACACTACAGACATCATCACTACAACAACACTACAGACATCATCACTACAAAAACACTACAGACACCATCACTACAACACCACTACAGGCATCATCACAGGTTCACACGCTCGGCGCGCGTGCCAGGGTCACACTCAGGGTGAGTGTTTGGGTCAGGCTCAACGTGAGCGTGTGCCTGAGGCTCAGAATACTGAGCCTCAGCTCCAGACCTCCAACTCATTCTCAGAGTGTAAGCAGCAGCCACCGGATCATCAGCGTACACGACATGGTGGCCGCCCCTCGACCGTACCCTGGCATCGATCAGCCTCCAATGAGATTCCTCTGGTACAGCGGCGGACAGCTTCTGGAACTGGGTGATCGAAGGTGATGCTATGTAATGCGGTAGCCGGAGGGACATCCCTGTTGCGTGCCATGGTGAACAGGGAATGGCTCCGACTCACGGCCACGTAGAGTTTTACCCGGGCCCGCCCACCGTCACGAAGGGCCTTAATGATCGTGAGCGGACGGTCTGGGACTCCGAAAGCACGAAGAACTGCTCACAGCCAATGGCCTGTCGATGGTACCCGCAGGCCTTGACCAGGTCAATAAAGCGGAGACGCAGGTCCTGCTGAAATTCCCTGCACCTCTGCTGCAGGCAGACGGACAGAAAACACGGCATCCGTGCAGGACCGCCGTTTTTCCTGAAACCGCATCGGGGCTCCGCAAGCCTCTCGCTCAGCGTGCCTGGCGAAGGGGCGATGTTGAACAATCCTTGCCAGGACCTTTCGCGGCGCACTGACGAGCGAGATGCCCCTGTAGTTGTTACAGTCTGTGCGGTCCCCCCTTCTAAAAAGAGGGGGAACCACCAGGGCATCCTTCCAATCCTGCGGAACCCGTCCAGAGCCCATCATTTTTGTTAATTTGTCGTCCTTCCCCCGGAACCTCCGATTAGCACGGTTGGCCCAATCAGCCAGCCACTCGCAGGGGGTGGCCACTTCCAACAATACTTGAGGCACCGCAGCCTCAGCAGGGTCATCCCCCCCCCCGCTTTGCCCCACGAGCTCACAGAAAATGCTCGGCAAACCTGCGAAACCTGTAAACCGAGGGTCGGAGGTCGGATCACCGTTCTTTCCCTTGAGGGTGGCGATTGGGGCGGCGCTGCACGTGACTTACTGTTGGTGATTTGCGATCTCCGGGCCACCGAGGCAGACTCCATCTCCTCAGCGACCCGCGACCACCGCCCCAAATCCTTGCAGCGCCTCACGGCTCTCCGAACCCCCGAGCGAAGGCTGCGGTAAGCCTCCTCATTCTCCGACGTGGGGTGCTGTAGATGGTGGAGAAGCTGGCTTTGCTGCTCCGCTTTCAACGCAGCCGGAACACCGCCTCCGTTTGCCAGGATGTCCGGGGACGGTCTGGACCGCGCACCCGAAAGCAGCAACTGCAGCTGCGTGGGCCACAGTCCTAAACCTCGCCCATTTCCCCTCGGCATCAGGAGGAGGGGGACAGGGGGCGATTCCAACCCTATTGTCCAAGCGATGATGATGTTATCACTTGCAACCTTCATCAGGAGCTAGCTGAGAGCAGGCTATATTGTGAGCCTGAGTGGGGTCCAAGATGGACGGAAGAATGGCAGGCGCATCTTAACGATAATTATCGGCCTTGTCATCCGTAAGATGCGTCTGTTATAATCGGTGCGCAGATCAGCTCCACGGTAGGTCCTGGTGTCAAGGACATGGGTCCGCATCATGCGCCATTCCTTCACTATGTAGTCCAGCAGATGTTCTTGCTTGGACCCGGCGTGCATCCACGATGTTGTGTTGTAGATGATGCGCCAATGCCGGAACAGCGTGGTTGGTAATTACAAGCCCATGGGCTGCACAGAAGTCTAGCAGCCTCCTACCGTTGTTATTGAGCTGATCTGCTCCATGCCTTTAAATTACTCCGGACCAGGTGCCAGCGTCAGGAACCACTCGGGCATTGAAGTCGCCCAACAAGATGGCTTTATCCCGAGGGGCCACTTTAGCCAGCGTCTGTGACAGGAGGTCATAGAATGCATCTGACTCATCGGCTTTGCCTGCATCCCTCCACGGATATTCATCTTCGGTGGGGGCATAAGTAACCACGACCACCATTCCTCGCCTCCAGTTGATGGGAAGGCGAGCCCAAAGTAGCCTGGGGCTTACAGCTTCCCACACCTCACCGCCACGCTCCCACGCCCCCTTCATTCTTTTGTTCAAAAGAAGAGCCACACCCTGTTGTTTGGCAGTCTCCTGCTCCGAGTAGAGGACTGTCCACCCATCATGGTGGCAGGAGCCAGAGCCGGTACACCGGACCTCACCCACTCACTCACCCATCCACCCACTCACTCACTCACTCACCCACTCACCCATCCACCCACTCACTCACTCACTCACCCACTCACCCATCCACCCACTCACTCACTCACTCACCCACTCACCCATCCACCCACTCACCCACTCACCCACTCACCCATCCACCCACTCACTCACCCACCCACCCCCCCACTCACCTGCCCGTGTGATCCTCCTCCCCTCCGTTTCCCTTCTCTCCGTCCTCAGCAGAAGCGGTTGCCACACCTCCGTGTCCACGGCTCCACCACCACCTCCACCACCACCACCACCATCTCCTCCCCTACCAAATCTTCGACCACCACCACCACCTCTTCCTCCTCCTCCTCCTCCTCCTCCTCCACCACCACCACCACCACCTCCTCCATCGCCACCACCACCACCATCGCCTCCCCCACCAAATCTTCGACCACCGCCTCTGGTTGTGGGCCCATCCCACCGCTGCTGCTGCTGCTGCTGCTGCTGCCCGTGATCTACCACTACCTGACCCTGTGGCCTCACCAGTGGCCAACTGAGCGGTACCCTTGTGACCGGTACCGCTGTGACCGGTACCCCTGTGACCGATACCCCTGTGACCGGTACCGCTGTGACCGATACCCCTGTGACCGGTACCCCTGTGACCGGTACCCCTGTGACCGGTACCCCTGTGACCGGTACCCCTGTGACCGGTACCCCTGTGACCGGTACCCCTGTGACCGATACCCCTGTCCGATCGCGATCGTTTTTCCTCCATCGTCCGTGGTGATGTTGGTGGTGGTGATGATGCTGCTGCTGCTGCTGCTGTTGTTGATGTTGTTGTTGATGATGATGGTGACGATCAAAAACGATTGTTCTCTCTGCTGCGCCGCCGCCACCGCCGCCACCACCGCCACCACCACCACCACCACCACCACCACCACCACCACCGCCACCACCGCCACCACCACCGCCACCACCACCACCGCCACCACGGCGACACAGCCTGCCCTCGCGAGGGGCGACCGCGGGTTCCGCCAGAGCGGAGACGGAGCAGCAGGCGGAACGGCAGCGGTGCCGGCGGGGTGGACGCTCACGGTGGTGGTGGTGGTGGTGGTGGATCCGCAAGGGGCAGCGGTCATCCGGGTAGATTCCACCACCACCGTCACCGTCACCACCGTCACCACCACCACCGTCACCGTCACCACCACCACCGTCACCGTGATGTTGAGCAGTTCGGCTGGCGGTTGTGGCGGTGTCCGTGGTTGTGCTGCTATCGTCGTCGTTGTTGTTGTTGTTGTTGGTAGCTGCACGGTTGTTGTTGTTGTTGTTGGTGGTGGTGGTTGTGGTGGTTGTGGTGGTTGTGGTGGTGTTGTTAACGATATCCCACGTCGTGCCGCCGCCGCCGCCGCCGCCGCCGCTGCTGCCGGCGGTTGCCGCCACTGTCGGCGGATGCGGAGGCGGAGGAGGAGGAGGAGGCGGAGGAGGAGGAGTGGTGGCGCCGCGGTAGACGCACGACTCCGAGCCGCCGCTGCCCAGGGAGCCCCCGCGCATTGTCGAACCGCTGCCGTAGACTCCGCGGTGGCTGCCGTAACTTCCTCCGCCCGGCGTGGCCAAGCCCGCATCCTCCGCATCCTCCTCCTCCTCATCCTCCTCCTCCTCCTCCGCCTCCTCATCCTCCTCCGACGACGACGCCGATGCCGACGCCGACGCCGCCGAGAGCAGCGACGAGGTGGACCACGAGGATGAGGAGGAGGAGGCGGAGGAGGTGGAGGAGGCGGAGGAGGAGGTGGAGGCGGCTGCTGCGGCGGCGCGAGGGCAGCGCGAGCAGCCGCGGAATCCATCGCCCGTCGTCACCACCACCACCTCCTCCTCCTCGTCCACCTCGCCGTCCACCACCACCTCCACCTCCTCCTCCACCTCCTCGTCCTCCACCCTGCGGCCGCCGTAACCGCGGCGACGGCGCCCGTAGCCCAGGGCGACGGCGGGAGGGCGGCCGTGGGCCGGTGACGAGCGAGCGAGGTGGCGGTGGCGGTGGTGGCGGTGGTGGTGGCGGTGGTGGTGGTGGTGGTGGTGGTGGTGGTGGTGGCGGCTGCCGTGGGCGTGGTGGTGGTGGGTGTGGTGGTGGGTGTGGTGGTGGTGGGTGTGCGCCGTGGGCGGCCGGTGCCAGGCTAGGTGCACGTGGGCGAGGCCCGCGCGGTGTTGGCGCTGCTGCTGCTGGTGGTGTTGGTTGTGGTGTTGTTGGTGGTGGTTGTTGTGGTGTTGGTTGTTGTGGTGTTGGTTGTTGTGGTGTTGGTTGTGGTGGTTGTGGTGGTGGTTGTGGTGGTGGCCACCGAGACCTGCGGGGGGCCCCGAGGGGGGGTCCCCCTCGGGGCCCCCCCAGGTCACTGGGGTCGCGGGGAGTGGGGGGCCACGGGGGGGAGGAGGGGGGGGCTGCCGGGGGGGCGTCAGCGAAGGCGCCGTGCTCTGATGGGGGGAGACACGGGGGGGGGGGGGGAGACACGGGGGGGGAGACACGGAGGGGGAGACACGGGGGGGAGATACGGTGAGACATGGGGGAGACACGGGGGAGACACGGGGGAGACACGGGGGGGAGACACGGGGGGGAGATACGGTGAGATACGGGGGAGACACGGGGGAGACACGGGGGGGAGATACGGTGAGACATGGGGGAGACACGGGGGAGACACGGGGGACACACAGGGGAGACACGGGGGGGAGACACGGGGGGGAGACACGGGGGGGAGACACGGGGGGGGAGACACGGGGGGGAGACACGGGGGACACACAGGGGAGACACGGGGGGGGAGACACGGGGGGGAGACACGGGGGGGAGACACGGGGGGGGAGACACGGGGGGGAGACACGGGGGAGATACGGTGGGAGACGGTGAGACATGGGGGGGACACGGGGGGACATGGGGGAGACACGGGGGAGACACGGTGAGACACGGTGAGACACGGGGGGACACGGGGGAGACACGGTGAGACACGGTGAGACACGGTGAGGCACGGTGAGACATGGGGGAGACACGGTGAGACACGGTGAGACACGGTGAGACACGGTGAGACATGGGGGAGACACGGGCGGACACGGGGAGAAAAAGGTCAGTTGAAATCTTTGGTGATGGTGGTTGTGGTGGTTCCTGGTCTTGGTGGTAGTAGTAGTGGTGGTGGTGGTCGTGATGGTGGTTGTGATGGTGGTTGTGGTGGTAGTGGTGGTGGTAGCGGTGGTGGTTGTGGTGGTGGTGGTAGTGGTGGGAGTGGTTGTGGTGGTGATGGTGGTTTTGGTGGTAGTGGTGGTGGTGGTTGTGGTGGTTATGGTGGTTGTGGTGGTTATTGTGGTGGTTGTGGTGGTAGTTGTTGTGGTGGTTGTGGTGGTGGTAGTGATGGTTGTGGTGGTGGTGGGAGTGGTGGTGGTAGTGGTAGTGATGGTTGTAGTGGTGGTGGTTGTGGTGGTGGTTGTGGTGGTGGTTGTGGTGGTTGTGATGGTTGTGGTGGTGGTGGGAGTGGTGGTGGTAGTGGTAGTGATGGTTGTAGTGGTGGTGGTTGTGGTGGTAGTGGTGGTGGTTGTGGTGGTGGTTGTGGTGGTTGTGGTGGTTGTGGTGGTGGTTGTGGTGGTGGTTGTGGTGGTGGTTGTGGTGGTAGTGGTAGTGATGGTTGTGGTGGTGGTTGTGGTGGTGGTTGTGGTAGTGGTAGTGATGGTTGTAGTGGTGGTTGTTGTGGTGGTTGTTGTGGTGGTAGTGGTGGTGGTTGTGGTGGTTGTGGTGGTAGTAGTGGTGGAGGTTGTGGTGGTAGTGGTGGAGGTTGTGGTGGTAGTGGTGGTGGTTGTGGTGGTGGTTGTGGTGGTGGTTGTGGTGGTTGTGGTAGTGGTGGAGGTTGTGGTGGGAGTGGTGGTGGTTGTGGTGGTAGTGGTGGTGGTGGTAGTGGTGGTGGTTGTGGTGGTGATGGTGGTTGTGGTGGTTGTTGTGGTTGTAGTGGTGGTGGTAGTGGTGGTGGTGGCTCACCCAGGATGTTGAGGCGACACTGAGGGCACGTGTGGTGGTAGTGGTGGTTGTGGTGGGAGTGGTGGTGGTGGTTGTGGTGGGAGTGGTGGTGGTGGTAGTGGTGGGAGTGGTGGTGGTGGTAGTGGTGGTGGTTGTGGTGGTGGCTCACCCAGGATGTTGAGGCGACACTGAGGGCACGTGTGGTGGTGGCTGAGCCACGGGTCGACGCAGCGGCGATGAAAGCGGTGGAGACACGGAACCACCCGGAGCTCCTGGGCGGGGAGGGGGTGAGAGGGTGGGTGAGGGGGTGGGTGAATGAGTGAATTAGTGAGCGAGCGACTAAGCGAGTAACTGACCGAGTGAGTGAGCGAATGAGTGACTGAGCGAGTGAGTGAGCGAGCGAGTGAGCGACTAAGCGAGTGACTGACCGAGTGAGTGAGCGAGTGAGTGACTGAGCGAGTGAGTGAGCGAGCGAGCGAGTGAGCGACTAAGCGAGTGACTGACCGAGTGAGTGAGCGAGTGAGTGACTGAGCGAGTGACTGAGTGAGCGAGCGAGTGACTGACCGAGTGAGTGAGCGAGTGAGTGACTGAGCGAGTGAGTGAGCGAGTGACTGAGCTAGTGAATGAGCGAGTGACTGAGCGAGGGAGCGAGTGACTGAGCGAGTGACTGAGCGAGTGAGTGAGCGAGTGACTGAGCGAGTGAGTGAGCGAGTGACTGAGCGAGTGAGTGAGTGAGTGACTGAGCGAGTGAGTGAGCGAGTGACTGAGTGAGTGAGTGAATGAGTGCGTGAGCGAGCGAGTGGGCGGGTGAGCGAGCGAGTGACTGAGTGACTGAGCGAGTGACTGAGCGAGTGACTGAGCGAGTGACTGAGTGACTGAGCGAGTGACTGAGCGAGTGACTGAGCGTGTGACTGAGCGGGTGAGCGAGTGACTGAGTGAATGACTGAGCGTGTGACTGAGCGGGTGAGCGAGTGACTGAGTGACTGACTGAGCATGTGACTGAGAGGGTGAGTGAATGACTGAGCGGGTGAGCGAGTGACTGAGCGAGTGACTGAGCGGGTGAGCGAGCGACTGACTGAGCGTGTGATTGAGTGAGCGAGCGGGTGAGCGAGCGTGTGAGCGAGCGGGTGAGCGAGCGTGTGACTGAGTGACTGAGTGAATGACTGAGCGGGTGAGTGAATGACTGAGCGGGTGAGCGAGCGTGTGACTGAGTGACTGAGTGAATGACTGAGCATGTGACTGAGTGAGCATGTGACTGAGCGTGTAAGCGAGCGGGTGAGCGAGCGGGTGAGCGAGTGACTGAGTGTGTGACTGAGCGGGTGAGTGAATGACTGAGCGGGTGAGCGAGCGTGTGACTGAGTGACTGAGCGTGTGACTGAGTGACTGAGTGAATGACTGAGCGTGTGACTGAGTGACTGAGTGAATGACTGAGTGTGTGACTGAGTGAGTGAATGACTGAGCGGGTGAGCGAGCGGGTGAGCGAGCGTGTGACTGAGTGACTGAGCGTGTGACTGAGTGAGTGAATGACTGAGCGGGTGAGCGAGCGGGTGAGCGAGCGTGTGACTGAGTGAGTGAATGACTGAGCGGGTGAGCGAGCGTGTGAGCGAGTGACTGAGCGAGTGACTGAGCGAGTGACTGAGCGGGTGAGCGAGCGGGTGAGCGAGGGACTGAGTGACTGAGCGTGTGACTGAGTGACTGAGTGAATGACTGAGCGGGTGAGTGAGTGACTGAGTGAATGACTGAGCGGGTGAGTGAATGACTGAGCGGGTGAGCGAGCGGGTGAGCGAGCGTGTGACTGAGTGATTGAGTGAATGACTGAGCATGTGACTGAGTGAGTGAATGACTGAGCGGGTGAGCGAGCGGGTGAGCGAGTGACTGAGTGAATGACTGAGCGGGTGAGCGAGTGACTGAGCGAGTGACTGAGCGGGTGAGCGAGCGTGTGACTGAGTGACTGAGCGTGTGACTGAGTGAGTGAATTACTGAGCGGGTGAGCGAGCGTGTGACTGAGTGACTGAGTGAATGACTGAGCGGGTGAGCGAGTGACTGAGCGAGTGACTGAGCGGGTGAGCGAGCGTGTGACTGAGTGACTGAGCGTGTGACTGAGTGAGTGAATTACTGAGCGGGTGAGCGAGCGTGTGACTGAGTGACTGAGTGAATGACTGAGCGGGTGAGCGAGCGTGTGACTGAGTGAATGACTGAGCGGGTGAGCGAGTGACTGAGCGAGTGACTGAGCGGGTGACTGAGTGACTGAGTGAATGACTGAGCGGGTGAGCGAGCGGGTGAGCGAGCGGGTGAGCGAGCGTGCGAGCGAGCGGGTGAGCGAGCGGGTGAGCGAGCGTGCGAGCGAGCGGGTGAGCGAGCGGGCGAGCGAGCGGGTGAGCGAGCGGGTGAGCGAGCGGGTGAGCGAGCGGGTGAGCGAGCGGGTGAGTGAGCGGGCGAGCGAGCGGGTGAGCGAGCGGGTGAGCGAGCGGGTGAGTGAATGACTGAGCGGGTGAGCGAGCGTGCGAGCGAGCGGGCGAGCGAGCGGGCGAGCGAGCGGGTGAGCGAGCGGGGTGAGCGAGCGGGTGAGTGAGCGGGCGAGCGAGCGGGTGAGCGAGCGGGTGAGCGAGCGGGTGAGTGAATGACTGAGCGGGTGAGCGAGCGGGTGAGTGAATGACTGAGCGGGTGAGCGAGCGTGTGAGCGAGCGTGTGAGCGAGCGGGTGAGTGAGCGGGCGAGCGAGCGGGTGAGCGAGCGGGTGAGCGAGCGGGTGAGCGAGCGGGTGAGTGAATGACTGAGCGGGTGAGCGAGCGTGCGAGCGAGCGGGCGAGCGAGCGGGCGAGCGAGCGGGTGAGCGAGCGGGTGAGCGTGCGAGCGAGCGGGTGAGCGAGCGGGCGAGCGAGCGTGCGAGCGAGCTCCTGACCTCCCCCTCCACGTAGCGGTCCAGGCAGATGGCACAGTCGGACGTGGACCCCGCCGTGCTCGGCGTGTCGGCCCGGCCCGGGGTCGCGACCCCCCCGCCGCCGCCCCCCCCCCCGGGGTCACGACCCCTGACCCCGCGACCCCTCCGAGGTCGCGGCCTGTACTTGAGCGTCTCCATCTTGCGGATGGCCGCCTCAGTGAGGCGAGCCTGGGTGGTCTGGGGGGAGACAAACGGAGGTGGGGGTGAGGGGGTAGTGGGGGGGGTGGTGGTGGAGGTGAGGGTGGTTGGGGGTGGTGGAGGTGAGGGTGGTGGTGAGGGTGGTGGTGGTGGTGGTGTTGGGGGTGGTGATGGTGATGATGCCACTGCTACTGCTGATGACACTGCTGCTGATGACACTGCTACTGCTGATGCCACTGCTGCTGATGCTGCTGATGACACTGCTGCTGCTGCTGATGCCGCTGCTACTGTAGACACTGCTGCTGCTGATGACACTGCTGCTGCTGATGACACTGCTGCTGCTGCTACTGCTACTGTAGACACTGCTGCTGCTGATGACACTGCTGCTGCTGCTGCTGATGCCACTGCTACTGTAGACACTGCTGCTGCTGATGACACTGCTGCTGCTGATGCCACTGCTGATGACACTGCTGCTGCTGATGACACTGCTGCTGCTGATGACACTGCTGCTGCTGATGACACTGCTGCTGCTGCTACTGCTACTGTAGACACTGCTGCTGCTGATGACACTGCTGCTGCTGATGCCACTGCTACTGTAGACACTGCTGCTGCTGATGACACTGCTGCTGCTGATGACACTGCTGCTGCTGCTGATGCCACTGCTGATGACACTGCTGCTGCTGATGACACTGCTGCTGCTGATGCCACTGCTACTGTAGACACTGCTGCTGCTGATGACACTGCTGCTGCTGCTGATGCCACTGCTGCTGATGACACTGCTGCTGCTGATGACACTGCTGCTGCTGATGACACTGCTGCTGCTGCTACTGCTACTGTAGACACTGCTGCTGCTGATGCCACTGCTGCTGATGCCACTGCTGCTGCTGATGCCACTGCTGCTGCTGATGACACTGCTGCTACTGTAGACACTGCTGCTGATGACACTGCTGCTACTGTAGACACTGCTGCTGATGACACTGCTGCTACTGTAGACACTGCTGCTGATGACACTGCTGCTACTGTAGACACTGCTGCTGATGACACTGCTGCTACTGTAGACACTGCTGCTGATGACACTGCTGCTACTGTAGACACTGCTGCTGATGACACTGCTGCTACTGTAGACACTGCTGCTGATGACACTGCTGCTACTGTAGACACTGCTGCTACTGTAGACACTGCTACTGTAGACACTGCTGCTGATGACACTGCTGCTACTGTAGACACTGCTACTGTAGACACTGCTGCTGCTGATGACACTGCTGCTGCTGATGACACTGCTGCTGCTGATGACACTGCTGCTGCTGATGACACTGCTACTGTAGACACTGCTGCTGCTGATGACACTGCTGCTGCTGCTGATGCCACTGCTGATGCCACTGCTGATGCCACTGCTACTGTAGACACTGCTGCTGCTGATGACACTGCTGCTGCTGCTGCTGCTCCTCACCCGGCTGCGCCGCTGAGCCAGCTTCACTTTGACGAGCAGCAGGAGGCAGACGAGGGCCACGACGAGGAAGAGCGACACAAAGATGGCCACGTCCACGTAGTCCGTGCCCCCAGCCTGCACTCACACACACACAGTGTCACTCAGTCTCACTACACTACTACAATACACACACACACAGTGTCACTCAGTCTCACTCAGTCTCACTACACTACTACACTACACACACAGTGTCACACAGTCTCACTACACTACTACAATACACACACACACAGTGTCACTCAGTCTCACTACACTACTACAATACACACACACACAGTGTCACTCAGTCTCACTACACTGCTAGACTACACACACACACTCACAGTCTCACAGTCTCACTCAGTCTCACTACACTACTACAATACACACACACACACACAGTGTCACTCAGTCTCACTACACTACTACAATACACACACACAGTCTCACTCTACTGCTAGACTACACAAACACAGTCTCACTACACACACAGTCGACGAGGAAGAGCGACACAAAGATGGCCACGTCCACGTAGTCCGTGCCCCCAGCCTGCACTCACACACACACAGTGTCACACAGTCTCACTACACTACTACAATACACACACACACACAGTCTCATTACACTACTACACTACACACACACAGTCTCACTACACTACTACACTACACACACACAGTCTCACTCAGTCTCACTACACTGCTAGACTACACACACACTCACAGTCTCACAGTCTCACTCAGTCTCACTACACACACACACAGTCTCACTACACTACACACACAGTCTCACTACACACACAGTCTCACTACACTCACAGTCTCACTACACACACAGTCTCACTACACACACAGTCTCACTACACACACAGTCGACGAGGAAGAGCGACACAAAGATGGCCACGTCCACGTAGTCCGTGCCCCCAGCCTGCACACACACACACACAGTGTCACTCAGTCTCACTCAGTCTCACTACACTACTACACTACACACACAGTGTCACACAGTCTCACTACACTACTACAATACACACACACACACACAGTCTCATTACACTACTACACTACACACACACAGTCTCACTACACTACTACACTACACACACACACAGTCTCACTACACTACTACAATACACACACACACACACAGTCTCATTACACTACTACACTACACACACACAGTCTCACTACACTACTACACTACACACACACACAGTCTCACTACACTACTACAATACACACACACAGTGTCACTCAGTCTCACTACACTGCTAGACTACACACACACACACACAGTCTCACAGTCTCACTCAGTCTCACTACACTACTACAATACACACACACACACAGTGTCACTCAGTCTCACTACACTACTACAATACACACACACAGTCTCACTCTACTGCTAGACTACACACACACAGTCTCACTACACACACAGTCGACGAGGAAGAGCGACACAAAGATGGCCACGTCCACGTAGTCCGTGCCCCCAGCCTGCACACACACACACACAGTGTCACACAGTCTCACTACACTACTACAATACACACACACAGTGTCACTCAGTCTCACTACACTACTACAATACACACACACACACAGTGTCACTCAGTCTCACTACACTACTACAATACACACACACACAGTGTCACTCAGTCTCACTACACTACTACAATACACACTCACACACACACAGTGTCACACAGTCTCACTACACTACTACAATACACACTCACACACACACAGTGTCACACAGTCTCACTACACTACTACAATACACACACACACACAGTGTCACTCAGTCTCACTACACTACTACAATACACACTCACACACAGTCTCACAGTGTCACTCAGTCTCACTACACTACTACAATACACACACACAGTGTCACACAGTCTCACTACACTGCTAGACTACACACACACTCACAGTCTCACAGTCTCACTCAGTCTCACTACACTACTACAATACACACACACAGTGTCACTCAGTCTCACTACACTACTACAATACACACACACACACAGTGTCACTCAGTCTCACTACACTACTACAATACACACACAGTCTCACAGTCTCACTACACTACTACACTACACACACACAGTCTCACAGTCTCACTCTACTGCTAGACTACACACACACAGTCTCGCTCTACTGCTAGACTACACACACACAGTCTCACTACACACACAGTCGACGAGGAAGAGCGACACAAAGATGGCCACGTCCACGTAGTCCGTGCCACCAGCCTGCACTCACACACACACAGTGTCACTCAGTCTCACTACACTACTACAATACACACACACACAGTGTCACTCAGTCTCACTACACTACTACAATACACACACACAGTGTCACTCAGTCTCACTACACTACTACAATACACACACACACAGTGTCACTCAGACTCACTACACTACTACAATACACACACACACAGTGTCATTCAGTCTCACTACACTACTACAATACACACACACACACACAGTGTCACTCAGTCTCACTCAGTCTCACTACACTACTACACTACACACAGTGTCACTCAGTCTCACTACACTACTACAATACACACACACAGTGTCACTCAGTCTCACTACACTACTACAATACACACACACACACAGTGTCACTCAGTCTCACTACACTACTACAATACACACACACAGTGTCACTCAGTCTCACTACACTACTACAATACACACACACACAGTGTCACTCAGTCTCACTACACTACTACAATACACACACACAGTGTCACTCAGTCTCACTACACTACTACAATACACACACACACAGTCTCACTCAGTCTCACTACACTACTACAATACACACACACACACTCACAGTCTCATTACACTACTACAATACACACACACACAGTCTCACAGTCTCACTCTACTGCTAGACTACACACACACTCACAGTCTCACAGTCTCACTCAGTCTCACTACACACTCACACAGTCTCACTCAGTCTCACTACACTACTACAATACACACACACGCTCACAGTCTCACTCTACTGCTAGACTACACACACTCACAGTCTCACAGTCTCACTCAGTCTCACTACACACTCACACAGTTTCACTCAGTCTCACTACAAACTCACACAGTCTCACTCAGTCTCACTACACTACTACAATACACACACACACTCACAGTCTAACTCTACTGCTAGACTACACACACACTCACAGTCTCACTACACTACTACACTACACAAAGTCTCACTACACTACTACACACACACAGTCTCACTACACTACTACACTACACACACTCACACAGTCTCACTACACTACTACACACACACAGTCTCACTACACTACTACACACACACACACAGTCTCACTACACTACTACACTCACACAGTCTCACTACACTACTACACTACACACACTCACACAGTCTCACTACACTACTACACACACACAGTCTCACTACACTACTACACACACTCACACAGTCTCACTACACTACTACACTACACACAGTCTCACTACACTACTACACTACACACAGTCTCACTACACTACTACACTACACATACACACAGTCTCACTACACTACTACACTACACACAGTCTCACTACACTACTACACTACACATACACTCACAGTCTCACTACACTACTACACACTCACAGTCTCACTACACTACACATATACACACACAGTCTCACTACACTACAACACTACACACACAGTCTCACTACACACACAGTCTCAGTCTCACTACACTACACACACAGTCTCACTACACTACACACACAGTCTCACTACACTACACACACAGTCTCACTACACTACACACACAGTCTCACTACACTACACACACAGTCTCACTACACTACACACACAGTCTCACTCCACTGCTGGGCTAGACTACACACACAGTCTCACTACACTACTACACTACACACAGTCTCACTACACTACTACACTACACACACACACTCAGTCTCACTACACTACTACACTACACACAGTCTCACTACACTACTACACTACACACAGTCTCACTAAACACACACAGTCTCACTCTACTGCAACACTACACACAGTCTCACTACACACACACACACACAGTCTCACTACACTGCTACACTACACACACACAGTCTCACTCCACTGCTACACTACACACACACACAGTCTCACTCCACTGCTACACTACACTACACACAGTCTCACTCCACTGCTACACTACACACACAGTCTCACTCCACTGCTACACTACACACACAGTCTCACTCCACTGCTACACTACACACTACACACAGTCTCACTACACTACACACAGTCGCACTACACTGCTATACTACACACACACAGTCTCACTCTACTGCTACACTACACACAGTCTCACTACACTACACACACAGTCTCACTCCACTGCTACACTACACACTACACACAGTCTCACTACACTACACACAGTCGCACTACACTGCTATACTACACACACACAGTCTCACTCTACTGCTACACTACACACAGTCTCACTACACTACACACACAGTCTCACTCCACTGCTACACTACACACACAGTCTCACTCCACTGCTACACTATACACTACACACAGTCTCACTACACTACACACAGTCGCACTACACTGCTATACTACACACACACAGTCTCACTCTACTGCTACACTACACACAGTCTCACTACACTACACACACAGTCTCACTCCACTGCTACACTACACACACAGTCTCACTCCACTGCTACACACACACAGTCTCACTCCACTGCTACACTACACACACACACAGTCTCACTACACTGCTACACTACACACACACACAGTCTCACTACACTGCTACACTACACACACAGTCTCACTCCACTGCTACACACACACAGTCTTACTCCACTGCTAGACTACACACAGTCTCACTACACTGCTACACTACACACACAGTCTCACTCCACTGCTACACTACACACACACACAGTCTCACTCCACTGCTACACTACACACACACACAGTCTCACTACACTGCTACACTACACACACAGTCTCACTCCACTGCTACACACACACAGTCTTACTACACTGCTAGACTACACACAGTCTCACTCCACTGCTACACTACACACACACACAGTCTCACTACACTGCTACACTACACACAGTCTCACTCCACTGCTACACTACACACTACACACAGTCTCACTCCACTGCTACACTACACACACAGTCTCACTCCACTGCTACACTACACACACAGTCTCACTCCACTGCTACACTATACACTACACACAGTCTCACTACACTACACACAGTCGCACTACACTGCTATACTACACACACACAGTCTCACTCTACTGCTACACTACACACAGTCTCACTACACAACACACAGTCTCACTACACTGCTACACTACACACACAGTCTCACTCCACTGCTACACTACACACACACACAGTCTCACTCCACTGCTACACTACACTACACACACAGTCTCACTCCACTGCTACACTACACTACACACAGTCTCACTCCACTGCTACACTACACTACACACACAGTCTCACTCTACTGCTACACTACACACAGTCTCACTACACACACACACAGTCTCACTACACTGCTACACTACACACACACAGTCTCACTCTACTGCTACACTACACACAGTCTCACTACACACACACACACACAGTCTCACTCCACTGCTACACTACACTACACACAGTCTCACTCCACTGCTACACTACACACACACACAGTCTCACTCCACTGCTACACTACACTACACACAGTCTCACTCCACTGCTACACGACACACTACACACAGTCTCACTCCACTGCTACACTACACACACAGTCTCACTCCACTGCTACACTACACACTACACACAGTCTCACTACACTACACACAGTCGCACTACACTGCTATACTACACACACACAGTCTCACTCTACTGCTACACTACACACAGTCTCACTACACTACACACACAGTCTCACTACACTGCTACACTACACACACAGTCTCACTACACTGCTACACTACACACACAGTATTACTCCACTGCTAGACTACACACTACACACAGTCTCACTACACTGCTACACTACACACACAGTATTACTCCACTGCTAGACTACACACTACACACAGTCTCACTACACTGCTATACTACACACACACAGTCTCACTCTACTGCTACACTACACACAGTCTCACTACACTACACACACAGTCTCACTACACTGCTACACTACACACACACACACAGTCTCACTCCACTGCTACACTACACACACACACAGTCTCACTCTACTGCTACACTACACACAGTCTCACTACACACACACACAGTCTCACTCCACTGCTACACTACACACACACACAGTCTCACTCCACTGCTACACTACACACACACAGTCTCACTCCACTGCTGGGCTAGACTACACACACGCACAGAGGCAGTCTCTAAACTACAACAATTTCTAGTTATTTGTAGCAGGTAAGGCCGAAACCACCGAGTTTGCCATCAGAAGCGACCCTGCCCGACACAGAATTGCAGCAGCTTAACCGAGTGGCCGATGTGATCCCGCCATCACCATCATCATAGTCAATCATCATCGTCAGGGTCCGGGATCGAACCTACGACCCTCCTGTGTACCAGGCGAGGTAGTCAACATCACTATGGATAGAGACGCAGACTCCAAATATACAGCGGCAGGCATAGGTCAGGGTCTGGGATTGAACCCTAGACCTCCTGTGTACCAGGCGAGGTAGTCAACATCTCTACGGAGAGATGCATACTCCAAATATACAGCAGCAGGCATAGGTCAGGGTCTGGGATTGAACCCTAGACCTCCTGTGTAGCAGGCGAGGTAGTCAGCTATCGTCAGGGTGCGGGATCGAACCCACGACCTCCTGTATACCAGGCGAGGTAGTCAACATCTCTACGGAGAGATGCATACTCCAAATATACAGCAGCAGGCATAGGTCAGGGTCTGGGATTGAACCCTAGACCTCCTGTGTAGCAGGCGAGGTAGTCAGCTATCGTCAGGGTGCGGGATCGAACCCACAACCTCCTGTATACCAGGCGAGGTAGTCAACATCTCTACGGAGAGAGAGGGAGAGACACAGACTCCAAATATACAGCAGCAGGCATAGGTCAGGGTCCGGGATCGAACCCACGACCTCATGTATACCAGGCGAGGTAGTCAACATCTCACCACGTGTGTGTACGTACGTGTTTGTGTGCACGTGCGTGTGTACGTGCGTGCTTGTGTACATGCGTACGTGTGTGTACGTGCGTGTGTGTGTACGTGTGTCGCTAACAGCACTTGCCCCTACAGTCTGTCAAGGCTATACGGGGGATCTTTGTCTTTGTCTTTGTACGTGTGTCGTGGTTGAAAGATCTGGGCAAGGTCCCATCGGTGAGCTCCTCCGGCGGGCAAGGCTGCGATGGCTGGGTCATGTAGCCCGCATGCCCAGCCACCGCATGCCGAAACAGCTTTTGTTCGGCCGGATCGAGGGAGCTAAACGGGCTCGGCACGGGCTAGAGAAGAGATGGAGTGATGTGGTACAGGAGGACGTGGAGCTGAGTGGACTTGCCGATGACTGGTACCAGCGGTGTCAAGATCGGCCTCTGTGGAGGAGGCTCGTGAAGGACGATACTGGGCAGTTGGAGGTAGTCGCCCTCCAACAACAACGGAGGGCGGAGGAGCGACGCTCACAACAGCGAGCGGAGCGCCGGGTGGCTAAAGCACAGCAGGTTGGCACAGTATGGGGCACAGGTGGTGCATCAGCCAGTCATCTCAGTCAGTCGACCCGTGGCACCTGCTGGGTCTGCCCCGTGACCTCCTGCCAGCGGGCGTTCGACACTTCACGTGGCCTCAGGGTGCACCTAGCCTGGCACAAGCGTCGTGGTGACGTCACCGCCACTTAGTGGCGAATGGCGGTTGTTGTTGTTGTTGTACGTGTGTGTGCGTGCGTGCGTACGTGCGTGTACGTGCGTGCGTGTGTGCGTGCGTGTGTGTGCGTGTGTGTGTGTGCGTGTGCATGTGTACGTGCGTGTACGTGTGTGTGTGTACGTGTGTGTGTGTGCGTTACCGGCGGTGTGCGTGGCACGATGCGTGTACGTGTGTACGTGTGTGTGTTTGTACGTGTGTGTGTACGTGTGTGTGTGTGTTTGTACGTGTGTGTGTGTGTTTGTACGTGTGTGTGTACGTGTGTGTGTGTGTTTGTACGTGTGTGTGTACGTGTGTGTGTGCGTGTGTGTGTGTACGTGTGTGTGTGCATGTACGTGTGTGTGTGTACGTACGTGTGTGCGTACGTGCGTGCGTGTGTGTGTGTGTGTACGTGTGTGTGTGTACGTACGTGTGTGTGTGTGTGTGTGCGTGTGCGTGTGTACGTACGTGTGTGTGTACGTGTGTGTGTGTGCGTGTGTGTGTACGTGTGTGTGTACGTGTGTGCGTGTGTGTACGTGTGTGTGCGTGTACATGTGTGTGTGCGTGTGTACGTGTGTGTGGGTGTGTACGTGTGTGTGTGTGCGTGTGTGTGTGTGCGTGTGTGTGTGTGTACGTGTGTGCACGTGTGTGTGTGTACGTGTGCGTGTGTGCGTGTGTGTGTGTACGTGCGTGTGTGTGCGTGTACGTGTGTGTGTGCGTGTGTACGTGTGTGTGGGTGTGTACGTGTGTGTGCGTTACCGGCGGTGTGCGTGTGTGTTACCGGCGGTGTGCGTGTGTGTGTACGTGTGTGTGTGTGTGCGTATGTACGTGTGTGTGTGCGTGTGTGTGTGTACGTGTGTGTACGTGTGTACGTGCGTGCGTGTGCGTTACCGGCGGTGTGCATGGCAC
The DNA here is from genome assembly GCF_010993605.1 of Petromyzon marinus. Taxonomy (NCBI): domain Eukaryota; kingdom Metazoa; phylum Chordata; class Hyperoartia; order Petromyzontiformes; family Petromyzontidae; genus Petromyzon; species Petromyzon marinus. Next base: position 313,041 of record NW_022638244.1, read on the forward strand.
GATGCGTGCGCGTGCGTGTGTGTGTACGTGTGTGTGTGTACGTGTGTGTACGTACGTGTGTGTGTACGTGTGTGTGTGTGTACGTGCGTGTGTGTGTACGTACGTGTGTGTACGTGTGTGTGCGTGTACGTGTGTGTGTGTGCGTGTGTGTGTGTGTACGTGTGTGTGTACGTACGTGTGTGTGTACGTGTGTGTGTGTACGTACGTGTGTGTGTACGTACGTGTGTGTGTACGTGTGTGCACGTGTGTGTGTGTACGTACGTGTGTGCGTACGTGTGTGTGTGTACGTGTGTGTGCGTGAGTGTTACCGGCGGTGTGCGTGGCACGATGCGTGCGCGTGCGTGTGTGTGTGTGTACGTGTGTGTGTGTGCATGTGTACGTGTACGTGTGTGTGCGTGCGTGTACGTGTGTGTGCGTTACCGGCGGTGTGCGTGTGTGTGTGCGTACGTGTGCGTGTGTGTACGTGTACATGTACGTGTGTGTACGTGCGTGTGTGTGTGTGCGTGTGTGTGTACGTGTGTGTGTGTACGTGTGTGTGTACGTGTGTGTGTGTACGTGTGTACGTGTGTGTGTACGCGTGTGTGTGTACGTGTGTGTGTGTGCGTGTGTGTGTACGTGTGTGCGTGTGTGTACGTGTGTGTGTGTGCGTGTGTGTACGTGTGTGTGTACGTACGTGTGTGTGTACGTGTGTGTTTGTGTACGTGTGTGTGCGTGAGTGTTACCGGCGGTGTGCGTGGCACGATGCGTGCGCGTGCGTGTGTGTGTGTGTACGTGTGTGTGGGTGTGTACGTGTGTGTGTGCGTGTGTGTGTGTGTGTGCGTGTGTACGTGTGTGTGCGTGTGTACGTGTGTGTGGGTGTGTACGTGTGTGTGGGTGTGTACGTGTGTGTGTGTTACCGGCGGTGTGCGTGTGTGTGTACGTGTGTGTGTGTGCGTATGTACGTGTGTGTGTGTGTACGTGTGTGTGTGTACGTGTGTGTGTGTGTGTACGTTACCGGCGGTGTGCGTGGCACGATGCGTGCCCGTGCGCGTCTCTCCGTCTGCACCACGCGCATCACCTTCACCGCCTCGCCGCCACGCACGCAAACCACAGGGCGCGGAAGAGGCTCCACTCCCTCCTCGTTCAGCTACACACGGCAGGGGTACACGGAGGGGGTACACGTAGGGGGTACAGAGAAGGGGGTACACAGAGAAGGGGGTACACAGAGGGGGTACAAGGTCACTCAATGACTCAATCACTCACTCACTCAGTCACTCACTCAATCACTCACCCAACCAATCACTCTCCCACCCACTCACTCAGCCACACAATCACTCACCCAACCAATCAGTCACTCAATCACTCACTCAGTCACTTACGCACCCACTCACTCAGCCACACAATCATTCACCCACCCACTCACTCGGCCACACAATCATTCACCCACTCACTCAGTCACTCATTCACTCAGTCACTCACTCACTCACCCACTCAGTCACTCACTCACTCAATCACCCAACCAATCAGTCACTCAATCACTCACTCAGTCACTTACGCACCCACTCACTCAGCCACACAATCATTCACCCACCCACTCACTCAGCCACACAATCATTCACCCACTCACTCAGTCACTCATTCACTCAGTCACTCACTCAGTCACTCACCCACTCAGTCACTTACCCAACCAATCAGTCACTCAATGACTCACTCAGTCACTCACTCAGCCACTCAATCATTCACCCACCCACTCAGCCACACAATCATTCACCCACCCACTCAATCAGTCACTCAATTACCCAACCAATCACTCTCCCACCCACTCACTCAGCCACACAATCACTCACCCACCCACACACTCACTCACTCAACCAATCAGTCACTCAATCACTCACTCAGTCACTTACGCACCCACTCACTCAGCCACACAATCATTCACCCACCCACTCACTCAGCCACACAATCATTCACGCACCCACTCACTCAGTCACTCATTCACTCAGTCACTCACTCAGTCACTCACCCACTCAGTCACTCACCCAACCAATCAGTCACTCAATCACTCACTCAGCCACTCAATCATTCACCCACCCACTCACTCAGCCACACAATCATTCACCCACCCACTCAATCAGTCACTCACTCACCCAACCAATCACTCTCCCACCCACTCAGCCACACAATCACTCACCCACCCACACAGTCACTCACTCACTCAATCACCCAACCAATCAGTCACTCAATCACTCACTCAGTCACTTACGCACCCACTCACTCAGCCACACAATCATTCACCCACCCACTCACTCGGCCACACAATCATTCACCCACTCACTCAGTCACTCATTCACTCAGTCACTCACTCACTCACTCACCCACTCAGTCACTCACTCATCCAACCAATCAGTCACTCAATCACTCACTCAGTCACTCACTCAGCCACTCAATCATTCACCCACCCACTCACTCAGCCACACAATCATTCACCCACCCACTCAATCAGTCACTCACTCACCCAACCAATCACTCTCCCACCCACTCACTCAGCCACACAATCACTCACCCACCCACACATTCACTCACTCACTCAACCAATCAGTCACTCAATCACTCACTCAGCCACTCAATCATTCACCCACCCACTCACTCAGCCACACAATCATTCACCCACCCACTCACTCAGTCACTCATTCACTTAGTCACTCACTCAGTCACTCACCCACTCAGTCACTCATCCAACCAATCAGTCACTCAATGACTCACTCAATCACTCACTCAGCCACTCAATCATTCACCCACCCACTCACTCAGCCACACAATCATTCACCCACCCACTCAATCAGTCACTCACTCACCCAACCAGTCACTCTCCCACCCACTCACTCAGCCACACAATCACTCACCCACCCACACAGTCACTCACTCACTCACCCAACCAATCAGTCACTCAATCACTCACTCAGTCACTTACGCACCCACTCACTCAGCCACACAATCATTCACCCACCCACTCACTCAGCCACACAATCATTCACCCACCCACTCACTCAGTCACTCATTCACTCAGTCACTCACTCACGGACTCACTCACCCACTCAGTCACTCACCCAACCAATCAGTCACTCAATCACTCACTCAGCCACTCAATCATTCACCCACCCACTCACTCAGCCACACAATCATTCACCCACCCACTCAATCAGTCACTCACTCACCCAACCAATCACTCTCCCACCCACTCACTCAGCCACACAATCACTCACCCACCCACACACTCACTCACTCAACCAATCAGTTACTCAATCACTCACTCAGTCACTTACGCACCCACTCACTCAGCCACACAATCATTCACCCACCCACTCACTCAGCCACACAATCATTCACGCACCCACTCACTCAGTCACTCTTTCACTTAGTCACTCACTCACTCACCCACTCAGTCACTCACTCATCCAACCAATCAGTCACTCAATAACTCACTCAGTCACTCACCCATCCACTCAGTCACTCACTCACTCACCCATCCACTCACTCAGCCACTCAATCATTCTCACCCACCCACTCAGTCACTCAATCACCCACCCACCAACTCACTCAGTCACTCACCCACCCACTCAGTCACTCATTCACTCACCCACCCACCTACCCACTCACTCAATCACTCACTCATCCACTCACTCAGCCACTCAATCACTCTCACCAACCCACTCAGTCACTCAATCATTCACCCACCCACTTATTCACTCACCCACCTACTCAGTGACTCATTCACTCACTCAGTCACTCACTCACCATTCATTTACTCACTCACTCAACCACTCACTCACTCAACCACTCACTCACTCAGCCACTCAACCACTCACTCACTCAGCCACTCACTCACCCACTCACTCACTCAGCCACTCAACCACTCACTCACTCACTCAACCACTCACTCACTCAACCACTCACTCACTCAGCCACTCAACCACTCACTCACCCACTCACTCACTCAGCCACTCAACCACTCACTCACTCAGCCACTCAACCACTCACTCACTCAGCCACTCAACCACCCACTCACTCAGCCACTCAATCACTCACCCACTCACCCACCCACCGACTCACTCACTCACTCAGCCACTCACTCACTCAGCCACTCAACCACTCACTCAGCCACTCAATCACTCACTCAGCCACTCAAACACTCACTCACTCAACCACCCACTCACTCACCCACTCAACCACTCACTCAGCCACTCAATCAACCACTCACTCAGCCACTCAACCACCCACTCACTCAGCCACTCAATCCTCACCACTCAGCCACTCACTCAGCCACTCAATCAACCACTCACTCAGCCACTCAACCACCCACTCACTCAGCCACTCAATCAATCACGCACTCAGCCACTCAACCACTCAATCAATCACTCACTCAGCCACTCAATCAATCACTCACTCACCCACTCACTCACTCACCCACTCACTCACTCACCCACTCACTCACTCACTCACCCACCCACCCACTCGCCCACCCACTCACCCACTCACTCACTCACCCACCCACTCACTCACTCACTCACCCACTCACTCACTCACCCACTCACTCACTCACTCACCCACTCACTCACTCACCCACTCATTCACCCACCCAACCACCCAGTCAGCGGGTGAATGGGTCGACAAATTGATGGGTCAACAGGTCAGTGGGTGAATGGGTCAACCGGTCGATGGGTTAAGGGGTCAACAGGTCGATGGGTCAGCAGGTGAATGGGTCGACAGGTCAATGGGTGAACGGGTTAAAGGGTCAAGGGGTCAAGAGGTCACCTGCTCGGCGGCCGCGGCGTTGTCGGTGACGTCAAAGATGACCGCCGTGGCGCCCCTCTCCATCGCCCTCTTGGCCTGGGGGGGGGGGGGGGTCACGAGGAGGGGGTGAGGTCACCCACTCACACACCCACTCACTCACTCACCCACTCACCCACTCACCCACTCACTCACTCACCCACCCACCAACCCACCCACTCACCCACTCACTCACTCACCCACTCACTCACTCACCCACTCACTCACTCACCCACCCACCAACCCACCCACTCACCCACTCACTCACTCACCCACTCACTCACTCACCCACTCACTCACTCACTCACCCACTCACTCACTCACTCACCCACTCACTCACTCACCCACTCACTCACTCACCCACTCACTCACTCACCCACCCACCCACCCACTCACCCACCCACCCACTCACCCACTCACTCACTCACCCACTCACTCACTCACTCACCCACCCACCCACTCACCCACCCACCCACTCACTTACCCACTCACTCAGCCACTCACCCAGCCACTCACTCAGCCACTCACTCAGCCACTCACTCAGCCACTCACCCACTCACTCACCTACTCACTCACTCACTCAGCCACTCACCCACTCACTCACACACTCAGTCAGCCACTCACCCACTCAGCCACTCACTCACTCATTCACCCACTCACTCACCCACTCATCCACTCACTCACCCACTCACTCACCCACTCACCCAGCCACTCACCCAGCCACTCACCCACCCACTCACCCACCCACTCACTCACTCACCCACCCACCCACTCACCCACCCACCCACTCACCCACCCACTAACCCACCCACTCACTCACCCACTCACTCATGCACCCACCCACTCAACCACTAACCAACTCACTCACTCACCAACTCAATCACCCACTCACTCACCCACAAATTAGTTACCCTGGTTGCCAGTGGGGATACAAAGGCGGCCGGACTTGGTGCTGGCCACCCAACCCTTGTGTGTGCCACAGTGCCGGTAACCTTCATAGACGCTGCTGCTGCTACTCGCTACTAACAGCACTTGCCCCTACAGCCCTGTTAGAGGCTACACAGGGGAGCTTTGTCTGTGTATAGGTGCTGCTGCTACTCGCTACTAACAGCACTTGCCCCTACAGTCTGTTAAGAGGCTACATGGGGGAGCTTTGTCTGTGTGTGTGTAGGTGCTGCTACTCGCTACTAACAGCACGTGCCCCTGCAGCCCTGCTAGAGGCTACACGGGGGACCTTTGTCTGTCTCTGTGTGTAGGTGCTGCTACTCGCTTCTAACAGCACTTGCCCCTACAGTCTGTTAGAGGCTACACGGGGGAGCTTTGTCTGTGTGTAGGTTCTGCTCGCTACTGACAGCACTTGCCCCTACAGCCTGTTAGAGGCTACCTGGGGGAGCTTTGTCTGTGTGTGGGTGCTGCTCGCTACTAACAGCACTTGCCCCTACAGCCCTGCTAGAGGCTACCTGGGGGACCTTTGTCTGTGTGTGTAGGTGCTGCTACTCGCTACTAACAGCACTTGCCCTATAGCCTGCTAGAGGCTACCTGGGGAAGCTTTGTCTGTGTGTAGGTGCTGCTCGCTACTAACAGCACTTGCCCCTACAGCCTGCTAGAGGCTACCTGGGGGACCTGTGTCTGTGTGTGTAGGTGCTGCTACTCGCTACTAACAGCACTTGCCCCTACAGTCTGTAGGAGGCTACACAGGGGAGCTTTGTCTGTGTATGGGTGCTGCTCGCTACTGACAGCACTTGCCCCTACAGCCTGTTAGAGGCTACCTGGGGGAGCTTTGTCTGTGTGTGTAGGTGCTGCTCGCTACTGACAGCACTTGCCCCTACAGCCTGCTAGAGGCTACCTGGGGGAGCTTTGTCTATGTCTGTGTGTAGGTGCTACTCGCTACTAACAGCACTTGCCCCTACAGCCTGCTAGAGGCTACCTGGGGGAGCTTTGTCTGTGTGTGTAGGTGCTGCTCGCTACTGACAGCACTTGCCCCTACAGCCTGCTAGAGGCTACCTGGGGGAGCTTTGTCTATGTCTGTGTGTAGGTGCTACTCGCTACTAACAGCACTTGCCCCTACAGCCTGCTAGAGGCTACCTGGGGGAGCTTTGTCTATGTCTGTGTGTAGGTGCTGCTCGCTACTAACAGCACTTGCCCCTACAGTCTGTTAGAGGCTACCTGGGGGACCTGTGTCTGTATGTGTAGGTGCTGCTCGCTACTGACAGCACTTGCCCCTATAGCCTACTAGAGGCTACCTGGGGGAGCTTTGTCTGTGTGTATAGGTGCTGCTCGCTACTAACAGCACTTGCCCCTACGGTATGTTAGAAGCTACCTGGGGGAGCTTTGTCTGTGTGTGTAGGTGCTGCTCGCTACTGACAGCACTTGCCCCTACAGCCTGCTAGAGGCTACCTGGGGGACCTGTGTCTGTGTGTGTAGGTGCTGCTCGCTACTAACAGCACTTGCCCCTACAGTCTGTGCCAACTTGCTGATAACAAGTAGCAAGTTGGCACAGCAGGGGGCACGGGTGGTGGTGGTGCATCGGCCACTCGTCTCAGTCAGGCGACACGTGGCACCTGCAGGGACTGTCACGTGACCTCCTGCACCTAGCCTGGCACAGCAGTCAACCTATGGCATATGTGTGTGTCTGTGTGTGTGTGAGTCTCTGTGTGTGTGTGTGAGCCTGTGTGTGTGTGTGTCTCTGTGTGTGTGTGTGAGTCTGTGTGTGTCTGAGTCTGTGTGTGTCTGAGTCTGTGTGTGTCTGAGTCTGTGTGTGTCTGAGTCTGTGTGTGTGAGTCTGTGTGTGTGAGTCACTGTGTGTGAGTCACTGTGTGTGTGAGTCTGTGTGAGTGAGTCTGTGTGTGTGAGTCTGTGTGTGTGTGAGTGTGTGTGAGTCTGTGTGTGTGTGAGTCTGTGTGTGTGAGTCTGTGTGTGAGTCTGTGTGAGTGTGAGTCTGTGTGTGTGTCTGTGTGCGTGTCTGTGTGTTCGTGTCTGTGTGTCTGTGTGTGTGTGTGAGTCTATGTGTGTGAGTCTGTGTGAGTCTGTGTGTGTGTGAGTCTGTGTGAGTCTGTGTGTGTGTGAGTCTGTGTGTGTGAGTCTGTGTGTGTGTCTGAGTTTGTGTGTGTGTGAGTCTGTGTGTGTGAGTCTGTGTGTGTGAGTTTGTGTGTGTGAGTCTGTGTGTGTGAGTCTGTGTGTGTGAGTCTGTGTGTATGTGAGTCTGTGTGTGTGTGAGTCTGTGTGTGTGAGTCTGTGTGTGTGTGAGTCTGTGTGTGTGTCTGTGTGAGTCTGTGTGTGAGTCTGTGTGTGTCTGTGTGTGTGTGTGTGAGTCTGTGTGTGTGAGTGTGTGTGTGAGTGTGTGTGTCTGTGAGTCTGTGTGTCTGTGTGTGAGTCTGTGTGTGTGAGTCTGTGTGTGTGAGTCTGTGTGTGTGTGTGAGTCTGTGTGTGTGTGTGAGTCTGTGTGTGTGTGAGTCTGTGTGTGTGTGTGTCTGTGTGTGAGTAATTGCGACCGGAAGCAGTCCCCCTGCCTCTCCCTGCCCCCTCGTTCTCACACAAAACACTTCAAAGGGCCCAGCCGACACAGCAGCAGCAGCATCAGCAGACAAACCAGACCAGGCGGTTCTATGAGACTGGGCTACACGGGGGAGGGGGAGGAGGAGGGGGTGGGGGGTGGGGGGGGCGAGGCAGGGGCAGAGTTCATAGACGGGGGGTGGGGTCAGAGTGGTTGGAGGTGCGGTGAGCACGCTGGGCCTTGCCAGGAACCCTGCACTGCTGTGCCAGGCTAGGTGCACGAGGAGGTCACGTGACAGACCCAGCAGGTGCCATGGGTTGCACTGCTGTGCCAGGCTAGGTGCATGAGGAGGAGGTCACGGGACAGACCCTGCAGGTGCCATGGGTTGTACTGCCGTGCCAGGCTAGGTGCACCAGGAGGAGGTCACGTGACAGACCCAGCAGGTGCCATGGGTTGACTGCTGTGCCAGGCTAGGTGCACGAGGAGGTCACGGGACAGACCCTGCAGGTGCCACGGGTTGACTGCTGTGCCAGGCTAGGTGCATGAGGTCACGTGACAGAGCCTGCAGGTGCTATGGGTTGCACTGCTGTGCCAGGCTAGGTGCACGAGGAGGTCACGTGACAGACCCAGCAGGTGCCGTGGGTCGTACTGCTGTGCCAGGCTAGGTGCACGAGGAGGTCACGTGACAGACCCAGCAGGTGCTATGGGTTGTACTGCCGTGCCAGGCTAGGTGCACCAGGAGGAGGTCACGTGACAGACCCAGCAGGTGCCATGGGTTGACTGCTGTGCCAGGCTAGGTGCACGAGGAGGTCACGGGACAGACCCTGCAGGTGCCACGGGTTGACTGCTGTGCCAGGCTAGGTGCATGAGGTCACCGGACAGACCCTGCAGGTGCTATGGGTTGCACTGCTGTGCCAGGCTAGGTGCATGACGAGGAGGTCACGGGACAGACCCTGCAGGTGCTATGGGTCGCGCTGCTGTGCCAGGCTAGGTGCACGAGGAGGTCACGGGACAGAGCCTGCAGGTGCCATGGGTTGTACTGCTGTGCCAGGCTAGGTGCATGAGGAGGTCACGTGACAGACCCAGCAGGTGCCGTGGGTCGTACTGCTGTGCCAGGCTAGGTGCATGACGAGGAGGTCACGTGACAGACCCTGCAGGTTCCGCGGGTCGCGCTGCTGTGCCAGGCTAGGTGCACGGGGAGGAGGTCACGGCAGCACAACCCACTCCACTCTCTCCACGGGTGCACACACAGTGCCGGCCAATCACAGGCGCCGCTCGCTCAGGGCACGTGACCCCGTAGACGCCCCACACACGCCCGAGCCTCTGCCGTGTTTGCCCTTAGTTCAGACACGTCGTCATCACCACCACCATCACCACCACCGCCACCATCACCACCATCACCACCACCACCACCGCCATCACCACCGTCACCGCCACCATCACCACCACCACCATCACCACCACCGCCACCGCCACCACCACCACCACCATCACCACCACCGCCATCGCCATCGCCACCGCCACCGCCATCACCACCGCCACCACCACCGCCATCATCACCACCACCACCATCATCACCACCACCGCCACCATCACCACCACCGCCATCACCACCGCCACCACCACCGCCATCATCACCACCACCGCCATCATCACCACCACCGCCACCACCACCGCCACCACCACCATCACCACCGCCACCATCATGTGTAAATGTACACCAGCCACCCGCTCACTGCTGCTGCTGCTAGTTGTATTGTCACCGGTGTGAGGCTCCCCTAGGTGGGTCGTGTGGCCCTTAGGTCAGACACGCGGCCCAGGCCGTGACGATATCACCGGCGTCCTCACCCTGAAACTCCTGTGTGCCAGGCGAGGTAGTCAACATCTCTGTCTCCCTCTCTCTCTCTCGAGAGAGGGAGAGACGCAGACTCCACATATACAGCAGCAGGCATCATCAGGGTCCGGGATCGAACCCACGACCTCCTGTGTACCAGGCGAGGTAGTCAACATCTCTACGGAGAGAGAGAGACCCAGACTCCACATATACAGCAGCAGGTGTAGGTCAGGGTCTGGGATCGAACCCACGACCTCCTGTGTACCAGGCGAGGTAGTCAACATCTCTACAGAGAGAGAGAGACGCAGACTCCAAATATACAGCAGCAGGCGTAGGTCAGGGTCCGGGATTGAACCCACGACCTCCTGTGTGCCAAGCGAGGTAGTCAACATCTCTACGGAGAGAGAGAGACGCAGACTCCACATATACAGCAGCCTGGCATCGTCAATAGTCCGGGATCGAACCCACGACCTCCTGTGTACCAGGCGAGGTAGTCAACATCTCTACAGAGAGAGAGAGAGACTCAGACTCCAAATAAACATCAGCAGGCGTAGGTCAGGGTCTGGGATTGAACCCACGACCTCCTGTGTACCAGGCGAGGTAGTCAACATCTCTACAGAGAGAGAGAGAGACGCAGACTCCAAATATACAGCAGCAGGCGTCGGTAAGGGTCCGGGATCGAACCCACGACTTCCTGTGTACCAGGCGAGGTAGTCAACATCTCACCACGGGGAGAGAGAGATGCAGACTCCACATATACAGCGGCAGGCGTCGGTAAGGGTCTGGGATCGAACCCACGCACTCCTGCGTACCACCCCCCTGACAATAACGACCACAGACAAAGACAAAGCTCCCCCGTGTAGCCTGTCACAGACTGTTTGGGGCAAGTGCTGTTCGTAGCGAGTAGCAGCAGCAGCGCCTATGAAGCCTGCCGGCACTGTGACACACACAGCAGCAGCAGCACCACCACCACCACGCCCGACCGCCTTTGTCTCCCCGGTGGCGATGTTGGCTAGGCTGTATCAGGTGTTCATTTGAGGCTGAGTCGACCTAAGGGAGGGGCCCCAGGAACGGTTCAGAGAATCGTCGCCGGTGATGCTTGTGGCCGTGGGCGGGAATCGAACTCGGGTCGCCAGGTTCATAGCGCAGCGTAGCGCTAACCGCTACACTACCGCTCCCCGTACACACACTGACACACACACTCACTCACACACTCATACACTGACAACAACAACAACAACAACCGCCATTCGCCACTAAGTGGCGGTGACGTCACCACGACGGTTGTGCCAGGCCATGTGCACCTTGAGGCCACGTGAAGTGTCGAACGCCCGCTGGCAGGAGGTCACGGGGCAGACTCAAGTGCCACGGGTCGACTGACTGAGATGACTGAGATGAGTGGCTGATGCACCACCTGTGCCCCCTACTGTGCCAACCTGCTGTGCTTTAGCCTCCCGGCGCTCCGCTCGTTGTTGTGAGCGTCGCTCCTCCGCCCTCCGTTGTTGCTGGAGGGCGACTGCCTCCAACTGCCCAGTAGCGTCCTTCACGAGCCTCCTCCACAGGGGCCGATCTTGACACCGCTGGTACCGGTCATCAGCAAGTCCACTCAGCTCCACATCACTCCATCTCTTCTCTAGCCCGTGCCGCGCCCATTTAGCCCAATCGATCCAGCCGAACAAAAGCTGTTTTGGCATGCGGTGGCTGGGCATGCGGGCTACATTACCCAGCCAATGCAGCCTTGCCTGCTGGAGGAGATCACCGATGGGACCTTGCCCAGATCTTTTAAAGATTTGTGAGCTCCTCACACAATCCAGCCTGGTTAAACCCAGGATGGATCGTAGGCAGGCTAGCCTAAATGTTTCAAACCGGCGAAGATGTTCCATTAGGGGGGTCCACGTTTTGCAAGCGTAGAGAAGGGAGGGAATGACCGTGGGCAAGAAGACCTGAAGCTTAGTGCGGAACGACAGACCAGGTAGCTTCCACACGTTATGCAACTAATGAAAAGATATTGCCGCTCGACTGATTCGGAGTGAGACCTCTGCTGTTAAACTGGAGCCGGTCATAAGCACACTGCCCAGGTATGGGAAACTCTCCACTCTCTCCACAACTGCCCCATCACCGATTGGGAGTTGTGGGGGTGGAGTGTCCGATGGTACAAAATACCCAGGCAGGTGCTTAGTTTTGGTGGGGCTGATGGTAAGGCCCCATCTCTTAGTGGCACGCTTCAGTCTCAGCAGCAGCATCTCCAACTCCTCCTCTGAATGAGCAGCTATTACCAAATCATCGGCATACATAACGTGGTTGAGCAATAGGGAGCCATCCCTTGACCGCACCCGGGCATCGATCAGCCTCCCATTATATCTGTACCAAATGGAGATTCCCCCAGTACAGCTATTGAAGGCTTCACGAACTACGTGGTCAAAATAAATGTTAAATAATGTGGGAGCCAGAGGACATCCCTGTCGCGCCCCAAGGTGTACAGGGAATGGCTCCGACTCCCGGCCACGTAGTTTTACCCGGGCCCGCTCACCATCATGAAGGTCCTTAATGATCGTGAGCAGAGGGTCAGCGACTCCAAAAGCACGAAGAACAACCCAGAGCCCAGGCCGACTGATGGTATCATAGGCCATGACCAGGTCAATAAAGCAGAGATGTAGGTCTTGTTGGAATTCCCTTCACCTCTGCTGTAGCAGACGGACAGAAAATATGGCATCTGTGCAGGACCGCCCTTTCCTGAAACCGCATTGGGGCTCCGCAAGCCTCTCCTCAGCGTGCCTGGCAAGGCGATGTTGAATAATCCTTGCCAGGACCTTTCCGGGCACACTGAGGAGTGAGATGCCCCTGTAGTTGTTACAGTCTGTGCAGTCCCCCTTCTTAAAGAGGGGGACCACCAGGGCATCCTTCCAATCCCACGGAACCCGTCCAGTGGTCCAGACTGTTGTTATGATGTCACTTAGGGCAGTCTGTGCACAAACGCCACCCTCCCTCAGCATTTCGCTTGGGAGATCATCTCTGCCCAGTGCCTTTCCTGATCTCCGGATCGCCTTCAGCAGCTGGGGTTCGCAACCCCAGCTCCACGCGATGATGAAATTCTCGCTTGCAACTTTCATCAGCTGAGACCAGGCCACTTCAGGTTGGAATGGGGTCCTGGGTGTACACCCACCACCGGAGCGGAAGAATGGCAGGCGCATCTTTACAGATGACAAGTCGATGGTCAGAGGGCAGATCAGCTCCACGGTAGGTCCTGGTGTCAAGGACATGGGCTCGCATCCGCCGGTCCGTCACTATGTAGTCCAGCAGACGTTCTTGCTTGGACCCGGCATGCATCCATGATGTTGTGTGGATGCGCCGATGCCGGAACAGCGTGTTGGTAATTACAAGCCCATGGGCTGCACAAAAATCTAGCAGCCTCCTACCGTTGTTATTGAGCTGATCTGGCCCATGCCCTCCAATCACTCCAGACCAGGTGCCAGCATCATGACCAACTCAGGCATTGAAGTCACCCAACAAGATGACTCTATCCCGAGGGGCCACTTTAGCCAGCACCTGTGACAGGAGGTCACACACTGTGACAACAACAACAACCGCCATTCGCCACTAAGTGGCGGTGACGTCACCACGACGCTTGCATGTGCCAGGCCATGTGCACCTTGAGGCCACGTGAAGTGTCGAACGCCCGCTGGCAGGAGGTCACGGGGCAGACCCAGGTGCCACGGGTCGACTGACTGAGATGACTGAGATGACACACACACTCACACACTCACTCATACACAGGGGCGTATACTCGGTCTGGTGGACTACGTGCAACTGCATTGTCAGAGTGTGTCGCCAACCGATGGCGTCTAGCTCAACAGGCTGACTCTCTAATCATTCTTGAAATTAACATTTGTTGAATGTCACCCCGGCCTGAAATCCTGGCTCCGCCCCCGCTCATACACACACACTCACACTGACACACACACACTCACACATTGACACACTCACTCATACACACACACTGACACACACACACTCACACGGATACAAACACACACTCACACATTGACACACTCACCCACACACTCACTCACCGACTCTCACACTGACACACACACCCACACACTCACACACACACTCACTCACCCTACACTCACCGACTCTCACACTCACTCATACACACACACTCACACTGACACACACACACTCACACTGACACACACACACTCACATTGACACACTCACCCACACACTCACACACTCACCCACACACTCACTCACCCTACACACACCGACTCTCACACTCACTCATACACACACACACTCACACTGATACACTCACCCACACACTCACACACTCACCCACACACTCACTCACCCTACACTCACCGACTATCACACTCATACACTCACACTCATACACGCACACTCACACACTCACCCACACACTCACACACTCACTCACTCACCCTACACTCACTGACTCTCACACTCACTCATACACACACACTCACACTGACACACTCACCCACACACTCACTCACCCTACACTCACTGACTCTCACACTCACTCATACACACACACTCACACTGACACACTCACCCACACACTCACACACTCACCCACACACTCACTCACCCTACACTCACCGACTCTCTCACACTCACTCATACACACACACTCACACTGACACTCACACATTGACACACTCACCCACACACACACTGACTCACCCACACACTCACTCACCCTACACACTCACCGACTCTCACACTCACCGACACGCCCACCCCTCTCTCTGTCCCTCTGCGCCGCACCCACACGAGCTATGTGAACCCTCACTCACTCACTCCCTCGCTCCCTCCCGACAACCCTCCCTGGGAAATCGCTTTGATGATGCCGCTCAGCTCCCCCTGTGCCCCCACCCCCCCGGCTCCCCCCTCACCCCCTCCCCCCCCAGCTCCCTCCCCCCAGCTCCCCCCCCCCACCCCGGCTCCCCATTCCCCTTGCTCCCCCCCCCACTATCTGACACCCCACGTGGCTGACCCCACGTGGCTGACCTCACTACCTGACCCCACGTGGCTGACCCCACTATCTGACCCCACGTGGCTGACCCCACTATCTGACCCCACTATCTGACCCCACTACCTGACCCCACGCGGCTGATCTCACGTGGCTGACCCCACTATTTGACCCCACTATATGACCCCACTACCTGACCCCACGTAGCTGACCCCACGTGGCTGACCCCATTATCTGACCCCACGTGGCTGACCCCACTACAGGACCCCACGTGGCTGACCCCACGTGACTGACCCCACTATCTGATCCCACGCGGCTGACCTCACGTGACTGACGCCACTATCTGACCCCACTATCTGACCCCACGTGGCTGACCCCCCGTGGCTGACCCCACTATCTGACCACACTACCTGACTCCACTATCTGACCCCACGTGGCTGACCTCACGTGGCTGACCCCACGTGGCTGACCCCACTATCTGACCCCACATGCCTGACCCCACGTGGCTGACCTCACTATCTGACCCCACGTGGTTGACCCCACGTGGCTGACCCCACGTGGCTGACCCCACTACCTGACCCCACGTGGCTGACCCCACGTGGCTGACCCCACGTGGCTGACCCCAGTGGCTGACCCCCCGTGGCTGACCCCACGTGGCTGACCCCACTACCTGACCCCACTATCTGACCCCACGTGGCTGACCTCACGTGGCTGACCCCACTATCTGACCTCACTATCTGACCCCACGTGGCTGACCCCACTACCTGACCCCACGTGGCTGACCTCACTATCTGACCCCACGTGGCTGACCCCACTATCTGACCCCACTATCTGACCCCACTATCTGACCCCACGTGGCTGACCCCACTACCTGACCCCACTATCTGATTCCACGCGGCTGACCTCACGTGGCTGACGCCACTATCTGACCCCACTATCTGACCCCACGTGGCTGACCCCCCGTGGCTGACCCCACTATCTGACCACACTACCTGACTCCACTATCTGACCCCACGTGGCTGACCTCACGTGGCTGACCCCACGTGGCTGACCCCACTATCTGACCCCACATGCCTGACCCCACGTGGCTGACCTCACTATCTGACCCCACGTGGTTGACCCCACGTGGCTGACCCCACGTGGCTGACCCCACTACCTGACCCCACGTGGCTGACCCCACGTGGCTGACCCCACGTGGCTGACCCCAGTGGCTGACCCCCCGTGGCTGACCCCACGTGGCTGACCCCACTACCTGACCCCCCTATCTGACCCCACGTGGCTGACCTCACGTGGCTGACCCCACTATCTGACCTCACTATCTGACCCCACGTGGCTGACCCCACTACCTGACCCCACGTGGCTGACCTCACTATCTGACCCCACGTGGCTGACCCCACTATCTGACCCCACTATCTGACCCCACTATCTGACCCCACGTGGCTGACCCCACTACCTGACCCCACTATCTGACCCCACGTGGCTGACCCCACTACCTGACCCCACGTGGCTGACCCCACGTGGCTGACCCCACTACCTGACCCCACTATCTGACCCCACGTGGTTGACCCCACGTGGCTGACCCCACATGCCTGACCCCACGTGGCTGACCCCACTATCTGACCCCACGTGGTTGACCCCACTACCTGACCCCACGTGGCTGACCCCACGTGGCTGACCCCACGTGGCTGACCCCACGTGGTTGACCCCACGTGGCTGACCCCACGTGGTGAGAGGTAGCGAGTGTGAGCTTGAATGAAGGCAGTGGACACAAAGTGACCGCGGGCGCCAGCGCCTAGTGCACACAAAGCTCCCCCAGGTAGCCTCTAGCAGGCTGTAGGGGCAAGTGCTGTTAGTAGCGAGTAGCAGCACCTACACACACACACAGACAAAGCTCCCCCAGGTAGCCTCTAACAGGGCTGCAGGGGCAAGTGCTGTTAGTAGCGAGTAGCAGCACCTACACACACACAGACAAAGCTCCCCCAGGTAGCCTCTAGCAGGGCTGTAGGGGCAAGTGCTGTCAGTAGCGAGTAGCAGCACCTACACACAGACAAACGTCCCCCAGGTAGCTTCTAACAGGGCTGCACGGGCAAGTGCTGTTAGTAGCGAGTAGCAGCACCTACACACACACACAGACAAAGCTCCCCCAGGTAGCCTCTAGCAGGCTGTAGGGGCAAGTGCTGTTAGTAGCGAGTAGCAGCACCTACACACACAGACAAAGCTCCCCCAGGTAGCCTATAACAGGGCTGCAGGGGCAAGTGCTGTCAGTAGCGAGTAGCAGCACCTACACACAGACAAACGTCCCCCAGGTAGCTTCTAACAGGGCTGCAGGGGCAAGTGCTGTCAGTAGCGAGTAGCAGCACCTACACACAGACAAACGTCCCCCAGGTAGCTTCTAACAGGGCTGCAGGGGCAAGTGCTGTTAGTAGCGAGTAGCAGCACCTACACACACACACACAGACAAAACTCCCCCAGGTAGCCTCTAGCAGGCTGTAGGGGCAAGTGCTGTTAGTAGCGAGTAGCAGCACCTACACACACACAGAGACAAAGCTCCCCCAGGTAGCCTCTAGCAGGCTGTAGGGGCAAGTGCTGTTAGTAGCGAGTAGCAGCACCTACACACACACAGACAAAGCTCCCCCAGGTAGCCTCTAGCAGGCTGTAGGGGCAAGTGCTGTTAGTAGCGAGTAGCAGCACCTACACACACACACAGACAAAGCTCCCCCAGGTAGCCTCTAGCAGGCTGTAGGGGCAAGTGCTGTTAGTAGCGAGTAGCAGCACCTACACACACACACAGACAAAGCTCCCCCAGGTAGCCTCTAGCAGGCTGTAGGGGCAAGTGCTGTTAGTAGCGAGTAGCAGCACCTACACACACACACAGATAAAGCTCCCCCAGGTAGCCTCTAGCAGGCTGTAGGGGCAAGTAGCGTGGCGGGTCAGCAACACCACACACGAACCCCCGAGCCCGGCCGTCTTTGTCTTCCCCAGTGCCACAGACAAACTCACTCAACCACTCACTCACTCAACCAATCACTCACTCACTCAACCACTCACTCATTCAACCACTCACTCACTCAACCAATCACTCACTTAACCACTCACTCACTCAACCACTCACTCACTTACTCAACAACTCACTGACTCACTAAACCACTTACTCAACCACTCACTCACTCACTCAACCGCTCACTCACTCAACCACTCACTCACTCACTCAACCACTCACTCACTCACTCAACCACTCACTCACTCAACCACTCACTCACTCAACCAATCACTCACACAGACAAAGCTCCCCCAGGTAGCCTCTAGCAGACTGAAGGGCCAAGTATCTTGGCAGGTCAGCAACACCACCCACGCACCCCCTAGCATGGCCGCCAGTGGTGGTGCAGTGGTGGTGTAGTGGTGGTGTAGTGTAGTGGTGGTAGTGCAGTGGCGGTAGTGGTAGTGTAGTGGTAGTGGTGTAGTAGTGGCAGTGGTGGTGGTAGTAGTGGTGGTAGTAGTGGTGGTGTAGTGGCGGTGGTATAGTGGTGGTGGTGTAGTAGTGGTAGTGGTGGTGGTAGTGGTGGTGTAGTGGTGGTGGTGTGGTGGTAGTGCAGTGGCGGTAGTCTAGTGGTGGTAGTGCGGTGGTAGTGGTGGTAGTGTAGTGGTGGTGTAGTGATGGTGGTGTAGTAGTGGTAGTAGTGGTGGTAGTAGTGGTGGTAGTGGTGGTAGTGCAGTGGCGGTAGTGTAGTGGTGGTGGTGTAGTGGTAGTGTAGTGGTGTCGTAGTGGTAATGTAGTAGTGGTGGTGTAGTAGTGGTAGTAGTGGTGGTAGTGGTGGTAGTGTAGTGGTAGTGTAGTGGTAGTGTAGTAGTGGTAGTAGTGGTGGTAGTGTAGTGTTGGTGGTGTAGTGGTAGTGTAGTGGTGGTGTAGTGGTAGTGTAGTGGTGGTGGTGTAGTAGTGGTGGCAGTAGTGGTGGTGTAGTAGTGGTAGCGGTGGTAGTGTAGTAGTGGTGTAGTAATGGTGGTGTAGTAGTGGTGGTGTAGTAGTGGTGGGGTAGTAGTGGTGGTGTAGTAGTGGTAGTAGTGGTGGTAGTAGTGGTAGCGGTGGTGGTGTAGTGGTGGTGTAGTGGTGGTGGTAGTAGTGGTAGTGTAGTGGTAGTGTAGTGGTGGCGGTGTAGTAGTGGTAGTAGGGGTGGTAGTGGTGGTAGTGTAGTGGTGGTATAGTAGTGGTGGTAGTGGTGGTGTAGCAGTGATAGTAGTGGTGGTGTAGTAGTAGTGGTGGTAGTAGTGGTGGTAGTGTAGTAGTGGTGGTGTAGTAGTGGTGTAGTAGTGGTGGTGTAGAAGTGGTAGTAGTGGTAGTAGTGGTGGTGTAGTAGTAGTAGTGGTAGTGATGGTAGTGTAGTAGTGGTGTAGTAGTGGTAGTAGTAGTGGTAGTAGTGGTAGCGGTGGTAGTAGTAGTAGTAGTGGTGGTGGTAGTGGTAGTAGTGGTGGTGTAGTGGTGGTAGTAGTGGTAGTATAGTGGTAGTGGAGTAGTGGTAGCGGTGGTAGTGGGTGTGTAGTGGTAGTGTAGTGGTAGTGTAGTAGTGGTGGTGTAGTGGTAGTGTAGTGGTAGTGTAGGGGTGGTGTAGTAGTGGTGGTGCAGTAGTGGTAGTGTAGTGGTAGTGTAGTGGTAGTGTAGTGGTGATGTAGTAGTGGTGGTAGTGGTGATAGTGTAGTGGTGGTGTAGTGGTGGAAGTGGTGGTGTAGTGGTGTAGTGGTAGTGTAGTGGTGGTGTAGTGGTAGTGTAGTGTAGTGGTGTAGTAGTGGTGGTGTAGTGGTGGTGCAGTAGTGGTAGTGGTGGTAGTGTAGTGGTGGTGGTGTATTGGTAGTGTAGTGGTGTAGTAGTGGTAGTGTAGTAGTGGTGGTGTAGTAGTGGTAGTAGTGGTGGTAGTGGTGGTAGTGTAGTGGTAGTGTAGTGGTGGTGTAGTAGTGGTAGTAGTGGTGATAGTGTAGTGTTGGTAGTGTAGTGGTAGTGTAGTGGTGGTGTAGTGGTGGTGGTGTAGTAGTGGTAGTAGTGGTAGTGTAGTGGTGGTGTAGTGGTAGTGTAGTGGTGGTCGTGTAGTAGTGGTAGTGTACTGGTGGTAGTAGTGGTGGTGTAGTAGTGGTAGCAGTGGTAGTGTAGTGGTGGTGTAGTAGTGGTGGTGTAGTTGTGGTGGTGTAGTAGTGGTAGTGGTGGTGTAGTAGTGGTGGTAGTAGTGGTGGTAGTAGTGGTAGTAGTGGTGGTAGTGGTGGTAGTGGTGGTGGTGGTGTAGTGGTAGTGTAGTGGTGGTGGTGTAGTGGTAGTGTAGTGGCGGTGGTGTAGTAATGGTAGTAGTGGTGGTAGTGTAGTGGTGGTGTAGTTGTGGTAGTGTAGTGGTGGTGTGGTAGTGGTAGTGTAGTGCTGGTATAGTAGTGGTGGTGTAGTAATGGCAGTGGTGGTAGTGTAGTGGTGGTGTAGTAGTGGTGGTAGTAGTGGTGGTAGTAGTGGTAGTAGTGGTGGTGTAGTAGTGGCAGTAGTGGTGGTGTAGTAGTAGTGGTGGTAGTGATGGTAGTAGTAGTGGTGGTAGTAGTGGTAGTAGTGGTGGTGTAGTGGTGGTAGTAGTGGTAGTGTAGTGGTAGTGTAGTAGTGGTAGCAGTAGTAGTGGTGGTAGTAGTGGTGGTAGTAGTGGTGGTGTAGTAGAGGCAGTAGTGGTGGTAGTAGTGATAGTGGTGGTAGTGGTGGTAGTGGTAGCGGTGGTAGTGGTAGTAGTGGTGGTGTAGTAGTGGTAGCGGTGGTAGTGGTGGCAGTAGTGGTAGTGTAGTAGAGGTGTAGAAGTGGTAGTAGTGGTAGTAGTAGTGGTGGTAGTGGTGGTAGTAGTAGTGGTGGTGGTAGTAGTAGTGGTGGTAGTGGTAGTAGTGGTGTAGTAGTAGTGATAGTAGTGGTGTAGTAGTAGTGCTGGTAGTGGTAGTGTAGTAGTGGTAGTAGTAGTGGTGGTAGTAGTGGTGGTAATAGTAGTGTAGTGGTGGTGTAGCAGTGGTAGTAGTGGTGGTAGTGGTGGGGTAGTGGTAGTAGTAGTGGTGGTGTAGTAGTGGTGATGTAGTCGTGGTGGTGTAGTAGTGGTAGTGGTATTAGCGGTGGTAGTGGTAGTAGTGGTAGTGGTAGTAGTTGTGGTAGTAGTGCTGTGGTGGTAGTGGTAGTAGTGGTGGTGGTAGTGGTAGTAGTAGTGGTAGCGGTGGTAGTGGTAGTGTAGTGGTAGTGTAGTAGTGTTGGTGTAGTAGTATAAGTAGTGGTAGTGTAGTAGTGTAGTAGTGGTAGTAGTAGTAGTAGAAGTGGTGAAGTAGTGGTAGTAGTAGTGGTGGTAGTGTAGTAGTGGTAGTAATGGTAGTAGTAGTGGTAGTTGTGGTAGTAGTGTAGTGGTGGTAGTGGTAGTAGTGGTGGTGGTAGTGGTAGTAGTGGTATAGTAGTGGTAGTGCTAGTAGTGGTGTAGTAGTGTAGTAGTGGTAGTAGTAGTGGTAGCGGTGGTAGTGGTAGTGTAGTGGTAGTGTAGTAGTGTTGGTGTAGTAGTAGTAGTGGTGGTAGTGTAGTAGTGGTAGTGTAGTAGTGGTAGTAGTAGAAGTGGTGTAGTAGTGGTAGTAGTAGTGGTGGTAGTGTAGTAGTGGTAGTAGTAGTGGTGGTAGTAGTGTAGTGGTGGTAGTAGTGGTGGTGGTAGTGGTAGTAGAAGTAGTAGTGGTGTAGTAGTGTAGTAGTGGTAGTAGTAGTGGTAGCGGTGGTAGTGTAGTGGTAGTGTAGTAGTGGTGGTGTAGTGGTGGTGTAGTAGTGGTAGTGTAGTGGTAGTGTTGTAGTGGTGGTGTAGTGGTGGTGTTGTAGTGGTGATAGTAGTGTAGTAGTGGTAGCGGTGGTAGTAATGGTAGTAGTAGTGTAGTAGTGGTAGTAGTGTAGTAGTGGTAGTAGTAGTGGTAGTAGTGGTAGTGTAGGGGTGGTAGTGGTATTAGTGGTGGTAGTGGTGGTAGTAGTGGTAGTAGTAGTGGTAGTAGTAGTGGTGGTAGTGGTAGCGGAAGTGGTAGTAGTGGTAGTGTAGTAGTGGAAGTAGTAGTAGTGTAGTAGTGGTAGCGGTGGTAATGGTAGCGGTGGTAGTAGTGGTTGGTAGTGGTGGTAGTGTAGTGGTAGTGTAGTGGTCGTGTAGTAGTGATAGTAGTGGTAGTGTAGTAGTGGAAGTAGTAGCAGTGTAGTAGCGGTGGTAGTGGTGGTAGTAGTGGTAGTGTAGTAGTAGTGTAGTGGTAGTGGTAATAGTGGTAGTGTAGTGGTCGTGTAGTAGTGGTAGTAGTGGTAGTGTAGTAGTGGAAGTAGTAGTAGTGGAGTAGTGGTAGCGGTAGTGGTGGTAGTAGTGGTAGTGTAGTGGTAGTGTAGTAGTAGTGGTAGTAGTGGTGGTAGTGATAATGTAGTAGTGGTAGTAGTGGTGGTTTGTGTAGTAGTGGTATTAGTGGTAGTAGTAGTGGTAGTCATGGTGTAGTAGTGGTAGTGGTGGTAGTAGTAGTGGTAGTAGTGATAGTGTATTGATAGTGTAGTAGTAGTAGTGGTGGTGTAGTAGTGGTAGTATTGGTAGTAGTGGTGGTAGTAGTGGTGGTAGTGGTGGTAGTAGTGATAGTGTAGTAGTAGTAGTGGTGGTGTAGTAGTCTAGTAGTGATAGTGTAGTGGTAGTGGTGGTAGTGGTGGTGAAGTAGTGGTAGTGGTGGTAGTAGTGATAGTGTAGTGGTAGTGGTGGTGTAGTGGTAGTGATAGTGTAGTAGTGATAGTGTAGTAGTAGCGGTAGTGTAGTAGTAGTGGTGGTGTAGTAGTAGTGATAGTGTAGTGATACTAGTAGTGATAGTGTAGTAGTGGTGGTAGTAGTGATAGTAGTAGTGATAGTGTAGTAGTGGTAGTGTAGTAGTAGTGATAGTGTAGTGGTAGTAGTAGTGGTGGTGTAGTAGTAGTGGTAGTAGTAGTAGTGATAGTGTAGTAGTAGTGGTGGTGTAGTAGTAGTGATAGTGTAGTAGTGGTAGTGTAGTAGTAGTGGTGGTGTAGTAGTAGTGATAGTGTAGTGGTAGTAGTAGTGGTGGTGTAGTGGTGGTGTAGTAGTAGTGATAGTGTAGTAGTGGTAGTGTAGTGGTAGTGATAGTGTAGTAGTAGTGATAGTGTAGTAGTAGTGATAGTGTAGTAGTGGTAGTAGTAGTGGTGGTGTAGTAGTGGTAGTGTAGTGGTAGCAGTAGTGGTGGTGTAGTAGTAGTGATAGTGTAGTAGTGGTAGCGGTAGTAGCGGTAGTGATAGTGTAGTAGTAGTAGTAGTGATAGTGTAGTAGTAGTAGTAGTGATAGTGTAGTAGTGGTAGTGTAGTGGTAGTGATAGTGTAGTAGTAGTGGTAGTGTAGTGGTAGTAGTGATAGTGTAGTAGCGGTAGTGTAGTGATAGTGTAGTGATAGTGTAGTAGTGGTGGTGTAGTAGTAGTGATAGTGTAGTGATAGTGTAGTGATAGTGTAGTGGTAGGAGTAGTGGTGGTGTAGTGGTGGTGTAGTAGTAGTGATAGTGTAGTAGTGGTAGTGTAGTAGTAGTGATAGTGTGTAGTAGTGATAGTGTAGTAGTGGTAGTGTAGTAGTAGTGATAGTGTAGTAGTAGTGATAGTGTAGTAGTGGTAGTGTAGTAGTAGTGGTGTAGTAGTAGTTATAGTGTAGTAGTGGTAGTGTAGTGGTAGTAGTAGTGGTGGTGTAGGGGTGGTGTAGTAGTAGTGATAGTGTAGTAGTGGTAGTGTAGTGGTAGTAGTAGTAGTGGTGTAGTAGTAGTGATAGCGTAGTGGTAGTAGTAGTGGTGGTGTAGTGGTAGTGATAGTGTAGTAGTGGTAGTGTAGTAGTAGTGGTAGTGTAGTGGTAGTAGTGTTGTAGTGGTGGTGTAGTGATAGTGTAGTAGTAGTAGTGAGTGTAGTAGTGATAGTGTAGTAGTGATAGTGTAGTAGTGGTAGTGTAGTGGTAGTGATAGTGTAGTGGTAGTAGTGGTAGTCTAGTAGTGATAGTGTAGTGATAGTGTAGTGATAGTGTAGCGGTAGTGCCCCCACCTTGTTGAGTATGCTCTGGCAGGGGTGTGGGTCGCTGTGTCTCGGCTCCAGCTTGATGACTCCCACCCAGCCAAACTCGTAGAGGACATCGTCACCGTTGCTGTTGCACAGCCCCAGCGGGTGCATCTACACCACCAACACCACCACCATCATCATCATCAACACCATCATCATCATCATCAAAACATCATTTCATCTTACCAGGTAAGGCCCACTGCAACATGGGGCTTTTTTGATGATATCCGAATCAAGTGGCTGAAGTCATCATCACGTGGAAATCTACAGCGGCAGCCAAAATAACTCTGAAAACCCTAAACGCGTGACGTCCACTCTGAATGTGGAGGGGGAAATCCGGAGTTTCCGGAGGCGGAATGAGGGTATGGCATCAATGGCAGAACCTCCCTCTGCTGATGGTACCACAGTGCGTTGACCAGGTCAATGAAGCAGAGATGTGGGTCCTGTTGGAAATCCTCTACACCACTGCTGTTGCCAGACGGACAGATAATTAATATGGCATCTGTGCAGGTCCGCCCTTTCCTGAAACCACATTTGGGGCTCCGCAAGCCTCTCCTCAGCGTGCCTGGCGAAGGGGCGATGTTGAACAATCCTTGCCAGGACCTTTCCCGGCCTCACACCGAGGAGGAAGATGCCCCTACAGTTGTTACAATCTTCTTCAAGAGGGGGACCACCAGGGCATCCTTACAGTCCTGCAGAACCTGTCCAGTGGTCCAGACTGTTGTTATGATGTCATATAGGGCAGTCTGCAACACAACCCCCTCTCTGCTGATGGTACCACAGTGCCTTGACCAGGTCAATGAAGCAGAGATGTGGGTCCTGTTGGAAATCCCCTACACCTCTGCTGTAGCAGACGGGCAGATAATTAATATTAAGGCATCTTTAGAGGGCTGCCCTGGTCTGAAAATACATTTGGGGCTCCGCAAGCCTCTCCTCAGCGTGCCTGTCGAAGGGGCGATGTTGAACAATCCTTGCCAGGACCTTTCCCGGCCTCAGACCGAGGAGGAATATGCCCCTACAGTTGTTACAATATTCTTCAAGAGAGGGACCACTAGGGCATCCTTACAATCCTGCAGAACCCGTCCAGTGGTCCAGACTGTTGTTATTGTCATATAGGGCAGTCTGCAACACAACCCCCTCTCTGCTGATGGTACCACAGCGCCTTGACCAGGTCAATGAAGCAGAGATGTGGGTCCTGTTGGAAATCCCCTACACCTCTGCTGTAGCAGACGGACATAAAATATGGCATCAATAGCAGAACCTCCCTCTGCTGATGGTACCGTAGTGCCTTGACCAGGTCGATAAAGCAGAAATGTGGGTCATGTTGGAAATCCTCTACACCACTGCTGTTGCCAGACGGACAGATAAAAATGGCATCTGTGCAGGACCACCCTTCCCTGAAACCACAATGGGGCTCCGCAAGCCTCTCCTCAGCGTGCCTGGCGAAGGGGCGATGTTGAACAATCCTTGCCAGGACCTTTCCCGGCCTCACACCGAGGAGGAAGATGCCCCTACAGTTGTTACAATATTCTTCAAGAGGGGGACCCACCAGGGCATCCTTCCAATCCTGCAGAACCCGTCCAGTGGTCCAGACTGTTGTTATTGTCATATAGGGCAGTCTGCAATGCAACCCCCTCTCTGCTGATGGTACCACAGTGCCTTGACCAGGTCGATAAAGCAGAGATGTGGGTCCTGTTGGAAATCCCCTACACCTCTGCTGTAGCAGACGGACATAAAATATGGCATCTGTGCAGGACCACCCTTTCCTGAAACCACATTGGGGCTCCGCAAGCCTCTCCTCAGCGTGCCTGGTGAAGGGGCAATGTTGAATAATCCTTGCCAGGACCTTTCCCGGCCTCACACCGAGGAGGAATATGCCCCTACAGTTGTTACAATATTCTTCAAGAGGGGGACCCACCAGGGCATCCTTCCAATCCTGCGGAACCCGTCCAGTGGTCCAGACTGTTGTTATGATGTCATATAGGGCAGTCTGTGCACAAACGCCACCCTCCCTCAGCATTTCGCTTGGGAGATCATCTCTGCCTGGCGCTTTTCCTGGCCTCAAGACTACGGATTTCTCATCGTGTTTCAACCACTCACAAGGTGTGGCTACTCCCTCAAATATTTGAGGCGCAGCAGCCTCAGAAGGGTCATCCCCGCTTTGCCCCGCAGTGTTTTCCAGGCTGAGGGATTTCTCCTTGGCCAAGAACTCACGGATATGCTCAGGAAACCTGCAGACCTATTACTGGGGGTCGTGAGATGGTGATAGGTGTGTAGCTGCCAGTAACTTTTTTGATGGAGTTAAAAGAGCGATTTGAGATCGCGGGCCACCGAGGCAGATTTCATCTCCTCAGCGACCCGCGACCGTCGCCCATCCTTGCAGCGGCCTCACGGCTCTCCGAACCTCCGAGCGAAGGCTGCGGTAAAAGCCTCCTCATTCTATACTCTTTGGTTCTATTGGGTAAAGTCACGTAGGTGAAAATAAAATAACAAAAAATCACGTTTCGGCCACAACACAAGCGGCCTTCATCAGGTGAAGGGACGAGACTGTCTGGAGGACAGCGCTGGAGTGGAAGAAGCCACGCTTAGATCACGACCTTTAAGCTGTGTGAGAAGAAAAAGACCAAGCACCTTGACAAAGGTCGTGATCTAAGCGTGGCTTCTTCCACTCCAGCGCTAATTCCTTTGTCAAGGGGTACCTCTGCGGATGTGTATACTTTAACTTAGCTATTTCAATGAGCCATTTGAATGCTAAATTATATGCTAATTCCTTTGTCAAGGTGCTTGGTCTTTTTCTTCTCACACAGCTTAAAGGTCGTGATCTAAGCGTGGCTTCTTCCACTCCAGCGCTGTCCTCCAGACAGTCTCGTCCCTTCACCTGATGAAGGCCGCTTGTGTTGTGGCCGAAACGTCGTGATTTTTTGTTATTTTACTTTCACCTACGTGACTTTACCCAATAGAACCAAAGAGTATGGATCCTAGCAGTCACGAATGCTTTAAACCTCCTCATTCTCTTGACGTGGGATGTTGTAGACGGTGAGAGTGGGCCTGTCGCTTTCTCTGAGCCAGCCGGAACACCTCCTCAGTCAGCCAGGGTCTCTGGTGAGGTCTGGACCGCATACCCAATGCAGCCACTGCAGCTGCATGAGCCACAGTCCTGAACCTCACCAATTTTTGCCACAGAATCATGAGGGAGGGAGGGGAGGAGGGTGACGATGCCAACCCCAGCTGCAAGCGATGATGTCATTCCAGCTAGCTGAGACCAGGCGACTGTGGGGTTTGAATGGGGTCCTCGAAGGACACCCACCACCGGAGTGGAAGAATGGCAGACGCATCTCACAGATGACAAGCCGATGGTCGGTGGGCAGGGCAGATCAGCTCCGCAGTGGGTCCTAGTGTCAAGGATATGGGTCACCATCATGCGCTGTTCCGGAATTATATAGTCCGGCAGATGTCCTTGCTTGGCGCATATGGGTGGGTCGGTGGTTGAATGGGTCAGTGGCTGGGTGAGAAGGTGGTCTGGGTGGGTTGGTGGATCGGTGGCTGGGAGGGTGAATTGGTTAGTAGGTCGGTGGGTGAGTGAGTGGGTCGGTGGGTGGGTGAGTGGGTGGGTGGGTAGGTGGGTGAGTGGGTCGGCGGGTGAGCGAGGAAGTGGATGAGTGAGTGGGCGAGTGGGCGAGTGGGCGGGTGGGCGGGTGGTCGGTGGGTGAGCGAGGAAGTGGATGAGTGAGTGGGCGAGTGGATGAGTGGGCGAGTGAGGGAGTGGATGAGTGAGTGGGCGAGTGGATGAGTGGGCGAGCGAGGGAGTGGATGAGTGGGTGGGCGAGTGGGCAAGTGGATGAGTGGGCGAGTGGATGAGTGGGCAAGTGGATGAGTGGGCGAGTGGATGAGTGGGCGAGTGGATGAGTGGGCGAGTGAGTGGGTCGGTGGGCGAGTGAGGGAGTGGATGAGTGAGTGGGCGAGTGGATGAGTGGGTGGGTGGGTCGGCAGGCGAGCGAGGGAGTGGATGAGTGGGTGGGTGGATGAGTGGGCGAGTGGATGAGTGGGCGAGTGGATGAGTGGGCGAGTGAGTGGGTCGGCGGACGAGCGAGGGAGCGGGTGAGCGAGGGAGTGGATGAGCGGGTGGCTCGGCGGGTGAGTGGATGAGTGATTGGGCGAGTGGATGAGTGGGCGAGTGGATGAGTGGGCGAGTGAGTGGGCGAGTGGACGAGTGAGTGGGCGAGTGGATGAGTGAGTGGGCGAGTGGATGAGTGGGTCGGTGAGCGGGTGGCTCGGCGGGTGAGTGGACGAGCGAGTGAGCGGACGATCGAGTGGTCAGTGCAGCCGGGGGTCACCACCACCCCCCCCCTCCCCCCCCCCCCCCCCCCACCCACCTGCACCACGTCCCCCTCGGCCCCCAGCAGCGGCCCCGCCCGGGCGAACCTCCCGGTGGCGCGCGTGGACTGAGTCTCGTACCGGACGCCGCCCTCGCCCCCGCCACCACCGCCGCCCACCACCCCCCACGATCCCTCGTAGGTGACCAGCTCCAACTCGGCCAGGGGCTCGCGTTGGGGGGGGGACGACGGCCCCCCCCCAACGCCCCCCGCGGCCCCCACGCCGCCGCCGCCGCCCCCCCCACCGCCGCCGGCCGAGGCCGAGGGGGGGCCACCACCCCGGCCAGGAGGAGCAGCAGAGGCAGAAGCAGCGACGGTAGCGGCGGTGGCGGTGGCGGTGGTGGCGGTGGTGGCGGTGGTGGTGGTGGCGGTGGTGGTGGCGGTGGTGGTGGTGGCGGTGGTGGCGGTGGTGGCGGTGGTGGTGGGCCGGAGGGGGTGGGGCTGACGGTGAGCCGGGGGGGGTCCGGGCATCCCCGTGGCATCCCTAAGGGGGCGCGCCCGGAGGGAGCGACCGTCCCGTCGCTTGCATGGTGGGCGGTGCCACCGCGCAAACCCCGCCCACACCCACGCCGCCCACACCCACGCCGCCCACACCACGCCACCCACACCACCCACACCACGCCGCCACCCACACCCACGCCGCCCACACCACGCCACCTACACCACCCACACCACGCCACCAACGCCACCCACACCCACGCCACCAACACCACCCACACCACGCCACCCACACCAACACCACCAACACCACCCACACCCACACAACACCACCAACACCACCCACACCAACACCACCAACACCACGCCACCCACACCACCCACACCACACCACGCCACCAACACCACCCACACCACGCCACCCACACAACACCACCAACACCACCCACACCACGCCACGCCACACACTCTTCCTCTTCTTCCTCTTCCTCCCCCGATGTGGAGACTGAGCCACCGCCCACTGTGAAGGGGGATGAGGAGGGGGGGGAGGTGGAGAGGGAGGGGGGGGGAGAGGAGGGGGGATGAAGAGGGGGAGGAGGTGGAGAGGGAGGAGGGATGAGGAGGGGGGGAGAGGTCAGGGGTTAAACCGCTAACTTCAGCGACCCCTGGTCAGGGGTTGAACCGGTTAACGTCAGTGACCCTGGCCAGGGGTTGAACCGGTAACCTCAGTGACCTTGGTCAGGGGTTGAACCGGTAACTTCAGTGACCCCTGGTCAGGGGTTAAACCGGTAACTTCAGAGACCCCTGGTCAGGGGATAAACCGGTAACTTCAGTGACCCCTGGTCAGAGGTTGAACCGGTAACTTCAGTGACCCCTGGTCAGGGGTTGAACCGGTAACTTCAGTGACCCCTGGTCAGGGATTGAACCGGTAACTTCAGTGACCCCTGGTCAGGAGTTGAACCGGTAACTTCAGTGACCCCTGGTCAGGGGTTGAACCGGTAACTTCAGTGACCCCTGGTCAGGGGTTGAACCGGTAACTTCAGTGACCCTGGTCAGAGGTTGAACCGGTAACTTCAGTGACCCGTGACCCCTGGTCAAGGGGTTGAACCGGTAACTTCAGTGACCCCTGGTCAGGGGTTAAACCGGTAACTTCAGTGACCTTGGTCAGGGGTTAAACCGGTTAACGTCAGTGACCCCTGGTCAGGGGTTGAACCGGTAACTTCAGTGACCCTGGCAAGGGGCTGAACCGGTAACTTCAGTGACCTTGGTCAGGGGTTAAACCGATTAACGTCAGTGACCCCTGGTCAGGGGTTGAACCGGTAACTTCAGTGACCCCTGGTCAGGGGTTGAACCGGTAACTTCAGTGACCCCTGGTCAGGGGTTGAACCGGTAACTTCAGTGACCCCTGGTCAGGGGTTGAACCGGTAACTTCAGTGACCCCTGGTCAGGAGTTGAACTGGTAACTTCAGTGACCCCTGGTCAGGGGTTGAACCGGTAACTTCAGTGACCCCTGGTCAGGGGTTGAACCGGTAACTTCAGTGACCCCTGGCCAGGGGTTGAACCGGTAACATCAGTGACCCCTGGTCAGGGGTTAAACGGGTAACTTCAGTGACCCCTGGTCAGGGGTTGAACCGGTAACTTCAGTGACCCCTGGTCAGGGGTTGAACCGGTAACTTCAGTGACCCCCTGGTCAGGGGTTGAACCGGTAACTTTAGTGACCTTGGTCAGGGGTTGAACCGGTAACCACCACAACTATTACCTCCACCACCAGCACAACTTTTACCTCAACAACCACCACAACTATCACCAGAACTATTACCTCAACAACCACCACAACTATTACCTCAACCACCAGCACAACTATTACCTCAACAACCACCGCAACTATTACCTCAACCACCAGCACAACTATTACCTCAACAACCACCACAACTATTACCTCAACAACCACCACAACTATTACCTCAACCACCATAAGTATTACTACAACTATCACCTCAACCACCACAAATATTACCTCAACCACCACAACTATTACCTCAACCACCACAACAATTACCTCAACCACCACAACTATTACCTGAACCACCACAACTATCACCTCAACCACCAACACAACTATTACCTCAACCACCACAACTATTACCTCAACAACCACCACAACTATTACCTCAACCGCCAAAACCATCACCACTACCACCACAACTATCACCACAACCACCACAACTATTACCTCAACCACAACCACCACCACAACTATCACCACAACCACCACAACTATTACCTCAACCACAACTATTACCTCAACCACCACAACTATCACCTCAACCACCACAACTATTAGCTCAACCACCACCACAACTATTACCTCAACCACCACAACTATTACCTCAACCACCACAACTATTACCTCAATCACCGCCACCACAACTATTACCTCTACCACCACAACTTTTACCTCAACCACCACAACTATTACCTCTACCACCACAACTTTTACCTCAACCACCACAACTATTACCTCAACCACCACAACTATTACCTCAACCACCACCACAACTATTACTTCAAACACCACAACTATTACCTCAACCACCACCACACCTATTACCTCAACCACCACAACTATCACCTCAACCACCACAACTATTACCTCAACAACCACCACAACCATTACCTCTACCACCACAACTATTACCTCAACCACCACCACACCTATTACCTCAACCACCACAACAATCACCTCAACCACCACAACTATTACCTCAACCACCACAACTATTACCTCAACCACCACAACTATTACCTCAACTACCACAACTATTACCTCAACCACCACCACAACCACCACCACAACTATTACCTCAACGACCACAACTATCACCTCAAACAACACAACTATTACCTCAACCACCACCACAACTATTACCTCAACCACCACAACTATTACCTCAACCACCACAACTATTACCTCAATCACCGCCACCACAACTATTACCTCTACCACCACAACTTTTACCTCAACCACCACAACTATTACCTCTACCACCACAACTTTTACCTCAACCACCACAACTATTACCTCAACCACCACAACTATTACCTCAACCACCACCACAACTATTACTTCAAACACCAAAACGATTACCTCAACCACCACCACACCTATTACCTCAACCACCACAACTATCACCTCAACCACCACAACTATTACCTCAACAACCACCACAACCATTACCTCTACCACCACAACAATTACCTCAACCACCACCACACCTATTACCTCAACCACCACAACAATCACCTCAACCACCACAACTATTACCTCAACCACCACAACTATTACCTCAACCACCACAACTATTACCTCAACCGCCACAACTATCACCACAACCACCACAACTATCACCACAACCACCGCCACCACAACTATTACCTCTACCACCACAACTATTACCTCAACCACCACCACAACTAGTACCTCAACCACCACAACTATTACCTCAACAACCACCACAACTATTACCTCAACTACCACAACTATTACCTCAACCACCACCACAACCACCACCACCACAACTATTACCTCAACGACCACAACTATCACCTCAAACACCACAACTATTACCTCAACCACCACCACAACTATTACCTCAACCACCACAACTATTACCTCAACCACCACAACTATTACCTCAATCACCGCCACCACAACTATTACCTCTACCACCACAACTTTTACCTCAACCACCACAACTATTACCTCTACCACCACAACTTTTACCTCAACCACCACAACTAATACCTCAACCACCACAACTATTACCTCAACCACCACCACAACTATTACTTCAAACACCACAACTATTACCTCAACCACCACCACACCTATTACCTCAACCACCACAACTATCACCTCAACCACCACAACTATTACCTCAACAACCACCACAACCATTACCTCTACCACCACAACAATTACCTCAACCACCACCACACCTATTACCTCAACCACCACAACAATCACCTCAACCACCACAACTATTACCTCAACCACCACAACTATTACCTCAACCACCACAACTATTACCTCAACCGCCACAACTATCACCACAACCACCACAACTATCACCACAACCACCGCCACCACAACTATTACCTCTACCACCACAACTATTACCTCAACCACCACCACAACTAGTACCTCAACCACCACAACTATTACCTCAACAACCACCACAACTATTACCTCAACCGCCACAACTATCACCACAACTATCACCACAACTATCACCACAACTATTACCTCAACCACCACCACAACCACCACCACAACTATCACCACAACCACCACAACTATTACCTCAACCACCACAACTATCACCTCAACCATCACAACTATTACCTCAACCACCACCACAACTATTACCTCAACAACCACCACAACTATTACCTCAACCACCACCACAACTATCACCTCAACCACCACAACAATTACCTCAACCACCACAACTATTACCTCAACAACCACAACTATTACCTCAACAACCACCACAACTATTACCTCAACCACCACAACTATTACCTCAACTGCCACAACTATCACCACAACCACCACAACTATTACCTCAACCACCACCACAACCACCACCAAAACTATCACCACAACTATTACCTCAACCACCACAACTATTACCTCAACATCCACCACAACTATTACCTCAACCACCACCACAACTATTACCTCAACCGCCACAACTATCACCTCAACCACCACAACAATTACCTCAACCACCACAACTATTACCTCAACAACCACCACAACTATGACCTCAACCAACACCACAACTATTACCTCAACCACCACAACTATTACCTCAACGACTACAACTATTACCTCAACCACCACAACTATCACCTCAACCACCACTACAACCATTACCTCAACAACCACCACAACTATCACCACAACCACCACAACTATCACCACAACCACCACAACTATCACCACAACCACCGCCACCACAACTATTACCTCTACCACCACAACTATTACCTCAACCACCACCACAACTAGTACCTCAACCACCACAACTATTACCTCAACCACCACCACAACTATTACCTCAACCACCACAACTATTACCTCAACCACCACAACTATTACCTCAACCACCACCACAATTATTACTTCAACCACCACTACAACTATTACCTCAACATCCACCACAACTATTACCTCAACAACCACCACAACTATTACCTCAACCACCACAACTATTACCTCAACCACCACTACAACTATTACCTCAACCACCACAACTATCACCTCAACCACCACCACAACTATTACCTCAACAACCACAACTATCACCTCATCCACCACAACTATTACCTCAACCACCACAACTATTACCTCAACCACCACTACAACTATTACCTCAACCACCACAACTATTACCTCAACCACCACTACAACTATTACCTCAACCACCACAACTAGTACCTCAACCACCACAACTATTATCTCAACCACCACCACAACTATTACCTCAACCACCACAACTATCACCTCATCCACCACAACTATTACCTCAACAACCACCACAACAATTACCTCAACCACCACCACAACTATTACCTCAACCACCACAACTATCACCTCAACCACCGCAACTATTACCTCAACAACCACAACTATCACCTCAACCACCACAACTATTACCTCTACAAACACCACAACTATTACCTCTACCACCACAACTATTACCACAACCACCACAACTATTACCTCAACCACCACCACAACTATTACCTCAACCACCACAACTATTACCTCAACCATCACAACTATTACCTCAGGTACCACAACTATTACCTCAACCACCACCACAACTATTACCTCAACCACCACCACAACTATTACCTCAACCACCACCACAACTATTACCTCAACTGCCACAACTATCACCACAACCACCACAACTATTACCTCAACCACCACCACAACCACCACCACAACTATCACCACAACCACCACAACTATTACCTCAACCACCACCACAACTATTACCTCAACCACCACAACTATCACCTCAACCACCACCACAACTATTACCTCAACAACCACAACTATTACCTCAACAACCACCACAACTATCACCTCAATCACCACCACAACTATTACCTCAACCATCACCACAACTATTACCTCTACAACCACAACTATTACCTCAACCACCACCACAACTATTACCTCAACCACCACCACAACTATTACCTCAACAACCACAACTATTACCTCAACAACCACCACAACTATCACCTCAACCACCACAACTATTACCTCAACCACCACCACAACTATTACCTCTACAACCACAACTATCACCTCAACCACCACCACCACAACTATTACCTCAACCACCACCACAACTATTACCTCAAACACCACAACTATTACCTCAACCACCACCACAACTATTACCTCAACCACCACCACAACTATTACCTAAACCACCACCACAACTATTACCTAAACCACCACAACTATTACCTCAACCAACATCACAACTATTACCTCAACAACCACCACAACTATTACCTCAACCACCAGCACAACTATTACCTCAACAACCACCGCAACTATTACCTCAACCACCAGCACAACTATTACCTCAACAACCACCACAACTATTACCTCAACAACCACCACAACTATTACCTCAACCACCATAAGTATTACTACAACTATCACCTCAACCACCACAAATATTACCTCAACCACCACAACTATTACCTCAACCACCACAACAATTACCTCAACCACCACAACTATTACCTGAACCACCACAACTATCACCTCAACCACCAACACAACTATTACCTCAACCACCACAACTATTACCTCAACAACCACCACAACTATTACCTCAACCGCCAAAACCATCACCACTACCACCACAACTATCACCACAACCACCACAACTATTACCTCAACCACAACCACCACCACAACTATCACCTCAACCACCACAACTATTACCTCAACCACAACTATTACCTCAACCACCACAACTATTACCTCAACCACCACCACAACTATTACCTCAACCACCACCACAACTATTACCTCAACCACCACAACTATTACCTCAACCACCACAACTATTACCTCAATCACCGCCACCACAACTATTACCTCTACCACCACAACTTTTACCTCAACCACCACAACTATTACCTCTACCACCACAACTATTACCTCAACCACCACAACTATTACCTCAACCACCACAACTATTACCTCAACCACCACCACAACTATTACTTCAAACACCACAACTATTACCTCAACCACCACCACACCTATTACCTCAACCACCACAACTATCACCTCAACCACCACAACTATTACCTCAACAACCACCACAACCATTACCTCTACCACCACAACTATTACCTCAACCACCACCACACCTATTACCTCAACCACCACAACAATCACCTCAACCACCACAACTATTACCTCAACCACCACAACTATTACCTCAACCACCACAACTATTACCTCAACTACCACAACTATTACCTCAACCACCACCACAACCACCACCACAACTATTACCTCAACGACCACAACTATCACCTCAAACAACACAACTATTACCTCAACCACCACCACAACTATTACCTCAACCACCACAACTATTACCTAGCAACCACCACAACTATTACCTCAATCACCGCCACCACAACTATTACCTCTACCACCACAACTTTTACCTCAACCACCACAAACTATACCTCTACCACCACAACTATTACCTCAACCACCACAACTATTACCTCAACCACCACAACTATTACCTCAACCACCACCA